>CM042167.1:6236768-6431811 GCA_023376005.1 Doryteuthis pealeii
AATTAACTCCTAAGCGTTGCTGTACAGTTTACTTTATTTGTGAGGGGCTGCGAGGGGCTACTTCCAGTCTTAGTTCAAGACAGTATGCAGTATCCTTGTATTGTTTCCATCTAGCTTTTTTATGATTATTTCCTTAAAGTCTAAGTGGTGCAGCCATATAGAGGTACTAACACAGCTATAGCGTGGAAGAATTATAGTTTTATCTTAACAGAGAGATCAGATTTCCATATAATTGATAATTTATAAGAAGAATTTAGTATACATCTAACTAATCTCCCTCCATCAACGGGTTATAGTATACAACAGTTTATTATATAACTTCCTAACTGTTGGGCATGACATAACCCCAGATGGGTTGATATGCCGTTAAAATTATAAACAAAAAAAAACTGACCTTGCACATAAAACTAAATTATAAACCTAGTGACCATAACACTGCTTATGTGTAACAAAAATACAGCTGTATTGGTTTTAAAGAATTAGTTTTCATAAAAGATGCTAAATTTAATTTCAAAAGCAAACTCTCCCCCCCCCCCCACTTCCATGGATCGTTCCAATTAAATTGACGACCTCAATAGAGTTCGAAGCTTTTCCACTGTTTACTATTTCCGTACTCATTTATTCACAGAATAAGCTATTGATTTTAAATAATTTTTTTTCTCTTCCTTTCTTTTCTCAATGCATTGAATTTGTTTGAATGGTACATATAAATATCCCCATTTGGGTTGGAGAAGAATTACCTCCCCTTTAAATGGAACTCTTTTGAACTGGAAATCAAACAAGTCTTCTGCAACATCTGGTTTTTTGCATTTTATTTTCCTTTTTATTTTCTCTTGATAGGACCATCTTTTTTTTTTATTAATTTTATTTTGGTATTTTTTTCTGTACACAAAAATTTGAACAATATATATATATATAATATATATATATATATATATATATATATATAATATATATATATGCATATTATTATTTTTATTTTTTTTCATTTTCAATTCACGTTTTCCCTACAATAATGGGCAGATTTTTTGCAATTTTTTAAAAGCTTGATACAGAATCCAGCAAATAGAGATTTTGTTTGGGCTAAACTTGCAAATCGGTCGGAAAATTTGGGTGATCCAGAAAAAACAGAACCCACTAATTTTGTAATAAAACTTAATTTTAACTTGGGAGGTTTAGGATTAGGGTTAGGATTAGTTTAATGGGAAAATAAATAAATAATTTGGGTTCTGTTTTTTCTAAGTCACTCTGTATACAGGGTGACCCAGAAAAAACAGAACCCACAAATTTTGTAATAAAACTTAATTTTAACTAGGAGGGTTAGGGTTAGGGTTATGGTTGGGGTTTGGGGTTTGTTTAATGGGAAATAAATAAATAATTTGGGTTCTGTTTTTTCTGGGTCACACTGTAATGTTTTAATTTTCTGACCGATTTCCAAGTTCAGCCTTTGTTTGTTTTCTTCTGAAGGGCCCTATTCTTTTAATGGAATGTAACTTATAAAAAGTCTTAGACAATCTGATTCACCTCAGATAACTTTTTATAAAGTTAAAAAACTCCTATAATGTTGTTGTTTCCTTTAAAAGTCGAAAGAGTGAACATAATTGATTAGAATAACAAGCAACATGAATATACTAATTAAATTATATCAATAAACAATAATTACATTAGAATTAATCAAATAGGAACAATTACCTTTTTTTATATAGATAATCTATCTATCTATATCTATACATATAAAGGGCAGTTGTGTGAATCTGTATGTCCAGAGGAAACTTCGAAAATAAAACAATTAACAACAAAGTAAATATATATACGCATTAAATATCACCAGGGCTTGGTTTTTGAGCAAAAATAATAGAGATTTGATTTATATTCATGAAGATAATTAAAAAATAAAATTTAACTTGTAATAGCATGGATTTGATTTTTTGTATAATCTACCTATCTATATCTATTCAAGGATGTCTGCAAGAATGATCTCAGGTGCTTTGGCATTGCCCCTTCCTCAGGGTGGCAGAATCTCCGTAGAGGACTGTTTGTGTCAGAAGTCACCCTGACACAATACCATGAAGCCAAGAGGTCTAGAAGAAAGCAGCGGCAACAAAGCACTGGCACATCAACATCTTCAGGGACAGCCTTCAAATGTGAAATCTGTGGTCGAGAATGTTTTTCAAACATTGGACTTCACAGTCACAGGAGGCGCTGTAACTTCAAGGGCACAAAAACTTTATTATAGTCTTCTGAGACTGAAATTCCAATGATATCTATACATATAAAGGGCAGTTGTGTGAATCTGTATGTCCAGAGGAAACTTCGAAAATAAAACAATTAACAACAAAGTAAATATATATACACATTAAATATCACCAGGGCTTGGTTTTTGAGCAAAAATAATAGAGATTTGATTTATATTCATGAAGATAATTAAAAAATAAAATTTATCTAGTAACAGCATGGATTTGATTTTTTGCATTTAATATTTTAAATAGGAGACATTAATCTTCCTTTTCAGAGTGTCTGCTCACTTTTTTTCCTGACACAAGGTCTTTTATACATAGAGATTTTAATGGGGCATCCTGTAAGGATCCAACTCCTGATTCAGTAATGATGGATCTGCGAGAATAATAAGAAGTGGAGAGTTGCAGGTCATGGACTGCTTATCCACCAAGTCTCCATCCTTAAGTATCACAGGTCGCCACCCACGGCTAGCATGTGGCCCCATTTGGGGGAGTCTTACCCCTCTGCAAAGGTGCAGTTGGTGCATTCTAACGCCCCAGTCGACAAGGCGAAGTGATTCTTGACGTGTTTAGTTAATATAGAAGGAAAATGATCAATGGAGACTTACATGTTGAGCATGCTATCATGTGACTCGAGGTTATTGGGGGTCTTCTGTGTCCGGGATAAAACAAAAATAAATAAATAACAAAAGTGTTGGTTGTTTGTTTGTTTATTGATTTTAATGGCATATCAACCCGTCTGGGGTTATGTCATGCCTAACGGTTAGGAAGTTACATATATCATGTATTTATATTTATACATTTTAGTAATTGGTTTTAACAATGTATTAGCATTATTGGGGATTATGTTGTATGGTACTGATTTGTTTCATGTCTATATTCTATGGTATAATTTTATTTCCCTCAAAAAAGTGAGAATATCCTCTATGTTGACATTTTCAAACCGATCTTTCATATTGTTTGCTTTAAAATAACGGTTTCTGAAGTGAGCAAAAAACCTGCATTCCATGAATAAGTGTTTAACTGTCAAACGTGTTTGACATGTTTCACATTGTGGTTGTTGTTAGAGTAGATAGGAGTGTATAGTTTTATATGACCAATGCGTAATTGGGACACAATGACTTGTTCCTTTCTAGACTAGGGATTTCTCCTTATCAGAAGCCCTGTGTCATTGTTAATTTTTAGGTAATAAACACAAGACTTCGATTTACTTTGATGTTACTTTATTTGTAAATCCCCAAACCAGACATCTGTGCACATCCTATGAGCTCGGCTCCTACTTGCTAACTGACAGAGTTGCTTACTATCCTTAAACCGGAAGACAGGGTCTTCTATGCCTTCCGGTTCTCACGATTTATCCCCGGAAGGCAAGGTGAGAGTGAGGTCAAGCATTGTCACTCATCCTTCAAGGCCGTGGGCTGCACTAATCGCCATTATGTTTCTACACTACCTTATATAAGTATTAGGGATCCAATAATTATGTAACAGTTATTCCATTGTTGTTGCCATTTTGTATGAAGGAATCTATTAATTTTAGGTTTACCAGTCTAGTATTCATACAGAATAGAAAAAATGAATGCAGCAGTGCTGAACGAGATTATATCCTCCCGTGAAACGCATCTGCTTGGCATGTCAGGTTTTAGAAAAAGAACATGGTTGACAGGTGGATTACTGGGGTGTAGTCTCGTTTTGTCTCATTCGTCGCGTGATTATGGCAGTGCCTATGCAAATTATGCTCTCAGTAAAACTAGATATAAGGTGTTTCTCTGAATGTTTGAGATGAGGTTTGAGGATTAGTATTATCTGCGTTATTCGGACTATTGTCCTCATCTTCATTGTTATCTGTACAATGTTTTGGCCGATATGCCCTCCGGCCTACTTCAGGTATTTCTTGTCAGACTCGGGAACCTTCTTGTCATAATTGAGAGCCATCACGGAACTTTGAACCTAACCCCGTGGACTGAATAAAGGGTTAGGTTCAAAGTTCCGTGATGGCTCCCAATTCTGACAAGAAGGTTTCCCGAGTCCGAAAAGAAGGTTTCCAGAGTTCGAAAAAGAAGGTCTCCAGAGTCCGAAAAGAAGGTCTCCAGAGTCCGAAAAGAAGGTCTCCAGAGTCCCGAAAAGAAAGTCTCCAGAGTTCGAAAAGAAGGTCTCCAGAGTCCGAAAAGAAGGTTTCCCGAGTTCGAAAAGAAGGTCTCCAGAGTCCGAAAAGAAGGTCTCCAGAGTCCGAAAAGAAGGTTTCCCGAGTTCGAAAAGAAGGTCTCCAGAGTCCGAAAAGAAGGTCTCCAGAGTCCGAAAAGAAGGTCTCCAGAGTTCGAAAAGAAGGTCTCCAGAGTCCGAAAGAAGGTCTCCAGAGTCCGAAAAGAAGGTCTCCAGAGTCCGAAAAAGAAGGGAGTTCGAAAAGAAGGTTCCAGAGTTCCGAAAAGAAGGTCTCCAGAGTCCGAAAAGAAGGTCTCCAGAGTCCGAAAAGAAGGTCTCGAGTCCGAAAAGAAGGTCCAGAGTCCGAAAAGAAGGTCTCCAGAGTCCGAAAAGAAGGTTTCCAGAGTTCGAAAAGAAGGTCTCCAGAGTCCGAAAAGAAGGTTTCCAGAGTTCGAAAAGAAGGTCTCCAGAGTCCGAAAAGAAGGTTTCCAGAGTTCGAAAGAAGGTTTCCAGAGTTCGAAAGAAGGTCTCCAGAGTCGAAAAGAAGGTCCAGAGTCCGAAAAGAAGGTTTCCAGAGTTCGAAAAGAAGGTCTCCAGAGTCCGAAAAGAAGGTCTCCAGAGTCCGAAAAGAAGGTCTCCAGAGTCCGAAAAGAAGGTCTCCAGAGTCCGAAAAGAAGGTTTCCCAGAGTTCGAAAAGAAGGTTTCTGAGTCCGAAAAGGTTTCTGAGTTCGAAAAGAAGGTTTCCCAAGTCCGAAAAGAAATACCTGAAGAAGGCTGGAGGACACATCAGCCGAAATAGCATTAAAAAAAACTATATATAAGGTGTTTGTTTTGGTCATTTGGTGTGGTAACTCGGTGTATGTAACCAAGTCAATAACTGAGAGACATGCATGTAAATAAAGGAAAAACAATCCAGGGGGAAGGGCTAGAGCCTGTGGGGATTAAAATAAAATTGAGATTTAAAAAATAAGAAAATAATTCCCATGAGCCTTCACACCGGAAGAACCTTCCAAGCATGTGCAGGAAAAGGACCCAATTCGACCCCAAAGATAATATCTCTGCCATTCGAAATTATGCCTTAACTCGGATGGGACACTACTGGGCAGGAAGAAATTTCCTTGTTTCACAGTGGCTATGACTCGGGAATAAAGCCTAAATCCACGTTTGGTCTTTGTCTCTTCCTTTTCTTCCCTTGAATTTCTTTTTCATCACAAGCACCAAATAAGATGGGTGTAGAATAATCATATAACAATAAAGATGAGGACATCAGTCCCAAAAATTCAAAATAATACAAATTATCAAGCCTCTTCTCTATATTAATTAATACATGAATCCTTAAAAACAAATGGTTGGTTTGGTTTGATTTGGTTTATTTGTTTAATGGGACATCAACCTTTGTGGGTTATTTGATTCCAAAACCATCCTTGTAGAAGAACAGCTGCGGGAGATAAGGGAGTTCATACCTTTCCAAAGAGTATTAGTCTGAACAGATGGCTGGCAGGATGAAGAAGGTTAAAAAGTCAATAGTCGATATACCCGAGAGCCCAAATCAGTGTCAGTCCACCCCTAGCAGACGCTAATTTGTCTGCCTGTCTGTCTCTGCTTATTCTACAATGTTGGGTGCTTTTTTTTCTTTAAACATTTTCACAGACTTATTCTATCTTATTATCACTAGCAAAATAAAAAACTCCTTCCGGGCGATGTAAAAATGAATTTTTGAAAGATATTGCCTGAGGATGTGGGATTTAAAAATTCAATGTCAGAGAGTTTGTACCCTAAGTAAGTAAAATCATCAAATTCATTAAAGGAGTAAAAAATAAAACAATTTGAAATGGAAACTTTGTTCTGATAACTTAAATATATATTAGAATAAAACAAACTATATATAAATATATAATACCAGACATGTATTTATTAAAACTTGTTTTTAAAAAACAATGAGGATTGTCTAATGTTGCATGCTCAAATTTTGAGTGTATTTATTCTATGTTATGACGATTTTGGATCATGTAACGTAAGCAATGACGTAGTTTTTGTTACAGTCAAATAAAGATTGAATCTCCATTATTAATAGATATGATCCCCTGCAAGTTTTTCATATAGACAAGGCAGCAAAACAGATTCATATTAAGTTACGACTGCTTGCTGCCTTGTCTTACCAATTCGACGGTAATAGGAACTAGTAGGATTATTCTACAATGAGGTTAAAAGCAAACCCTAGGAACACGCACCAGGAATAACCAGCTACCTTTTAACCAAGAACATTGAAAACTCTGGCCACCCCACAGACCCAAAGAACCCTAATTTACCCCAAACAGAAGTGTAGTTCTCCTAGACTGGTTCCAAACAAGGATTTAAGTCTAGGAATTCATTAGAAAGTTATTATCTGACTATTGTCCTCATCTTCATTATCTGTACAACGTTTCGGCCGATATACCCTCCGGCCTACTTCAGGTATTTCTTGTCGGACTCGGGAACCTTCTTGTCGTAATTGGGAGCCATCACGAAACTTTGAACCTAACTCTCTCTCACTATTTTAGTCAATAGCTGAGAGAAGAGGTGAATGTTTTTTGGTTTGTTTTGTTTTACGGCATATCAACCTCAGTGGGTCATTTAATGCCGATAAAGTTTTGAAATAAATCAATTCTTAATGGATAATACAATTTTTTTATAAATGCATTTTTCTATTTAACCCATAGATGGGACCCCAACAGATACTACCACTCCGGGTCAGAGTGGACCAGGGAGCAATGGTGATGAAGGGGTGCTCCACATTCCCCAAACCTCCAAAACTGGAACCTCACCATCAGATAGAGTTTAACGTCATTCCCAGGGCATGTAGACCCGCAGCCACCGCCTTCTAGCACCCATATGAGAAAAAGGGATTGGGGCTTGCCATAAGGGCAATAGGGTTGGAAAAAATCATATAGGTGCTAGGGCTTGACGTGACCCGCCGATTGATCGGAGGGGGCCTCTCCGATCGCGTGTCTAGCCCAAAGAGGTGAATGTGTGCTTTTCCCAAGGGTATTAGTACAAAGGATTTAAGTCTAGGAATTCATTAGAAAGCTATCATCTGCATTATTCGGACTATTGTCCTCATCTTCATTATCTGTACAACGTTTCGGCCGATATACCCTCCGGCCTTCTTCAGGTATTTCTTGTCGGACTCGGGAACCATCTTGGATTCAGGAACCTTCTTGTCGTAATCGGGAGCCATCACGAAACTTTGAAACCCGCCTCTCTCTCTCTCCCTCTCTCTATTTTAGTCAATAGCTGAGAGAAGAGGTGAATGTGTGCTTTTCCCAAGGGCATTAGTACAAAGGGAATGCAGTCCCAGGTGGAATTTGAACTTGGCTCATTTATTCCATTTTCTTTGGCGCTTAACCATTTAGGCCACCCACTCCTAAGTAGATTATTAACAACACGTTTTCTTTTTTTCCTTAGATTGCTATTCTAAAATAAGCTAGGTTAGCAAGTGCATATGTTAGGTATGTGCATAGTTAAGTTAATGGAGCTATCTCAATATGGCCGCTCGAATAAACAAAGTAAAAATGAAAAGAGATAAGAATTGCGAATACCTTTTACACCTGACATAATTCAGACATTTTGTGTGAAAAACAGAGAAAATAAAGCAAAAACTAAAATCAGCCATCACTACACAACACTCTCTCTCTCTCTCTATTTCACTCTCTCCTTATATTGGGTTTTCTCTTTTTCTCACTTACTCCACTCATTTTCTACTTTTTTTTTATTTATCTATCTCCTCTCTCTTTATCGGTCTTTGTTTTTCTTTCCATTTCACTCTCCTTATCTTGGTTTTTTTTTCTTTCTCTCTCTCTCTCTATATATATATATATATATATTCTTTTCTTTTCTTTTCTCTTCTCTCTCTCTTCTCTTTCTTCTATTCTATTCTCTCTCTCTCTCTCTCTCTCTTCTATTCTATTCTATTCTCTCTATCTCTCTCTCTCTCTATTCTCTCTCTCTCTTCTCTCTCTTCTATTCTATTCTCTCTCTCTCTCTCTCTTCTCTCTCTCTCTCTCTCTATTCTCTCTCTCTCTCTCTCTCTCTCTCTCTATTCTCTCTTCTCTCTCTCTCTATTCTATTCTCTCTCTCTCTCTCTCTCTCTCTATTCTATTCTTCTCTCTCTCTCTCTTCTCTCTCTCTCTATTCTATTCTTCTCTCTCTCTCTATTCTATTCTATCTGTTTTTATTCTTACTCTTTGCATTTTCACCCACTTTTCTCTTATATTTTTTCATACTCTCTCTCTCTCCTTTCTGTTTTTCTTTGTTTCTTTTACTTGATTTCTTTCTCTTTTTATTCTATTCTCTGCTTTTTCTCTCGACTTTTTTCATTTTTTCTGTTTTCTTGGACTCTTCCCTTCTCTCTCTGCTTTTTACTCTTTTTTATCTTATCACTGTTGCTCATCACATCTCTCTCTCTCTCTTTTCACTCTCTCACGCTTTTCCCTCTCATTCTCTCTTTCTTTTCACTCTCACTCTCCCGCTTTTCACTCTCTTTACACACTCTCTCTCTCAATATGCTTTTCACTTTCATTCAACTCATTTTTATATTCCTATCTATTTTTCTCCAATTCTTATTTTTATGATTTTTGGTTTTATCTGCTGACTTCTCTATTTAACGGACTCTTCCAATTTCTCTCTCTCTCTCTCTCTCTCTCTCTCTCTCTGCTTTTCACTACTTTGCACTCCCCCCCCTCTCTCTCTCGTCATTGTCTGTTTTATCTTTTTACTTCCTTATCAAATAGACTACCATTCCCATCTCTCTCTCATTTTTTTAGGCCATCCTAAACGGAAGTGAAGCTGATAACGAAGAAAAAGTATCATAATTTCCTGTTGAAACCTCATCCAAAGAAATCTGCAAATATTTTGATAGGGACGATTTTAGAAATGGTTTCTCAAGAACGTCTTGAAGAAGAATCTTGGAACGGTTAAAATTGTAGAATTGTTGATTTAGACAAGAAAGACAGAGAATAGAAAAATGAATCTTGGAGATTGTTTAACACTAAAACCCTGATTATTCATTCACTCGTCCCATCATTATATTGAACAGGCGCATCGTGTAATGGTTATTGTCATAGAGAAATATATCCCACACACCTTTGTCTGAGTTTTGTTCCTGTGTTCCTCACATCACCACATTCTGTTGGATTCATTCCAATCCTTTTTCCATATATATATATATATATGTAAATAAACGGAAATTAATCCGACAGAATGAAATTAACATTTTGAAAAATCAATAATTACTAATTGTTTTTTCAAAATGTTAATTTCATATATATATATATATATATATATATATATAAAGATAAATCTAATGAGTCAGATAAACCTACCTAAAGTTTCGCTTAGTTCTCTTCAGGGCTAAGATCTGACTAAAGAGATTTGGAGCAAAGCTTAGGGGCAGAGGTGGGTGGAGCAAAATATATCCTACACACTTTTGTCTGAGTTTTGTTCTTGTGTTCCTCACATCTCCACCACATTCTGTTGGATTCATTCCAATCCTTTATATATATGTAGTATATTAAGAAAATTGAAAGAACACAGGTTTAAATAAGTTGAGTGGTAAGTTTATTAGCCGACGCTGCAGTGTTTCAATCTATTAATCAGATCATCTTTAGGACATTTGTTGGTATAAGGAAGGTGATTTTTCATATTGCCAATATCCTTAGGAAAGGAATGCATCCAAATATTCTTTCTCCAGATTATTTCATTGACCTTTGAACCTACAATCCAGAGATAACTGTCACTTAGAACTGTCTTAACCTAACTCCTTTATCCACTAGGCTATGTGTATCTACAGTTAACGTATGTTTACTTTGACGGTTCCCATTTACCCATGAAGTATGTAATATTTTCAATATTTCTTGAACCTTCCTGAGAATTTGGTTAAAATTGGGTAAAAAATGACAGAGCCTGAGTGTTACGGATGGACGGACGGATAGACATTTTGTTGAATTGTAATATGACAATCATTCGATAGCATAAAAAGTGAAATTTTAAAGAGAAGAGGCTTGATATGAATAATTATGATATTCCATACTGTTGTTTTCATTTTTATTGTGTATAAATGTTCAGATTACTGTAACCTCGGGCTCTGTTTTAGGTGTTTTTTTATTTATCATTTTAATTACCTTAAAATAAGTCATCTTCAGGTTTTATTATATTATTCCTTCTAAAATCCAATCAAAAAATAGGCACTTGCTCTTTCTAGAGTCTATTCATTCGCATATTTATCTACCAACAATTCTTAATCTCCCAAATCAAAATTGTTATGTCTTCACCCCACTGCTTGCGTCCAAATCAAGACCAAAAATTGAAGAAATCGCCCACAATTGTATTTCCGGAAAAAAAATATACATCGTGCGGAGCAGAGTAAACACGAAAAACCTCTTGGTGCAGGGCACCACCATTTCTCTCTTATTCTGACATATTCAGAACTAAAAAAAAACACACGAAATGCAGGTTGCATTTCCCACACAGGATCTCTATCATTGGTATCGGTGAGTCTTTCTGTAAAAACTTCTTTCATTACCGTGATTCCAAAAGATCCAAAAACATACAACTTAGGCGAATCTCCAACAATTGACTCAAAATCAGACCCTCAATCCGAATGAAAACAGCATTGTGATTTAATACACAAAAAAAATATTACATTCTCAATTAAAAGTTTCAAAATTACTTTTTTTTAAATTAACTTTTTGCACGGGTAAAAACTTACTAGAATTATAAAATTATCTAAATCCATTATAACATTATATTATCATTGAATAGGTTTTAACTAAAAAATGCATTAGAAAGGTAAAAAATCATACATGAATAGGTAGATATTCTAGCCAAAACAAGACTTTAGGTTTATAAGTTCTCTGTATGTACATTTCGGCATATTATGTCTCATCAGCAGAATTATAGACAGGATGCTGCTTTGTGTGTGATTCGAACCCTAACTATATATATCCCCCGAGTTTCCTCTCTCGATTATATACCCGATGTTGGGTATACAACAGTGGTCAATGTAGGTCATGCCCATAAGCTAGTTTCCATTGGAGAACTTAATTTATAAGTACTAGCAAATATATGCACCCTCCGGGTGCAAGTATTTAAGTTTTAATGTAATAAAATATTGTATTAAATTAGAAAGGCTAATGAAACTAAATAAAGATAAAAAGATTTGAAACAGAGGGAGTATAATAAAAGATTTGAAACAGAGGGAGTATAATTAAAAAAATGGAACAACTGAAACTTACTCTTCCATCACTCTCGTCTTTCATTGTTATTTATTCTAAAATAAGTATTTAGTCATAAGAGGAAGTAAAGAATAAAATGACAGTTATTTTATCTTTTTAGTGGATTTCATTTGAGATTCATTGAAGAGATTTTTGCTTATATTCATTAAAATAAAACCAAACAGTTAGAAATCAATAATACTAAGTACATATTTATTAAATTCGATTTTTTAATATTAATATGCAAATTAGCCTTCCCGTTTACACTGTAAACCGCTATTTTGTTGTATATATAAATATAATTGGATGTTGTCAGTATGTAGACATAGTTAACAGTATTAATAATGTAAGACAATTTTATTAATAATTGAGGTAAAATAAAAATAAAATCATGGAGAATGTGATGTCAATAACTAAGAGAATTGTGTAGGAATATAGTTTCGGTTACAGACAGAAAAACATACAATCTCCATTATAATAAGATATCTGTCGTGATGTCCTTCCTGAATCCCAATCTGGTTTCAGAGGTGGAAGACGAACTGTTGACATGATTTTCTCTGCTAGACACCTTTTAGAAAAATGTATTGCACAGCGTGTGCCACTTTGTCAATTTTTTTATTGACTTAACTAAAGCCTTTGATTCAGTGGAAAGTGCTCGGGTTATTTCCTAGTTGAGTAACATGATATTACAGAGTGACCCAGAAAAAAACAGAACCCAAATTATTTATTTATTTCCCCATTAAACTAGCCCTAAACCCCAACCCTAACCCTTGTTGGACTTAAACTTTAAAAAAAATTAAAATTAACAGTTTTATTACAAAATTTGTGAGTTGTTTTTTCTGGGTTCCCTGTAATATGTTACTCAACTAGAGGGGTTAGGGTTTACGGTTAGTTTAATGGGAAAATAAATAAATAATTTGAGTTCTGTTTTTTCTGGGTCACCCTTGTTGAGATTTTTTGTGATATATATATTTACCAACTCCTCCACACGAGCAGGATACGACACAAGGTCAATTTCTTAAGCGGAGTTTAACAGGTTTGAATTCAGAGTTTTCCTTCTCCTAGACTGGTTACCTAGCCATGGTTAAAGAACCCAGTCTGTCCTGCTATTTATCCATAGCTGGAGGGAGAGTAGGATTCATACCTTTCCCAAGGATATTAGCGCTAAGTGAAATGCAGTTACCACGTCCAGGATTTGAACTCGGGGCGACGAGTCCATTTCCCATGACTTTAACCATTACACCACGGGCTTTTTTGTGATATAAGGTGTGTGATGGATCCCCGCTCCTACTTATAGACTAGGCCGAAATTATATGATCTAACTCTTGGCCAATCACTGGCAGTACTATGAGGTTGATACAATACTTAAACCAACCATACTGAACATATTTACTGCGACCTTCGTGGACAACGAACAGGATTAAATCACTGGACCTTTACCAATACACGGGATAGAACTTATACGCTTACCAAAGGATTTCATAACACAGAACTTTCTTTAAGCCCTTTTCAACTGGCCAAGGATGGCATTTAAAAACTTTACAATCTTGTAATATTATGTTGCTCAACTAGGAAATAGCCGGTTCTCGGATAATTTGGCTGTACAATTCACAGATATCAATTACTGCAGAAAACAAAGGAACTCATCTGCTGGTTATATATGAATATTATATAAAGAAAGGAAGAATATTTTTAATGTATTCATTGGATTATAGAATATAAGCATTTTAAAAGACAACAATTAAATACTTAAGACAAGCTTTGCCTGTAGAATGTATGTTTTTTAAAGAGTGTTTATTTAACAATAAACATGGAAACATGTATTGATAAGAAACCAAATTCTCCTAAATTGTGTGATGTCCCAGATTTAGAAAGTTCACAATTAAAAATACACACTAAAATGCATACAGACAAAAAACCATACTTCTGTGCAGAGTGTGGATCAGCATTTTCCGAGAATTCTGAGCTAGAAGAACATGTCCGAACACACACTGAAGAGAAGCCTTATTCATGCACTGTATGTAGCTCAGCCTTTTCCCAGAATTCTACTTTAGTAGCCCACATGCGAACACACATTGGAGAGAAACCATATTCTTGTGAAGTGTGTGGATCTACATTTTCACTGAATTCATCTTTGAAACGACACATGCAAACACACATAGGAGAGAAACCTTATACATGAAAAGTTCAAGCAGCTACATAGTGGTGTAAAAGGTTGTGTTAATTTCAATGGTTAGCTGTCTGATGAATTTCCCTTTGATAATGGAGTGAAGCAGGCTGACATACCAGCACCAACATTGTTCTCAGTTTACGAGACGGCTATGGTATGCTTTTCATGACTGTGATACCGGTGTCTATTTATAAGATCGTCCGTGCTTCTCCAGCAGTGCCCAGCATGTTTTGTTTGTCACATATAAAATTCTGCGGTCATATTTCAAAGTTTGTTCAAACTATAATCACGAATTACAGATTCAAAATGACCAACAGTACACTACATTGACTGTGTAAGGTTCAAGGTTATAATAATGTTATAATTGGTTGAACAAAACAACTCCGACACGAGTGTTAAACATAACATAACTTTAATACAGGCACATGGAAATGATACATATAACAGAAATACAAAGAAGATATAAAAAAAGGACACATACATGAATAGAGATACAATAAGGAAGTATACAAGAGATACCTAAATGTACATATGGAAGTAATGGACAGCTATGGAGAGTCCATCGGCTAAAGTCACTTACTAGTGGCTGTAATGGGGACCGAAGCCCCCACAACAGACGGGTGTAGACATACACGTCTAACCCATGTGTGTGAGTTCCCGGAGAAGAAAGAGAAGGAGAGTTTGAAACAGACGCTTAAATACAAAAAACCCTGGTGGTAAAAACGGGAACCCAGAGGGAAGATAACTCTTCCAGGCAAGGGAAGTCAACCCAACAACTGGATTACATTTTTTTTTGGGGGGGGGAGCGGGGTTTTTATGTATTTACCAATCCCTTTGTGCAAGCAGGATGTGACACAAGGTATAACAAGTTGGTCTGAAGATCACATAGGTGAGAAACTGTCAGTAACCAGGTGTTGACTCCATATCCACGCTACCTCAACACAAATAATTATATATATATATATAAAAAGTAAGTAAAGTCGACGGGGCGGCCTAAAGTCGGTATCAGCCAGACAGTGAGGGAGTCTATCCCCTTTTCAATAGTAATAGACCAAGGAGATTGTTTTAGCATCTGAGGTGGAGCGCCACGCCTACCATCAGCTCCTTATTTTGCCGCACAGATCCCTATGCTACTCATACGCTGAGTTATATATTTACCAACCCCTCCGCCTGAGCAGGATGTGACACAAGGTCAATTTCTTAAGCAGAGTTTAATAGGTTTGAATTCAGAGTTTTCCTTCTCCTAGACCAGTTGCCTAACCAAGGTTAAAGAGCCCAGTCTGCCCTACTATTTACCCATAGTTGGAGGGAGAGTAGGATGCATACCTTTCACAAGGGTATTAGCGCTAAGTGAAATGCAATTAGCACGTCCAGGATTTGAACTCGGGGCGACGTGTCCATTTCCCAAGACTTTAGCCATTACATCACGCTTCCTAATCTTATCTATTAATGATGGAGATTCGCTTCCGGTTTTTGTTTGTAACAAAAATTACGTCACTGCTTACGTCATATTACCCAAAATCGTCATAACATAGAATAAATACACTCAAAATTTGAACATACATTAGACAGTCCTCATTGTTTTTTAAAACAAGTTTTAATAAATACATGACTGGTATTATATATCTATATATAGTTTGTTTTATTTTAATACATATTTAAAGTTTACATTTCAAATTGTTTTATTTTTTACTCCTTTAATGAATTTGATTATTTTACTTACTGAGGGTACAAACTCGCTGACATTGAATTTTTTACTCCCACCACTCAGGCAATATGTTTCAAAAATGTATTTTTACATCACCCGGAGGGTGTTTTTTTATTTTGTACTAGTATATATTAAATACAATAGGGAAAACCAGGATTAAATACTTCCTTCTCTAGTGTATTTATCTCATTTTGATAAAAATATACTTTTTTTTTCTTCTCTTTTGAAAACCTGTGCTTTCTCCTTTATTTCCTCTTCAAGCAAAGCTGCATGACTCCTCAATAATTCCTTCCCTAAATAACTTGTGAATGTTATATTTCAGGAGGAGAAAAAAGAAATAATAATAATAATAATAATAATAATAATAATAATAATAATAATAATAAACAAAACAAAAAATGAGAAAAAAAAAGGAATTTGCCGAAATTCCACCACCTTGAACTCCTACAGCTGCTTAGCCCGGCCCCAACCTGCCATTCTCCTAAGTAAGAATATTTTCCAGTGCTTCAAGATTGGGAGAGGAAATAGGGGGGTTGTGTTCGGGGAGTGGGGGTGATGTTTAATGTAAACAGTTAGCTGTGTGCAGAGCAGTAACTCTCACATTTCCTTTTCACTAAAGGGGGATCCCTCCTCAAGATACCCCACACATGCATCAGGAAAGGTACCTCACATATTTGTTATATATATATAAGGAAACACATACAAAAATAGATAGAGAAATGTAACACACAAACATATATATATATATATATATATATATATATATATATATCTTATTATAATGGAGATTGTGTGTTTTTCTGTCTGTAACCGAAACTATATTCCTACTCAAGTCACAATTCTCTTAGTTATTGACATCACATTCTCCATGATTTTATTTTTATCTAAACCTCAATTATTAATAAAATTGTCTTACATTATTAATACTGTTGACCATGTCTACATACTGACAACATGCAATTATATTTATATATATAACAAAATAGCGTTTTACAGTGTGAACGGGAAGGTTAATTTGCATATTAATATTAAAAAATCGAATTTAATAAATATGTGCTTAGTATTATTGATTTCTAATTATTTGGTTTTATTTTAATGAATATAAGCAAAAATCTCTTCAATGAATCTTAAATGAAATCCATTAACAAGATAAAATAACTGTCATTTTATTCTTTACTTCCTCTTTTAACTAAATACTTAAATTAGAAAAAATAACAATAAAAGACGAGAGTGATGGAAGAGTAAGTTTCAGTTGTTCCATTTTTTATTATACTCCCTCTGTTTCAAATCTTTTATTATACTCCCTCTGTTTCAAATCTTTTTATCTGTATTCTTATTTAGTTTCATTAGCCTTTCTAATTTAATACAATATTTTATTATATTAAAACTTAAATACTTGCACCCGGAGGGTGCATATATTTGCTAGTATATATAATGTTTGTGATTTACATTTCTGTATCTATGTTTGCATGTGTTTCCTTATATATATATATATGTGTGTGTGCGTGTGTGTGTGTGTGTGTGTGTGTGTATTTGGGTAGCATTCTTTCATTTATACATGTAGAATTAAATAAAAGTTCCCGAGTACAGTTAATTCCGAGTGGAATACATCACCCCTGATGATGGCACTTCGAAGTGCCGAAAGTACTTGGGAACTGACCTTTGGACTTGTCCACCAATTCCACCCAAACATTAAAAAGTTGGCCAGAAAATTAGAAAAGATCAAAAATAAAATTGTTAAACAGATGTGCCTTTTGTTTAATTCTACATATGGATATTTATTGTGGGTAGTGGTGCAACATTTCGGTCTATTAGACCTTCTTCAGGACTTGAATATAGTACTTGCTTCAATGATGGACATCTTCAAAATGGTGAAACAGGAGGTCGTCAGTAAGGGGAGGGGTGGATTTTCCCTTTCTCTAGATAGGGAGTGTTTCAGAACATTTACTATTTGTTGTGTCTTATCAATTTTTGCTTTGATATAGTTTGTCCTTATTATTTTGTGCAGCAATTATTAGTGATTCAGTTTCTCTCTTGAGGTTTCCTTTTCTTAGCCATGCCCAAGTCTTTGCTTGTGCAACCCTTCCGATTTTCTGTCACATGCAACACACAATCTTACTTACAGATGTATAAGTAGTATTATGTTATCTATCATGACTGTTAGTTACAACAATATTACTTACATATGTTACATAGTTATTAGATCCTAATACTTTTATAAGGTAGTGTAGAAATCATAATGGCGATTAGTGCAGCTGATGGCCTTGAGAGTGAGTGACGGCGCTTGACCTCAATCTCACCTTGCCTTCCAGGGATAAATCGTGAGAACCGGAAGGCATAGAAGACCCTGTTCCAGTTTAAGGAGTAAGCAACTCAGTCAGTCAGAAGTTAGAAGTCGAGCTAGCAAGATGTAAGGATCTGCGCAGACGTCTGGTTGGGGATTTACAAATAAAGGTAACATCAAAGCAAATCGGAGTCTTGTGTTTATTACCTAAAAACTAACAATGACACAGGGCTTCTGATAAGGAGAAATCCTAACAGAAACCAGATCCGAAATCCCCATAGAAGACCAGACCAGACCTTAGAAGATTCTAGACCCAGACGCAAGATGTTAGAAGATAGAACCAAAGCTGGCCAGAAGAAAAGACGACTAGAAGTAAGAAGTAAAGAAGTAAGAAAGAACATACAACATTATATCGATTTGGTACTGTGAAAACGTCAGTACGTAACACATACCTATAGCAGTTGGTCATATTTTTTAGGTGGTTTTCTCTCATGGTGAACTTCTTTGTCTATTTGTTTGCCTTTCAGAAATATCTGTCGTCACTACTATACAATTCAGGATTCCTGTTAAAAAATATCTGTAGTCTTTTTCTAGTCATATAAACCTTTTTAGCTCAACTGTCATATACATATTTACCGACCCCTCCGCAAGAGTAGGCTGTGACAGAAGGTCAATTTGGCTCAACTCTCTCGATTCTAAGGTAATTTTCACCTTTAGGTGGCTAAATTCCTAGCAAATGAGGCAATTAGAGTAACCTCCCTTGACTTTCACTTTGAAACAAGCCGGTAGCCATTTTGAAAGCCTCCATGTGAAACACACAAATCTTAGAAACTTTTCGAAAACAATACAACTGCACGCTTTAACACAAAAATATCATAAAATGTGTTCTTAATAACAATTAAGTTCATTTCAGATAATGCGCGCGCACAATTTTATGCTAGGAATTTAGCCATCTAAAGGTGAAAATTATCAATTCTAATACTACTTTCCCAGAGTCACATCATAAAATATAAACTTCTGAATATCCTTGTTTTTTTCATATCTAATATATATGTTCGTTTGTTGTTTTGTTTTACGGCATATCAACCTCGGTGGGTCATTTAATGCCGATAAAGTTTTGAAATAAATTCATTCTTAATGGATAATACAATTTTGCTTATAAACCCATGTTTTCCATCCAACCCATCATAGATGGGACCCTAACAGGTACTACCATTCCGGGTCAAAATGGACCAAGGAGCAATGATGATGAAGGGGTGCTCCACATTCCCCCAAACCTCCAAAACTGGAACCTCACCATCGGATAGAGTTTAACGTCATTCCCAAGACATGTAGACCCGCAGCCACCGCCTTCTAGCACCTATATGATAAAAAGGGTTGGGGCTTGCCATGAGGGCAATAGGGTTGAGAAAATCATATAGGTGCTAGGGCTTAACGTGGCCAGCCAATTGATCGGAGGGGGCCGCTCCGACCGCCCGTCTAGCCCAAGAAAGACCCAAAGTGGAGTATTGCAAATTCTGGACTACTCAACCACCTGGGTTCTATCCTTAAGCATCACAGGTCGCCACCCACGACCAACATGTGGCCCCATTGGGGGAGTCTTACCCCTCTGCAGTCGGTGCATTCTAATGCCTCAGCCGACAGGGTATGTTTAGGACACTCCCTTTTGGAGGGGAGGGGTTGGTCTAACATATCTGTAGGTGATACAGCCAGTATATTCTAAGCCTCACTGACTAATTATTAATACACTGTTGGCGGAGACTGTTCATCTTTTCTCTTATTTTAACTCTCTTTCAGTAAAGTCTATAATAGCAGTTCTTTTTTCATAGGATTTTTAAATGACAAACACCCTTTAAGTCTAACAGAAATAACGTTTCTCTAAACAGTCATCTATCTATACATATATGATGGCAGCAAACTCGTATTCAAGTATTGCCATTGCTTGATATAGTAACAATAACAACAAAAAAATAAATTTAAAAAAAATGCTCAATAGTTCAAACAAAATAATGGTGAACTTCAAAAAAGTTCAACAATGAGCTGCATGAAAGTGGCTCTTTAGTCCTGCCAAAGTCTTGCACACCTTCCCACAATTACAGGTATTTCCAGGGAGCACAGGGTATTTTATTAGTCCATCTCGCCGATGCACAAATTGGTGACTGATCAGGCCAGCTTTGCTCATACATAGCCTTCCACACTGGTCACATAGTAGACCGATTTGAAGCCCTTGATTGTCTACTTCTTTATTCTTGCGAATATCTCTCTTCAACTGCTCATGCTGTATACGGCCGGTCTCAAACCTTTCCGTGTCCTCCTGCACAGCTCTTCTCCACTGTCCAAAGACTTACTCTCCCAGGTCTTCACATCGATGTCACATTTTTTCAAGGTCGACCTCAGGCAATCCTTGTATCTCATCTTGGGCCCTTGAGCCAAACGCTTGCCGTTTATAAGTTCCCCATAGAGCAGTTGTTTAGGAAGTCGCCCATCGTTCATCCTTACCAGATGCCCACTCCATCTCAATCTATGTTTGATTATGAGAGATTCTGTGCTTTGACATTTGGCTCGCTTCAAAACCTCGATGTCACTGACGTACATTTGCCAGCGCACCCCTAGTATTTGTCATAGGCATTGCTGGTGAAAGCGCTCGAGATGTTTAAGATGTTTCTTGTATGTAGTCCAGGTTTCGCAAGCATACAGGAGAGTAGATAAAACACATGCAACATATACCTTGACTTTTGTTGCAACTGAAATACCACGGCAAATCTATACATATATAGAGGACAGTTGTGTGTATCAGTATGTCCGCTGGAAACTTCGAGAATAAAACACTTAACAACAAAGTAAATATATATATATATACACATTAAATATTGAAGAATAATTAAAGTTCCAATTACCGTCGAACTGGGAAGACAAGGCAGCATGCGATTGTAACCCAAATACAAACTCGAATGCTACAAAGTCCACTGCAAAATGACAAAGTATATATAAGACTCCACAATGTCATTCAAATCAAGCAGTCAAGCAGCCAATCAGAACTCAAGGAGTGGAATGACCCAAATCACCCATATTCATGGATGGATCATTCTTGATTCCTATTTATGCCAGCTATCTTGGACACTGCTTGAGTTGTACTTAGCTGCTGTTATTAAAACCAACAGTAGACTAATTGGCTTCAATAAATATCACCAGGGCTTGGGTTTTTTGCAAAAATAATGAAGAGTTGAGTTATATTTGGGGAGATATTTAAATAAAGAGTTTCTGAGGTGCATTACTATAACTAAGGAAATAAAACATTAAAATTTTGCATTTATGGAATTCATCGTCTAAAAGTAAATCAATCTTGATATTCACTTCATAAAAATCCACAATGTCAAAAAAAGGGAAAAATAACCAGCCGGGTAAATATTTGGCAAAATCAGATATTCTGGAAGTGGAAAGAATATATTAAGAGAAACACATGGCGCCCACCAGATGCCAAAATTTCACATCTGCAGATGAAGAAGAAGAAGAAAATAGTCTCTTCCTCTTTTCTATTTCAATTTCCTAAATAGTGATTCCTTCCTCATTTCACAGATTTTTACAATTCTAGTTTTTGTATATATATATATATATATATATATATATATATACATTTATATACACATACACACACACAGAAACACTTATGTAAATATACATACACATATACACACACACACAAACACATATGTAAATATACATACACATATAAACACACAAACGAACACATACACATATACACACGAACACATACATACATACATGCATACATACATACACACACACACACACACACACATATACACATGCATACACACACCCACACACACATATATACATACATACACAAACACATACATACACAAACACATACATACACAAACATATATACATACATACACACACACATGAATACATACATACACACATATACATACATACACACATATACATACATACACTAATGACCATATATATACATACACACACACATATATATATATATATATATATATATATATATATATATATATATATATACACACTGAGAATTTCCTGCACTTATTCTCACCCCATGTTTCTATATATAATAATAAATGGTTTCCATACGACATAAAAATACATATCCCATATTCTGGTTTGTTGTGGGTGTATCTACGATCTAGCAGGAATAGCTGAGGAAAGCGCATACCTCTCCTGGTCTATAACTGGTTTTGAATTCTGAGTTTTCCCTTCCCTAGACTAGTTGCCATACCTAGATAAGAGGCAGAATACCCTATTTACCCAGATTTGGAGGTGAATAATTGGGTTCATACCTTTCCCAAGAGTACTAGCTTTATGGAAATTTCAACGGCTTTGTTCAAAGATTTGAACTTGTATAGCCGTTATGTCAAGCACGACCCATAATATCATAGTTAACCTTCAAGCTTAGATTTTAGAATAGTAGATATAAACATTTCTTTTCCGAGTAGCTGGATCAAATGCAAGGTCTATTTTTCTTTTACATAGGGATTTTAAATGGGGCTACCATGAGGATTCAACTCACGATTCAGTAATAATGGGTCTGCGGGACTAAGTTAAAATTCCCTCTAGCCCAGGTGACACCGGTAGCCACTGCTAGTTACAGAACACACACATATATATATATATATATATATAACAAATCATAATTAAAACTTAGAAATAAACTGACAACATTATTTATCATCACCTTAGCGACACAACAATAATAATCATGACCTAGATAAAATTTACAAATGATAACGTTTTAACACTTGATAATATTTCAGAAGAGACTGAATTTATGCAGATTGTAAATGATATGCCAACATTAATAAAATTGTTAAGAAGGATTGAAAGGAAAAATAACAAGCTAATTTAAAGGAAGTGTGTCCCCTGTCTCAGAAAATTGCTACCGCGGTGACTATTAAAATAAACGTCCCAGCTATGTCGTCTGTCGGTGTTACTTGAAAGAAAAAACCAACTTAGGCCGTTAAATGTATTTTAGAGGGGGGGGGCTTCTCTTTTTTATATGAAACAAATGGAGATGTGAGACAAGTTTACTTTCTTAAGTAGAGTTTAACAGGAATGTAATTCTTCTAAACTAGGGTTATCTGTCAATTTTCTTGTTACTGGAGGTGATCTAGATTTCTGAATTCTCTGGATTTCCGGAACCAGATAAATGGTTCAGTTCTGTTATCATTAATTTTTCGACTGGTGCTTTGTTCGTTTTCTTCTTCTTTTCTCTTCTGTTCGTCTTATGATGTCTGCATTACAAGTGTTCATCTCTTCCCTGACAGATATCTCCAGCTGATATCTTATTTGTTTATCCTGTCAGTGGAGCACAGATGCTAGATATGGACTGTGAATAATGCATAAGTGAAAAGATTACAAATTACTTTTAAAAGCGGGGGCGGGGGGGGGGGATAAAAATCCTGAAGTATGTGTATAATATATATATATATATTATATATATTATATAATACTAGCAAATATATGCACCCTCCGGGTGCAAGTATTTAAGTTTTAATACAATAAAATATGTTAAATTAGAAAGGCCAATGAAACTGAATAAGAATTCAGATAAAAATATTTGGAACAGAGGGGTATGATTGAAAAATAGAAAAACTTTGAAACTAACTCTTCCATCATTTGCACTTACTCCCGTCTTTCATTGGTAAATTTTCCTAATTTAACTATTTAGTTAAAATAGGAAGTAAAAAATAATATTACTGTTATTTCTTCTTGTTAATGGATTTCTTTTAAGATTTATCCCCGAGATTTTTGCTCATATTCATTAATATAAAACCAAACAATTAGAAATCAATAATACCAAGCATATATTTATTAAATCAAATTTTTAAGATCAACATGCAAATTAGCCTTCCAATTCACACTGTAAACCGCTATTTTCTTGTATATATAAATACAATTACATGTTATTAGTATGTATATATGGTCAAGCTTAATGATGTAACACAATTTTATTAATAATTGATGTTTAAATAAAAATAAAATCATGGAGAATGTGATGTAAATAACAAAGGGAATTGTGACTTGAATAGTAATATAGTTTCGGTTACAGACATACAAACCAACAATCTCCATTATAATAAGATATATATTAAAAGAAAAGAAATGAATCCGACGGTATGAGTTATAATAAAAAGATATGAAAACCACAAAATGCTGTTAAAGTGAAAACATTTTATAACTTGCTGATATTGAACAATATTTCGATTTTATGAAAATCGTCATCAGAGCTTGTTTATAATCCGTGTTGTTAAGAGCGGAAACGAAAGTCATATGAGTTCAAAAAAAACCTTGACGTTGCAAAAAAAGAAAAAAGTTGGTTTCAAGGTTAAAGAGCCCAGTTGCCCTACTATTTATCCATACGTGGAGGGAGAGTAAGATTCATATTGTCCTAGGGTTTTAGCGTAAGTGAAATGCATTCCACATCCAGGATTTGAACTCGGGTGACGAGTCCATTTACCAAAAACTTTAACCATTACACAACGTGCTTCCTACAATATATTTGCTTATAGACAATCAATAGTTGATTTATAAACATGAATCTTGAATGGCTTTCTTTAATATTTTTCATTCTTGTTAAAACATCTGTTGTAGTATGTTTCTCACTTTGCTGTGATAGCGCATGATTGGGTTGTATTGATTTTTAGTTCACATTCTATTTTTCCAAAATGCTGATTGCTTCTTCATAGCAAAGATATATATATATATATATATATATATATATATATATATATATATATATGTGTGTGTGTGTGTGTGTGTGTTGTGTGTGTGTGTGCATATATAATCCAATGGAGAATAGCAAATTTGAAAAGTGTTTGCATATAAAGTGTTTAATGCTAAATTAAGCAGGACAGATTTAAAATCTCAAATAAAATATTATGGTACTAATTTACCTTTACTAAAGTTTCATGCATATTAGGCAATCCTCAGATGGTTAAATATTGAGAAGTGGATTGATATAAATATATATATATATATATACACACACACACACACACACACATACACACATATATATATATGAGGGTAAGTAAACAAACAAATGTGTTTATCTTTATATGGCTTTAAGCCGACAATTTTTGGAGGATATGTGCTTAATTGAAGTCATACCTAATTTTGAAAATTAATTAGTTAATAATTAATGAATTTAGGCGGGCATATATGTTCAAATGCTCGATTTGTTTAGCCTTACATTTGAACATATATGCCCGCCAAAATTCATTAATTATTAACTAATTAATTTTCAAAATTAGGTATGACTTCAATTAAGCACATATCCTCCAAATATATATATATATATATATATATATAAATAAGTAGAAAGAAAGAGTTGGCTGAAAGAAAAACAAAAATAAAGAGAAAAAGGGCAGACTGATTGAAAGAAAGAAAACAACCATGAAAATAGAGAGGAAGAATGAACAGATTGGTGGAAAGAAGAGTTGGCTGAAAGAAAGAAAGAGAGAAAGAAAGAAAGAAAAGAAAAAATATAAAAACAGAGAAATAAAGACTGGTAGAAAGAAAGAAAAAAAAACAGACGTGTAAAAAGAAAAAAGAACAAACTGATAAAAAAAAGGAAAGTTGTTAGAAAGAAGAAAAGAGAGAAAGAAAGAAAAAGAAAAAATATTTAAATAAAGAGAAAGAAAGAAAAGAGAGAAAGAACGAGAAAAATATTTAAAATAAAGAGAAAGAAAGAAAAGAGAGAAAGAAAGAGAAAAATATTTAAAATAAAGAGAAAGAAAGAAAAGAGAGAAATAAAGAGAAAAATATTTAAAATAAAGAAAAGAAAAAAAGACTGGAAAAAAGAAATACCGGACTGGTTGAACGTTGGAAAGTTGTTAGAAAGAAAAAGCAGACCGAAAGAAAGAAAGAAAGAAAGAAGAAAAATAATGAAAAGAGAAAAGAAAGAAAGAACTGGTAGAAAGAAAAAAAAAAATATCAGACTGGTAAAATGAAAGAAAGAAATTACAAGTAATATGACTAAAAAAGATGAAACCAACACATTGTGTTGATTTGAAATGAATGCTAATGAATGATACACCCGAGAGATACAGTCAGATAGACGTGTGTGTGTGTGTCATGTGCACATAACGGAGGCAGTTTAGTTGCAGGACATTTCATTGTTGGTTTGATCTTTCAAAGAATTATCATCATTATGTCCACACACACACACACACACATATATTATATATATATATATATATATATACACAACATATGCATACACACACATACATATGCATACACACACACATATGCATACACACACACATATGTACAGTAAGTATGTATGTATGCTGCAGATAAAAACATTAAATTAAAGATGTCTGAATGAGAGTTATGAGGATATGCCATATTGACACAAACACGTGGGAGGTAGATGCCAAAAATTGAGGCACGGTACCAAATTTTCACTTGTTACAACTGCTTAAAAAACACAATTTTCAAAGAGCTACTGTGAAGCAACGAATGGATCAAAAGTTATGAGACAAACATTTTTGGGCTGACTTCTGATTTAGGTCAGAAAATTAAAACGGAAAGTTTTTTGGTGGTACCCAATGACAGTTTAACTACAGTCTATAAATAAACATTTTGCGAATTGGGTTACGGTTTTAGGGGATTAAAGTTGTTTTTAATTACGTATTGCTTAAATAACAATAAACAAAACCCCCAAATTACTGTACATTTAATGTTGAAAAATATTTTTTTAAACTAAGTTTAATTGAAATTATACATTGCAATACTAACACAAACAACTGTCTCAATAATAGATTCAATAATTAATTTCAATGGTTAATTAAATGTATAGTAATTTGGGTTTTTTTGTTGCTTATTTTTTTTAAGCAATACGTAATTAAAAACAACCTTAATCCCCTAAAACCGTAACCCAATTCGCAAAATGTTAATTCATAGACTAGTTAAACTGTCATTGGGTACCACCAAAAAACCTTTCCATTTTAATTTTCCGACCTAAATCAGAAGTCAGCCCATTTTTGGAAAGAGCAAACCCTATATTTATATATATATATATATATATAAGATTCTAATAAAATTACAATCTTTTTCTCAGAGCTTCATTCGTTCTTGGATAGGTCAGTATAGCTTCAGTTCCAATATCTATTGGGCACTCTTCGTATATTTCGTTCCTTTTACAAGACCTGGACGAAATAAATGTGTCATGATTTGATTTGAAAGTCCTTGAAGTAATGTTGATGATGTATTGTGCCCTTTCATATTGTCCCCTTTTTTATTCATTCTTTTTCTACTTTGATTTTTTTATTCCACATTCCCACACCTGACAAATGGCTGTTTAGCCGCTTGACATTAGTAGACACTCTTCCTGTTTAGGGTTTGAGAAAAGTTTATATATATATATATATATATATATATATATATATATAAAGGAAAAGGTGACTTACCAGTGAATTTGGTCACGATGGTTAGTAAGTGTGGAATTCAGGGGGGTAAGTCAGCGATATAACATGACTGAATCCACTGAATTAATCGAGACTGAATAAATCCACTGAATTAATCGAGACACCGATTAATAGCAGTCAGTCGATTTCACGTGTGTTCATTGCAACGAACATTTTAATGCAATGAACACACACGTGAAATCGACTGCTATTAATCGGTGTCTCAATTAATTCAGTGGATTTAACCCTGAAGATCCTTATGGTGAAACTCGAGTAGGTTATCCTTGTACCCATTTTATAATATATATATATAAGTCATCCACAGACACCGTGTTTCGACGTTTCACGTCTCAACAACTAACTCCGACCAGAAGCGAACCCCGACTGACTTTGCACCCGTCCAACCCGTTAACCTCCAGGCCATCGCCAGCTGTCGATTAAGGAGCGGTGTTTTAACTGTTTTAAATACATACATCTGTGTGTATATACTTTACGATCACCAGAGAGATCAAATCTTTAAACAGATGATCATTGCGTTATGCTTGCGTTGAAAGTTTATTAAAGTCGCTCCTAATGTGTGTGTGTGTGTGTGTGTGTGTGTGTGTGTGTGTGTGTGAGTGCAGAAAATGTTTCTGAAAAACATGGCATAAAAAACAATGTTAAAAAAAACTGCACACACAAAAAAATAAAAATTTATAAAGTATTATCTGCGTTATTCGAACTATTGTCCCTATCTTCATTGTTATTTGAACATTTCGGCTGATATGCCCTCCGGCCTTCTTCGGGTATTTCTTGTCGGACTCGGGAACCTTCTTGTCGTAGTCGGGAGCCATCACGGAACCTCGAACCTAACCCTTTATTCAGTCCTCGGGGGTATCCTGTTCTCATTCTGCTAACCATAGCTGGGTAGGAGTTGTGTTAATTATTTTTCTATGTCACTGCCTCTACTTAGCATTGAACCTGGAATCCAGAGATAACTGTCACTTAGAACTGTCTTAACCTAACTACCTGATCCACTAGGCCATGTGTCCAATTTTTAATTTTTCAGCTAGTCTTGCTGTCAGTAGGCCGACACAACTACTTTTACCAGACCTACGGATCTTTAGATCACAATGAAATATTATTGCAATCTTTTTACTACCTCTGAATCGGAGAAGTAGCTTTTTTCCTTATTTTTCCCACTATCGCAGGTAGTAGCACTTTTCGTGGGTCGGCCATTCCCCAAATGGGATTTGCCCTATTTTGGCGGGTTTATCCACAATCCACAAAGACCAATATTTATTCACTGAACAAACTTAATAGAGAAGATATAAAGAAATAACAGTAGATACAAATAAGCTTATACACACATGGATAAAGAAATGCTGATAAATTTATTCATTGCATTGATAAGACCTCATTTGGAATTTGCAAATGTTGTTTGGAGTCCAAGACTCATTGAGGGAGTTCAGAGGAGAGCTACTAAAGTAGTGAATGATTTAAAAACCTTTACATATGAAGAAAGGCTTAGGAACATTAACTTACCAAGTTTGGTTTATCGACGTACAAGAGGGATATGATTGAAGTCTACAAATATACACATGGTTTTTATTTAACGAACTTTGACCTACTAAAATTGCTCAAAATATCAATACCAGGGGTCATAAATTAAAACTCCTTAAAAAATCTTGTAAAGCAAATACAAGACAAATTATTTTAGTAACAGAGTGTGAATACATGGAATAAACTACCATCATCAATAGTGAATACCCCATCTCTAAACTCCTTAAGGCAATGTTAGATAATCTGTGGAATTAAGATGAATGTTTATAAGGAACAGCTGACAGGTCTCAGATCCTAATATACTAGCTGAAATTATATTATACAGAGCTGTAGCAGACAAAATGTTTTCTTTTTTTTTTTGGGGGGGGGGGGCAAAAAATTTAGAATTTGGCCTTAAATTATCAAAGGCAAGCAACATGTTAGTACTCTAGATTCGAAGAAAACAGTAATGCTTTGAAATAATAGAGAATTGTCTGTGTTACAAATAAAATAACTGTTCATCTTTTTTGCATGTCTAAAAAACCATTACAGGTGGTAAAAAATGGGGGGGGGTCCCACCTACAGCCGTTTCAGTCCTGACATATATAAGATGAAAAACTTTAATCTATCTATACATATATAAAAGGCAGTTGTGTATATGTATGTCCAGAGGAAACTTCAAAAATAAAACAATTAACGACAAGTAAATATATATACACATTAAATATCACCAGGGCTTGGTTTTTGAGCAAAAATAATAGAGATTTGATTTATATTCGTGAAGATAATTAAAAAATGAAATTTAAATGATAACAGCATGGATTTTTTTCATTTAATATTTTAGATAGTAGACATTAACATTTCTTTTCAGAGTAGTTGGATCAACCCAAGGTCTATTCTTTTTTTGTTGTTGTTTTATATAGGGATTTAAATGGGGCATCCCACTACGATTCAACTCACGATTCAGTAATAATGGATCTGCGGGACTAACTTTAAAAAATCCCCCTCTACACAGGCGACGCCGGGTAGCCGCTGCTAATACCTAGATAAAGTTCTTGAGGCTGCTGTTTAAACGAGTAAAGTATAAAAACTTACGGGTTTGAATATGTTCTTGAGTGCCATGAACACGGAATGTTTAGGGGCGGGCTCCCTGGTCTTATCGACTGCAGACGCAACTACTGCGTGTTACTTCGTCGAGGCTAAACAGTCAAAGAATTTTTTTAAATTTTGGCGGTTGTTTTTATAAGGCCGCTTGCAACGCCACCTGGCGGATAACTGGATAAAACACGGGAGATAATCATGTAACGTAAACCATGCAATTCCTACAGAAAATGTTAGTGAGTCAATCATGAATGAAAGAGTCTGATACGTTTGGTAAATAAAAAACAAGAAAATAAAGAACGTTTTTAGCATAAAGATTTATTGGTAATTAAGAGTCCTCAAATAAAATAGGAGCTGAATCATTTTTTGGGGGTTTGGTTACTTTGTTTAATGGCGTACCAACCTACCTGGCTTATTTAATGTCAAAGCTACCCTTCTAGAAAATAGCGGGGGCTAAATCATGGTTATAATTTAATGCCAAAAGCACTTCGAGATCCAAACATTTTGACACACAAATGCAGAGTATTATGCCCGATAGACACTTATAAATATTCTTTCAGTGCTATCCCCCTGGGGTTGAGCACTTTGGGGGGGATTTCGCTGATGACCGCCAACTAAAGCGTAAACGCAACGCTCTCATATAAATGGATTGAGCACTATATGGCCCTTTACATACATACAGATATGTGTATCAAAACAGTTAAAATCCCCTTCGTATTCTGTGGGTGATGATAGCCGAGCGGTTAAGCTGTCCGATTGCTGCTGAATCGATCCGGTTTCTATCTCGTCTGTAGGTAGCTCACAAATGTCTAGCCACACTGAAGAGACTTGATAAATCGAAACACGTGTCCGTGGATGACACACACACACACATTATATATATATATATATATATATATATATATATATATATATATATATATATATATAGCGTGTGCTATGGTTTCATAGGCCCTTCCAACAAATTTGATACGCCCCCCCCCCTCGAATATAGGATTCGAGGCCCCTACTCTACTACATCAATTTTCATAAAGTAATATTCATAGAAAATGTATGAACCCCCACACGCCCTGTCGGCTGGAACTGCAGGATAGGCTACACATCCACAGAGGGGTAAACACCCCCATCCCAATGAGGCTCGCCTGTTGGGGGTGTGTGGCAACTCGTGATGCTTACAGACAGAATCCTGGTGGCTGAGTACTCCACTTTTGCCCTTACTTAGTCTAGTTGGTTAACTGGAGAGGCCCCTCATATCAATCGACTAGTCATGTTAATCCGTAGCACCTATATAACTGCCTCAACCTTATTGCCCTTATGGCAAACCCTCAATGATTTGTTATCATATATGTGCTAGAAGGCGGTGGCCGATGGTATTAGTATCTAGTGGTGAGGTTCCAGTTCTGGAGCTCTGTAACACCATTCGGAAATTAAATTTGAAAAGGACAAAAGAGCTGAAATAAATTTATGTCTGATAAGCTTTATATATATACAGAGATACTGATAGCTACACGTCCTGCGTCCCTGATGCACAAAAATTTAAAAGGACGCATTAAAAGTGTATTCATGTGTCTCAGTGCGTAGATGGGTGACTTTAATTTAGTGGTTAGAACTTAGACTGGTAAACTATTTTCGACTTTTTAGCACCGGCTTAAGAATCTTGGTTCGAGACCGGTCCTCAGACGCCAAAAACTATCTCTTTGGTCTAGCGCTAGTGAAAAGGGGATAGACTCCCTTGCTGCCTATCTGATACCGTCTTTAGGCCAAACCGACGACTTTTTTTTACTAGCGGGAAGGAGCTGGTGGAAATCCCATAACAAAGGAGTAGAAAGTAACTGGCACACTTAAGTTTCGGTTATTTCCTAGTTGAGTAACATGATAACCCTAAACCCCAACCCTAACCCCTAACCCTAACCTCCCTAGTTGAGTAACATAATATTACAGGGTGACCCAGAAAAAACAGAACCCACAAATTTTGTAATAAAACTGTTAATTTTAATTTCTGTTTAAGTTTAAGTCCAACAAGGGTTAGGGTTAGGGCTTAGGGTTAGTTTAATGGGAAAATAAATAAATAATTTGGGTTCTGTTTTCTTCTGGGTCACTTTATAATACCATGTTACTCAACTAGGAAATAAGTTTCTATAGTCAATACTTTGAAATCACATGCAGAGAAAAGATGGAAACGATAGCGAAACGAGAGAGAGAGAGAGAGAGAGAGAGAGAGAGAGAGAGAGAGACCGAGATATATAGATAGGTAGAAAGAAAGAAATGGTGATAAATAGATAGATAGACAGATAGATAAAAACATACCTGAAAAGAGAGAGAGAGAGGAGAGAGAGGAGAGAGAGAGAAAGAAAGAAAGAAAGAGATCGTGATAGATAATTAAAACATACCTGGAGAGAGAGAGAAGAGAAAGAAAGAGAGAGAGAGACCGAGATAGATAAGTAGAAAGAAAGAAAGAGATCGTGATAGATGATTAAAAACATACCTAGAGAGAGAGAGAGAGAGAGAGAGAGAGAGAGAGAGAGAGAGAGAGAGAGAGAGAGAGACCGAGATAGATAAGTAGAAAGAAAGAAAGAGATCGTGATAGATGATTAAAAACATACCTGAAGAGAGAGAGAGAGAGAGAGAGACCGAGATAGATAGTAGAAAGAAAGAAAGAGATCGTGATAGATAATTAAAACATACCTGGAGAGAGAGAGAGAGAGAGAGAGAGAGAGAGAGAGACCGAGATAGATAGGTAGAAAGAAAGAAAGAGATCGTGATAGATGATTAAAAACATACCTGAAGAGAGAGAGAGAGAGAGAGAGACCGAGATAGATAGGTAGAAAGAAAGAAAGAGATCGTGATAGATAATTAAAAACATACCTGGAGAGAGAGAGAGAGAGAGAGAGAGAGAGAGAGAGACGAGATAGATAGGTAGAAAGAAAGAAAGAGATCGTGATAGATGATTAAAAACACACCTGAAGAGAGGCCGGGAGAGAGCGAGAGAGAGAGAGAGAGAGAGAAGAGAGTGAGAGAGAGAGAGAGAGAGAGACCGAGATAGATAAGTAGAAAGAAAGAAAGAGATCGTGATAGATAATTAAAAACATACCTGGAGAGAGAGAGAGAGAGAGAGAGACCGAGATAGATAGGTAGAAAGAAAGAAAGAGATCGTGATAAATGATTAAAAACATAGAGAGAGAGAGAGAGAGAGAGAGAGAGAGAGAGAGAGAGGCCGAGAGAGAGAGAGCGAGAGCGAGACCGAGATAGATAGGTAGAAAGAAAGAAAGAGATCGAGATAGATAGATAATTAAAAACATACCTGGAAAGAGAGAGAGAGAGGGAAAGAGAGAGAGAGAGGGGGAGAGAGAGAGAGAGAGAATTAAAAACATACCTGGAAAAAGAAAGAAAGAGAGAGGAGGGGGGGGCATGCACACAGAATATTCCGAGAAATAAATACTGACTGTTGTGTTAATGATGTTTTGCAGTTGGTTTCGCGTACCAGGTGACGTTTTTCTATGAGATTTGAGTGCAATGACAGCGGTTGGGTCGATCGATCAGAAATGCATATATGGGTCACTGTCATTGATGACAATGGATCGATAATTTCAATAGATTCACATAGGTAAATAGAAATCAGAAGAAACAGACATAATGGATGTATATCTACCTGTACACACACACACAGACGCTGATAGGTACGCGTCCTGCGTCCCTGACGCAAAAAAAAACTTTTAGTTTTTTTTTTGCGTCCAGTCAATTTTGCTCAAATATATCTTAAACATGGCCGTAAAATCCGTGTTTACAAAATAAATTTAACCCATCAGGGAATTATCCGATTTTAATGAAATTTTCAGTGTTGATTTATCAATGAATGAATTTTATGATGTATTAGTTATTTTATTTAAAATTTTATTAAAATCGGATCATTCCTTGATTTTTGGTGATTTTTTTCAATAGGGTAGGGGGTAAATTTGTTTTGTAAAACACCGATTAGAATAGTATCCATGGGTCCCAGTGTTTTTCTTTTTTCTTCCCACACCATTTCAAGCTAATTGTGAATGCATTTCAATAGTTTCTTAGAAACGAATTTACAGTTAGCTTGAAATGGCGAATGAAGAAAAAAGAAAAATACTGGTACCCATGGATATGATTTTACGACGTCCTTTCAGATTTTTATGCGTCACGGACGCAGGACGCGTACCTATCGGCGTGTGTGTATGTGTGTGTGCGCGCATGTGTGTGTGTGTGTGTGTGTGTGCAGGTAGAACTGAATTGTTTGTAAAGTAAATTTTATGAAGAACAATTGAAACTTTTTATGTTTACTTAACCAAAAACACACACAGCTGTTACGCAAAACAAAGCCTAACACTCGGCATTTTTCAATTGTGACGTAAGCAGTGACGTAGTTTAATGTTAAGGACAGTCAGACAAAGACACCGAAGCTCCATTATAATAAGATATCTTTTCCTGATTGGTTGGTTGAATTTTACGATATGTCAACCCTTGTTGGGTTATTTTATGCCGACGACGTTTTGTTTTATTCATTGTTGATGGGTATTCACCTTTCTTTTTTTTTTCAAACTCAACTTTTTTTCCAAACACATTTTTTTTCTATTTAACCCAAATATGAGACCCTAACAGATTCTAACTTACCAGAAAAACCGATAGAGAATTATCTCCCCCTGCCGATAAGGGGCGAATCGCCAACATACGATGTTGGCGGCAAAACCAAACCCCATCACTTATCTGAAGATTGTCGACCTGAGTGTAGAATAATCATACTAGTTCCAATTACCGTCGAATTGGTAAGATAAGACAGTAAGCAGTCGTAACCCAATACGATTCTGGTTTGCTGCAAAGGACTACTGCAAAATGGAGGTTATTTATGAAGCCTCAGAACATCATACACGCCAAGCAGCCAATCAGAACTCAAGGAATGGAATCACCCAAATGCATGAGTGGACTATTCTGAATTCCCATAAGTACCAGTTGTCTTGACACTGGTTCGTTCAGTTGTGTTTGGCTAGTTTCTGTTGTTCAAACCAATAGTAGACTGACTGACTTCAATACTGAGGAGTCACCTTAACAAGGGCTCCGTCCACCGCCCACTTAAAAGGGCAGTTACCTAGGCGAGTCGCTCAAAAAAAGCACTTCCCAACACTTTACTTATCCTAACAACTTTCAGCAGGAGAAACGCGTCTCAACAGCACTCTAAAGACGGCTAGTAGAAATCCCTTTCTAGCGCTAATTTACTTACGAACTGTAATTTCACCTGTCAAGATAAGTCTTGTAGCAAATGCCATCAAAATTTGCAACAATTTGTACCTTTGTTAATATATGTTAATATATGTATGTAATTTTCAATTATGTTGATTTTCTTCTTTCGTCCGGAACAATAGTCGACCACCGGGAGATTAAGAGCTTCCTACAACCCCGTAATTCCTCTTAACCTCTCCGGGTCAGAGTGGGCCTGAGAGTAATAGTGATGAAAGGGTACTCCACGTTCACCAAAGCTCCAGAACTGGAACTCCACCACCTGATGCGTCATACCGAGGACACCTTAAGATTTGGTTTGGTTTCTTTGTTTGAAAATAATGCAAAACATACCGATGCAAAAGAACAATAAATAAGTAAGGTAAATATGCTTCTTTTTTTACTTAGTCTCATATCAAAGTCGTATGATTTTGGGCTAAACTTGAATTAAAAAGTAAAGTTTTTTTGGTGGTCCCCATGACAGTTTAACTACAGTCTATGACTGGACTTTCTGTGAATTGGGTTACGGTTTAGGGGTTTGGGGATTAAGGTTGTTTTTAATTACGTATTGCTTAAAAAAACAACAAAAAACGAAAGAAAGAGAAAGATATGTCGAGAAAAGTGAAGAGAAAGAAAGAGAAAATATGTTAAGAAAAGTGAATGAAAAAGTGAGGGATTTGCCCAAAGTGGAGTATTGCATGTCATGCACTGCTCAGTGCTCAACCACCTGGGTTCTATCAAAAAAAAAACATCATGGTTGTAGAATAAGGTACAAGGACATGGGTTATTGAGTTCCAACTAAATTCATATAAAGTTCAACTGTGAATGATTACACATAAAATTTGACCTTTATTTTCCAGAAACTTGAAACTTGAAAGTCAGCAGCTGTTGAAAAAATGAATAATATTACTCATTATGCGGTAATTTGAGAAGTTAGGATCAAGAGGTTATCGATGGAGAAGCTCCATAATAAAAAAGATATATATATATATATATATATATATATATATATATATGAAAAAATGATAAAACTGAGTCTAGATGTATCCATATATATATATACATTCATAATAAGAATGCATATGTGAACCAAAGGTAGATGGACAGTAGGTTTGATAAGCATTAGCATTTACTGTCAATGTACCTTTGGCTCACCCTATGTGTATATATACCTACATACATACATACATACATACATACACAAAAGTAATAAAACTGATTCTCGCAGTGTTCCAAGAATAAATACTGATCAGCCAGGCCAAGGATATATATATATATATATATATATATTATATATATATATATATGAGGATAGGAGTAAGTCTGATAGAATGTGGTAAAGAATAGAGGGAAAAATGTAGACAAGTTATAAACTCAGACAAGTAGATGTAGGAGCTATATTTCGCTGTGCGTTGCACACAGCTTCTTCAGTTGTTTATTTGAACATTAGTGCATCATATATGTGTTTTATAGAAGAGAAAGTGGATGGGTGAGGGGGTGAATTTGGTGATGAAGTCAGGAGGATGGGATAGCGTTTGTGAGGATTTGATTGGTCAGAAGAAATCTTTCATGGAAGGGGGGGGAGATAAGATAAAAAGTGTGGAGTTAATTTGAAGAGATATGATGAGTAAGGTGGTTAAGTGAAAAGGAAGAGAAACATTTTATATATATATTTACCAACCCCTCTGCACAAGCAGGATGTGACACAAGGTCAATTTCTTAAGCGGAGTTAAACAGGTTTGAATTCAGAGTTTTCCTTCTCCTAGACCAGTTGCCTAACCAAGGTTAAAGAGCCGAGTCAGCCCTACTATTTATCCCTAGCTGGAGAGAGAGAGTAGGATTATATATATATATATATATATATATATATATATATATATATATATATATATATATATTAGATAGGAATACTTAAAACCATATAACTGTTTGCAAACAATTGATTATTATTAAATAGAAATAGTTACTTGAAATCATATAACCAGTTTAGTTTAGTCGGTAGAGCACCCGAAGATGCCAGGTTCAATACCAGTCCTATCAACTCTGCAAATGAGAAGTACAGATTGGGTAATCTAATCTGTTCAGTAAACTGGGGATCTGACGGTAGGTGTGGTGCTCCATATCAGCAAAAAACAATCTCCATGGTCTAGCACTAGAGAAAAGTATCTAGCTGATACCAACAATAGACCCCTCCACCAACTTTACTTTATTTAGTATTACCTTGTGGATCGCAGTTACCCTTTTTATAATGAAAATTCTATTAATTATACTCATGTCCTTTGTACGTGTCCCATTCATTGACTTCGATCCTGAAGAATAATCAAAGTTCCAATTACCGTCGAATTGGGAAGACATGGCAACAAACGGTTGTAACCCAATACAAACCCGAATAGTTGCAAAGTCTACTGCAGAATGACAGGGTATTTATAAAACTCCACAATACCATTCAAATCAAGCAGCCAATCAGAACTCAAAGAATGAATCAACCAAATCACCCAAATTCATGAATGGATCATTCTTGATTTCTATATATACCAACTGTCTTGGACACTGCTCGAGTTATACTTAGCTAGCAAAGCCAAAAAACTGCATACACCATAGGTCCTCTAGTTAGGTGGCTGAATGATCATGGCCCCAATTTTTTCACCTATGCCAAGTCGTGATGTCACACTTATGTATTCACTTCATATTTTTTGAATAAAGAATTTGGAATGAGTATATGAGTGTGCTCACTTCAAATATAAGTTGTACTTAGCTAGCTGCTGTTATTCAAACCAACAATAGACTAACTGACTTCAATAGATCTGTCTGTCATTATATTTAACCTCACTGGCAGCCAATAACATACAACAGATTTCTGCACGTCCACCACCGTTGAAGTAAAACAGGGTATAATTAGGCATGGTCCCTTTTTTTTACTTTTTTATTTTTTTTATTTTTGTTTTTTGGAGTTTGTGTTTTTTTTATGATTTGGCGGGTATTTTTTTAAACTCCTGTTAACTTTGAATTGTTTTCCACTCAAAAAACAAAGTGTCGGTGCTGTTATATGGCTGCACCACCTGGACCCTAACTAAACATCTTGAGAATAAGCTAGATGGGAGCTTCACAAGGATGCTGCGAGCAGTGTGAACAAGTCATGGAAACAGCACCCCACAAGGAAACAGCTATACGGTCACCTGCCCCCATGAGTGAGACTGCAGGACACTGCTATAAGCGACGTTTCCTGTGGAAGCCAACACATGGTCATTGTTACATTGACCAGCTATGTGAAGATGCTGGCTGTTTTCCAGTGCAATGAATGATAGGAAGATTGTTGTCGATACCCGTGCTACATGTGCAACATGATGATGATGATGATGATAACTGAAGATTTCTACAAAGGAATTGATGGTTCTTTTTTGTTTTTGTTTTTTGTGTGAAATAGGCTGAAACTAATATTCTAACAGACAATATATTTATAGGGAAAGTTATCAACATGGAAAACCAGAAATAATTTCTCATTGGTCAAATCATAACCTGACCATATATATAAAGGAACAAAACCTGAAGCCATTTGTTAGCTTAGGGTGACACAGGAAGTGCTGACAAATGGCTATGTTGGATGCAGTCTGAGACATGATCAATGTAAAAAGTTTACTTACTTTATATGACTTTATAAATTATTATTACTAGCAAATATATGTATTTAAGTTTTAATGTAATAAAATATTGTATTAAATTAGAAAGGCTAATAAAACTAAATAAGAATACAGATAAAAAGATTTGAAACAGAGGGAGTATAATAAAAGATTTGAAACAGAGGGAGTATAATAAAAAATAGAACAACCGAAACTTACTCTTCCATCACTCTCATCTTTCATTGTTATTTTTTTCTAATTTAAGTATTTAGTTATAAGAGGAAGTAAAGAATAAAATGACAGTAATTTTATCTTGTTAATGGATTTCATTTAAGATTTATTGAAGAGACTTTTTCTTATATTCATTAAAATAAAACCAAACAGTTAGAAATCAATAATACTAAGCACATATTTATTAAATTTGATTTTTTAATATTAATATGCAAATTAGCCTTCCCGTTAACACTGTAAACCACAATTTTGTTGTATATATAAATATAATTGCATGTTGTTAGTATGTAGACATAGTTAACAGTATTAATAATGTAAGACAATTTTATTAATAATTGAGGTTTAGATAAAAATAAAATCATGGAGAATGTGATGTCAATAACTAAGAGAATTGTGACTTGAGTAGGAATATAGTTTCGGTTACAGACAGAAAAACACACAATCTCCATTATAATAAGATTAGGTGGAAATACTTGAAGCCATATAACTGTGTATAGATTATATGTGTTAGATAGGAATACTTGATACTCTGTGAAAACAAATGATTTTGCCTTAGTGGTGCAGCCATACAGTAGCACTGACACAGGTACAGATTGGAAGAATTCTTATTTTATCTTATCATAGAGATAAGATTTCCATATGATCGATAATCTGCCAATAGCCTTTCCTATGAGTATATTGATATTGATTTCTGTAGATGAGATATTGCTACCTAGGTATGTGAACTGGTATACTAATTCAAAAGGCTTGGCATTTAATGTGGGGATGGCTTTATCTTTTTTAAAACACATGAACTCAGTTTTATCTGAGTTTCATAAATAGTATTTATAAATTGATATTGTTTTCTGTAGATGAGATATTGATACCTAGGTATGTGAACTGGTATACTAATTCAAGAGGCTTGGCATTTAATGTGGGGATGGCTCTATCTTTTTTAAAACATATGAACTCAGTTTTATCTGAGTTTCATAAATAGTATTCCTAAATTGATATTGTTTCTGTAGATGAGATATTGATACCTAGGTATGTGAACTGGTATACTAATTCAAGAGGCTTGCCATTTAATGTGGGGATGGCTCTATCTTTTTAAAACACATGAACTCAGTTTTATCTGAGTTTCATAAATAGTATTCATAAATTGATATTGTTTTCTGTAGATGAGATATTGATACCTAGGTATGTGAACTGGTATACTAATTCAAGAGGCTTGACATTTAATGTGGGGATGGCTCTATCTTTTTTTTAAACACATGAACTCAGTTTTATCTGAGTTTCATAAATAGTATTCATAAATTGATATTGTTTTCTGTAGATGAGATATTGATACCTAGGTATGTGAACTGGTATACTAATTCAAGAGGCTTGGCATTTAATGTGGGGATGGCTCTATTTTTTTTTAAACACATGAACTCAGTTTTATCTGAGTTTCATAAATAGTATTCATAAATTGATATTGTTTTCTGTAGATGAGATATTGATACCTAGGTATGTGAACTGGTATACTAATTCAAGAGGCTTGACATTTAATGTGGGGATGGCTCTATCTTTTTTAAACACATGAACTCAGTTTTATCTGAGTTTCATAAATAGTATTCATAAATTGATATTGTTTTCTGTAGATGAGATATTGATACCTAGGTATGTGAACTGGTATACTAATTCAAGAGGCTTGGCATTTAATGTGGGGATGGCTTTATCTTTTTTAAAACACATGAACACAGTTTTATCTGAGTTTCATAAATAGTATTCATAAATAAACATTAAGACATATTACAGCACATAAAATTCACTCACGGTGTTAATAAGTTCATTAAAAACATTTAAGTTTTCAAATTTATTACACCAAAGAAATTCACTTCAGTATAAAAGGAAAAGTACTTGTGAAGTCTCATACTGTCTTCTTTTTAGATAAGAGCCAATTTAACTCAGTCAGTAGAACATTCATTTAGGAATCACAAGGTTCTGGGTTTGATACTGGTCCCAGCCACCTCAGCACATGAATAGCACAGCTTCCATAATTCAATTTGTGTGGTAAATCATCTGGAAGAATATATTAGCTGGTGTGCTCCATCTCAGAAAAAAAAAACAATCTCCCTGGTCTAGCTCTAACAAAAAGGGGATAGACTCCCTCCTGTTTGCTGATACCAATAATTGACCGCTCTGCAGACTTTACTTTTATTTATTAAAAAAAAATGTGACACAATTTGTGGATTGGCACGGGCTTGATGAACAAAATTGTTGAATGAACAAAATATAAGTGAGAAGTCATTTAAGAATTTTTCAATTATTTCTTTTTATTCCTAATGGCTTTTTAGATTTTTTAAATTTTTTAAATGATTTTATAAATTCATATTTTATTTTTGTGTGAATTTCTAATAGGACAAATTATCATTTTTTTAGCTTCAGATCTACTTAGACTTGTGTCCCTATCGTGGTTGTTATTAAAAGTCACAACAGGGAATTCTTTATTAAAAACTGCTGGAATCTGGCCAAATTCTTACTACACAATGTTACAATTAGAAATTGGTTCATTTAGATGATGTATTGAATGGGAAAAGAACATTTTCTGTCCCAAAATGTATATCCAATGGTGGTTGGTTTGGTTTTGTTTTGTTTTACGGCATATCAACCTCAGTGGGTCATTTAATGCCGATAAAGTTTTGAAATAAATCAATTCTTAATGGATAATACAATTTTTTTATAAATATATTTTTCTATTTAACCCATATCACAAGTCCCTTAATTATTTATATCACATTTCCACGATTTTATTTTATTTAAACATCAGTTATTAATAAAATTGTTTTACATTATTAATACTGTTGACCATATCTACATACTAGCATATTTACCATGTACCCCACGTGTACGGGTTAGGCACAAGGCCCTAATAATGAGGGACCACCCACGAGCCAAGACACATGGGTGGCTGGTACAAAAAATGTGTTGATCCCTCAAGGGGGCGCCTCAGGCACTGGGCAATCAACCCAGCCCTGCCCTTTGGTAATTATACCTCCCTTAAATAAAATGGCATTGCTTTTTGACTCGCCCTCATACTTGTTTTTCACTCTCAAGACAAAGTAATTTAAACTAAATTCTGTAATAAAACTGTTAATTTTAACTAGGGAGGGTTAGGGTTAGGTTTAGGTTTAGGGTTAGGGTTAGGGGTTTTGGGTTAGTTTAATGGGAAAATAAATAATTTGGGTTCTGTTTTTCTGGGTCACCCTGTATAAGGAGTAACCCAGAAAATACAGAACCCACAAATTTTGTAATAAAACTGCTAATTTTAACTAGGGGTTAGGGTTAGGGTTGGAGTTAGTTTAATGGGAAAATAGATAAATAATTTGGGTTCTGTTTTTCTGGATCACCCTGTATACAGAGTAATCCATAAAAAACAGAACCCACAAATTTTGTAATAAATCTGCTAATTTAACTCAGGGGTTTAGGGTTAGGGTTTAGGGTTAGTTAGTTTAATGGGTAAATAAATAAATAATTTGGGTTCTGTTATTTCTGGGTCACCCTGTATCCAGAGTAATCCATAAAAAACAGAACCCACAAATTTTGTAATAAATCTGCTAATTTTAACTCGGGGGTTTAGGGTTAGGGGTTAGGGTTAGGGTTAGTTTAATGGGTAAATAAATAAATAATTGGGGTTCTGTTATTTCTGGGTCACCCTGTATACAGAGTAATCCATAAAAACCCAAAAATTTTGTAATAAAACTATTTGTTCAAATACATATGATCAGTACTGTATATAGATTCCCATTATACTTGAAAGTTTTCTCCTTTCATACAAGTTGCAACCATTACTTTGCGTCAATTTTCTTTGTACACTTCACCTTTGCCTAGCTGCAGCATAGAGTGATGGAACTTAGCCTTTTCAAGCTTATCTTGTCTCTTGCATGCACGTAGTCAAGTAGCAGCTATAGCAAAAAGCCAATTCACCAAATTTGCTTTGGCCGACCAGATCTAATGTACACGATGCATTCAAAAAGTGTTCAGTCTGAAGCTGTTATTTACCGAGACGAAAAGAAGCAATGAATGTTTTGTAATTCGAATATCAGAGTTAACAGAGGAATAATAGGGAGAAACACGAGTATATAGGATAAGGCAAAAAAGTTTACTAAGCAAGGATACAAGGTGAACAGAGTAATAAGCAGTTGCTAGGTTGAATTAACAAGTTCCGTTTTAACTTTTTTCGATTTATTGTCACGAGCATGGCACATTTTTTGGTTAAATCGAACTTAACAGACCTAAATTCCAACCATTGTATGTCACCCCGCCTAAAGAAAAAAATAATCGGTGAATTAACCGAATTTAATGAAATTTTCAGTGTTGATATATTAATGAATAAAAGATATGATGCATCAGTTATTTTATTTAAAAACTTGTACATTTTTTCATGTCAGTTAACTTTGAACCTCATATCTTTGAGGCATAACATATATTCTCAAAGATACATGGTTCAAAGTTAACTGACCTGAAAAAATGTAAAAGTTTTTTAGATAAAATGACTGGTGCATTATATCTTTATTATATTAATATATCAACACTGTAAATTTCATTAAATTTGTTAATTCCCTGATTTTTGGTATTTTTTTCTTTCGGCGGGGTGATATACGATGGTGGAATTTAGGTCCCTTAAGTTCGATTTAACCCATTTTTCGATGCCAAATTGTATTCCAATATCATGACTGTATATTCTTATGATTTATACAACTTATCAATTCAAAACCACCAAGATTATTAAATGTTGGGAGAACACCAGTACATGAATATACGTCCCTATACTAACATTTATGCACATACAACCCAATAATCCCACAGATGTACATACACACACACACACACATATATATATATATATATATATGGTGATTGCCGATTCTTGACAGAATAAGACCATTTCTACAAGTAGTCTACAATGTGAGCAGTTGTGAGCACGCAGATGGCCCACGGATCCAGCTTGTTTTTATGTACCCTATCACACATATGAAATCCTCGACATACAGGCGCTGCCACACAGGTCAGACTTCAATGTAGGAAATGTTTCCATGGCGTCAGTCATGTGTCGCTTCAGAATGGAGAGCTCGAGTCACCTTACCTCAAACTTCTTACAGCTATCATCGGCCTGTCTTTCCATGAGGATGTGTATCCAGCCCACCCCTTCTGTCAATTGGTCCTTATAGCTGAAGCTGATTTCTGCAAGAGCATCAGTGTCTGCCCCTTATCGAGATACTTCCCTGTCACGATGCCAGTATGTAGTTTGGGGTTTCCCAATCTCTCAAGATCGGGAGGTGTCAAGACATTCCAGGTGGCTATTCTTATCCTTGTTTTGAGTTGTAGTATTTTCTAGTTTTCGCCCAGCGAATGTGGACAACCGTCGAAATGTTGGTTTCTGGCCAGCTTGATAGGTGAACCGGCATTTGTTTAGGTCACATACATATATATATATATATATATATATATATATAATATATATATGACATCAATTTTCTACTTTTATTCGTTTAATGATGATCATTCAATAGTTGTTGTTTCTCTTTTCTGGGGTTTTGTCGGACATTATAGGTAAAAACAATGATTTCATTCTCATTATTTAGGTTCTACGAGCAAATATATGCATCCTCTGAGAGCAAGTATTTAAGTTTTAATGTAATAAAATATATCAAATTAGAAAGGCTAGTGAAACTAAATAAGAGAGCACATAAAAAGATTTCATAAACAGAGAGGTTATAATCCAAAAGTACAACAACTGAAACTTACTCTTCCATCACTCTCGTCTTTCATTGCTAAATTTTCCTAATTTAACTATTTAATTAAAATAGGAAGCAAAGAATAAAATTACAGTTATTTCTACTTGTTAATCGTTTTCTTTTAAGATCTATCCCCAATATTTTCGTTCATATTCATTGAGATAAAGCCAAACAATTAGAAATCAATAATACTAAGTATATATTTATTAAAATCAAATTTTTAATATCAATATGCAAATTAGCCTTTCTGTTAACACTGTTAACCACTATTTATATTTAAAAAAAGAATTTTAAATACCCGTCAAGAATAAATAAAATAAATCAAAATGTTTTTTGTATGAATTAACCCAACAAGGATTGAAATGCTATAAAATTCAACCAACCAAATATTCTTCAACAAGGATGACGTTGGCATTGAATAACCCATGAAGGTTGATATGCCATTAAACAAAGAAACCAAACCAATTATTCAACCCAAATTTCAACTTAATTGCTCTTAATACAACTGCTCATCTTCTTAGGAGAGAGTATTGTCAATATGAGTGGAAAAGTAAAAGTTGTCACTGCTGTTCTTCTACAAGGATGGCTTCGGCATTGAATAACCCATGAAGGTTAATATGCCATTAAACAAAGAAACCAAGCTTATCCACCTCACCAGCTATAGGTAAAATAGTATCACTACTGATCTTCTACAAGGATGGCTTTGGCATTGAATAACCCATGGAGGTTGATAAACAATTAAACAAAGAAACCAACCAACCAACCAGCCAGCAAGCTGCATCTGCAAGCCAATCAGGTTCTGGTCTAAGCCACAAGGCCACAAGAACATCTAGAGTTTTTTGGGGGTTTTTTTTTGGGGGGGGGGTCGGAAACTTCCAGCCAATAAAGATCAGATAGTGAAATTTTAGTCCAATCAGCTTCGGATAAAAGCTATCCACCAATTAAATACAGGCTAGTACCCATCAAGAATGAATTAAAAAAATGTCTTTGACATAAAATAACCCAAGTGTTGACATGCCATAAAATCCAACCAACCAACCATTCTTCTACAAGGATGGTTTTGGCATTGAATAACCCATGAAGGTTAATATGCCATTAAACAAAGAAATCAAGCTTATCCCTCTCACCAGCTATAGGTAAAATAGTACCACTACTGTTCTTCTACAAGGATGGCTTGAGCATTGAATAACCATGAAGGTTAAAATACCATTAAACAAAGAAACCAGGCTTATCCACCTCACCAGTTATGAGTAAAATAGTATCACTACTGATCTTCTACAAGGATGGCTTTGGCATTGAATAACCCATGGAGGTTGATAAACCATTAAACAAAGAAACCAACCAATCAATCAACCAGCCAGCAAGCTGCATCTGCAAGACAATCAGATTCTGGTCTAAGCCACAAGGCCACAAGAACATCTAGAGTTTTTTTTTTTTTTTGGGGGGGGACTTCCAACCAAAGATCAGAGAGTCAAATTCTAGTCCAATCAGCTTCGGATAAAAGCTGTTCACCAATTAAACGCAGGCTATGATTTATAAGACAATCAGTACAATTCTATCTACTCTGATGCGGATTGTTAGGGTCCTATGTATGGGTTAAATAGGAAAAATAAGTTAAAAATGTGTTTAAAAAGGTTGAGTTTAAAAAAATAATTTTCAGTACCCAACAAGAATGAATTAGAAAAAATGTTTTTGACATAAAATAACCCAACAAGTGTTGACATGCCATAAAATCCATCAACTAACTATTCTTCAACAAGGATGGCGTTGGCATTGAATAAACCATGAAGGTTGATATGCCATTAAACAAAGAAACCAGGCTTATACGCCTCACCAGCTATGGTTCAAATAGTACCACTACTGTTCTTCTATGAGGATGGCTTGGGCATTGAATAACCCATGGAGGTTGATAAACTATTAAACAAAAAAACAACCAACCAACCAGCCAAAAAGCTGCATCTGCAAGCCAATCAGATGTTGGTCTAAGCCACAAGACTACAAGAACATCTCGGGTTTTGTTTAAAAACTGGCCTTGTATTATATTCCTCTTGTGGTAGATGGGATGGCTTTGGCATTGCCATTAAAGAAAGACACCAACCAACCAACCAACCAACCAACAAGCTGCATTTACAAGCCGATCAGATTCTGGTCTAAGCCACAAGACTACAAGAACATCTTGATTTTTTTTTGTTTTTTTTTGTATTTCTTGTCTAAAACTTCTAACCAATAAAGATCAGATAGTGAAATTTTAGTCCAATCAGCTTAGGATAAAAGCTGTCCACCAATTAAACACAGGCTATGATTTATCAGTCAATCAGTGCAGTCCGTTCAATCAAGGATGTTGACAACAAAGGACAACAAAAGACTATAAATTAGAGATGCTACAAAGAGACAAACCTCCTGATAAAAGTTCTTCTTACCCTTTAAGTTACCTAAAGAAAATGATTTTGCTCCATTATAATAATAATTGAGAAGAATTTGTCTGTCTTTGATAGACAGCCAAATCGCTAGGTGTATAGCTGTCAAATCTATATTAATAATTGGGAGGAGTTTGTTTTTCTGTCCTCTATTGATGGCCAACGTTTGGGTGTAATGTCCTGGCAATGAAACTGTATTGGATGGTGAGGCTCGGGTTCTGGAACTCCAGGAAGTGTGGATTAACCTGTTAATTGCCAGGTCTACTCAGAGTGGTAGTACCTGTTAGGGTCTAATTTAGGGGTTAGAATGATCCTGTTTGAGATAATGTTTAAAATGATTTGAAACTTCATTGATATATTATAGGTCTTTAATCCTATAAAAAATATATTATAGGTCATCAATCCCGTAAAAATAAGTTTTAGACCATAAAGAATATTAAACCTGGTATAAAAATGAACTATGAGAGTTAATTGATAAATAAGGTCTCCAATCTTAGAAAAGTTAGAATAATAAATACTAGTTAGAATAATAAAACTGGTATTAAAATGAAGTATATGTGGTGGATTGATAAATAAGGTCTAATTATATAAAAAACAAGTTTATACCAGATAGAATAATGAACCTGGTATCAAAATGAATTATGAGGGTTGATTGATAAATAAGGTCTCCAATTTTATAAAACAATTTTTAGACCAGATAGAATAATGAAACTGGTATCAAAATGAAGTATGAGGGCTGATTGATAAATAAATTCTCCAATTCTATAAAACAAGTTTTAGACCAGATAGAATAATGAAACTGGTATCAAAATGAATTATGGGGGTTGATTGATAAATAAAGTCTCCAATCCTATAAAACAAGTTTTAGACCAGATAGAATAATGAAAGTTTTAGACCATAAAGAATATTAAACCTGGTATAAAAATGAACTATGAGAGTTAATTGATAAATAAGGTCTCCAATCTTAGAAAAGTTAGAATAATAAATACTAGTTAGAATAATAAAACTGGTATTAAAATGAAGTATATGTGGTGGATTGATAAATAAGGTCTAATTATATAAAAACAAGTTTTATACCAGATAGAATAATGAACCTGGTATCAAAATGAATTATGAGGGTTGATTGATAAATAAGGTCTCCAATTTTATAAAACAATTTTTAGACCAGATAGAATAATGAAACTGGTATCAAAATGAAGTATGAGGGCTGATTGATAAATAAATTCTCCAATTCTATAAAACAAGTTTTAGACCAGATAGAATAATGAAACTGGTATCAAAATGAATTATGGGGGTTGATTGATAAATAAAGTCTCCAATCCTATAAAACAAGTTTTAGACCAGATAGAATAATGAAACTGGTATGAAAATGAATTATGGGGGTTGATTGATAAATAAAGTCTCCAATCCTATAAAACAGGTTTTAGACCAGATAGAATAATGAAAATGGTATCAAAATGAAGTCTGAGGGTTGATTGATAAATAAGGTCTCCAATCCTATAAAACAAGTTTTAGATCAGATAGAATACTGAAACTGGTATGAAAATGAATTATGAGGGTTGATTGATAAATAAGGTCTCCAATTTTATAAAACAATTTTTAGACCAGATAGAATAATGAAACTGGTATCAAAATGAAGTATGAGGGCTGATTGATAAATAAATGCTCCAATTCTATAAAACAAGTTTTAGACCAGATAGAATAATGAAACTGGTATCAAAATGAATTATGGGGGTTGATTGATAAATAAGGTCTCCAATCCTATAAAACAATTTTTAGACCAGATAGAATAATGAAACTGGTATCAAAATGAAGTATGAGGGCTGATTGATAAATAAATGCTCCAATTCTATAAAACAAGTTTTAGACCAGATAGAATAATGAAACTGGTATCAAAATGAATTATGGGGGTTGATTGATAAATAAGGTCTCCAATCCTATAAAACAATTTTTAGACCAGATAGAATAATGAAACTGGTATGAAAATGAATTATGGGGTTGATTGATAAATAAGGTCTCCAATCCTATAAAACAAGTTTTAGACCAGATAGAATAATGAAACTGGTATCAAAATGAATTATGGGGCTTGATTGATAAATAAGGTCTCCAATCCTATAAAACAAGTTTTAGACCAGATAGAATAATAAAACTGGTATAAAAAATAAACTAAGAGCATTGATTATTAAATAAGGTCTTCAATGCTATAAAACATTTCTGTCTTGGTAAACAGTCCTTCCATTTCAATACTTTTTTAACACACTTAAAATGAATTTTTTTTTTTCCATTCTTTTATGAATAAATGAAGCATATAAGCCAATTTTAAAATAACGAGATGACCAACATTCGTTTATTTATGACTTTTTTCTTCTTCTTTTCTCACACCATTTCCTGTTTTATATATACATTTTTTTTTTTTTTTTTAATCAAGCCACAATTCCCATCCGCAAAATGAAAACGTAAGTAAACAAAACTAAAATTAAAATTGATAGCCATTGTCAAGTTTTGTTGCTTCCGCTGTCATTTTTTTTTCATTTTTTTCTTTTTTTTCATTTTTCAATGAGTAGATGACAAATTTTGCATTGATAATATTTCTTAAAAACATAATTCCCAAATATCAAATTACAATGGGGAAACCAACTACTTCATCATATTTTTTCTCCGCGTTCAATTGGGAATAAAAGTTAATGGATTTTGTTTACCATTCACAGAGATTCTCAACTGATCAAATATATATATATGTAAATATATATATGTATATATATATATATATAAAAGGTGGCTTACTGGTGAATATGGGCACGATCATTGGAGGTGCACAGAATCAAGGGTTAAGTCCGCGATAAAACAAATACACAGTGCTCAATACAAAGTAGAGCAAATTTATTAAAGAAATTGTATCCATTTCTTTAATAATATATATATATATATATATATATAAAGAAAAAATAACAAGGAAGATTTAGATTTTTAGCATTATAGACTATTTCCAGAAACTCTAGTTTCCCTGAAATAATCAATAATGCTAAAAATCTAAATCTTCTTTGTTTTTTCCTGAGGTAATCATGAACTTTGGTTTAGTAAATTCCTACTGTAGCGATGATTGTCTGCCCCTGGACTACCATAAAATTATGCTTGCACATTATCTGAAATGAACTTAATTGTTATTAAGAACACATTTTATGATATTTTTGTGTTAAAGCATGCAGTTGTGTTGATCCGAACAAGTTTGTATTTTTTGTTTATATCGTACGATAATTCAAAATGTGCTTTGGTTTAGTAAATTCCTACTATAAAATTATGCTTGCGCATCATCTGAAGTGAACTTAATTGTTATTAAGAACACATTTTATGATATTTTTGTGTTAAAGCATGCAGTTGTATTGATCCGAACAAGTTTGTATTTTTTTGTTTATATCATACAATAACTCAAATTAAGTTCATTTAAGATATTGCTTGTACATTATCTGAAATGAACTTAATTGTTATTAAGAACACAATTGTAAAAAAAATATTGTAGGAATTTACCAAACCAAAGTTTATGATTACCTTTCCTGATATAATGTTGCTCTGTGAATCTGACAATAAGAGCACACATTGAGCTCTGCAAATTATGACATTTGAAAAACTACTACGTCGTAAGGAAGATTTCTTTACATTAATCTTTGGATTATATATATATGGGATAGAATCTTCAGTGGACTAATCCACAGATTCCATCCAAGTGTAAAAAAGTTGGCCATGTTATAAACAGGGTTAGTATGAAGCGTATGGTTGCGAGGAAAAACAAACACAGAATTTAAGTTTCATCAATTAGTAGAAAAGGAATATGAAAGGATTGCAAAGTTAAAAGAGAAAGTCTGATATTGGTGATGATGTTGTATACCCTTTTCGTTACTTCTTTACTTCTTCTGTTCTTCTGACATCTTAAGTTCTTCTTCTATTCTTCTAGTGTCTTTGATATGTTAAGTTATTCTATGTCTCTTCTTGCATCTGGACTTCATCTTGGGGACCGGGTCTGGTCTTCCATTGGGGATTTCTCTTTATCAGAAGCCCTGTGTCATTGTTAGTTTTTAGATAATAACACAAGACTTCGATTTACTTTGATCATATTTTATTCTCGAAATCCCCCACCAGACTACCTGCGCAGATCATCGTAAACTCCCGGTTATTTGTTTACAAACAACAGACGATTTTTTTTTTGCATTAGAATTTCACTGTAAGATTTTTGAAAAGTTTATTCATGTATATTTACAACCCAAAGGCACGTTTTTATACTAAAATAGTTTTCGATTTTAATTTAAAAAAAGTTATTTATTGGTTACTTGGTCTCAACATCCTTTCATTTAAATAAACATAAAAATATTTTGTAAATAAAAACTATTTTTATTTAAATAAACATATCTGCATTTATCTTCTGATTAAATCAAAACTATTTTAATATAAAAATGTATCTTTAATATAAAAATGTGTCTTTCATTTAAAATTTTTAAAACTTAAAAGAAAATTCTATTGAATTAACAACAACATGAAATAACTAATTTCTTTTATTAATGAATGATAAAGAAGAGATTGTCATGGATATCTGTGCTAATTGCACGGCATGATTATGGTGATGATGTTGTATACCCTTTTCATTACTTCTTTACTTCTATTCTTCTTCTGTTCTTCTGACATCTTAAGTTCTTCTTCTATTCTTCTTAAATCCCCAACCAGACATCTGCGCAGATTAAGACGGAAGCGCGTGTAACGCGACTTACCCTTCCGTCGAGCTCGGCTGCTATTCTCTAACTCTGAAGCTTACTTACTATCTAAACCAGAAGAGAGGGTCCTCTCTACCAGTTCTTACGGTATCCACCGAAAGGAAGGATCAGGACAGGTCAAGCCTTGTCATTCAAATCCTTCAAGGCCATGGGCTGCAGCTTATAACGGCCATTTTGATTTCTACACTATTGTACATAAATATTAGGTATCTAAGAATTATGTAACAGATAGTCAGTTGTGACGTGAATGATAAAGTCAGTGAAGGGCCCGGTGGCTGAGTCAGTTGTAGTGGAGGTGGTGATGTGGGCAGATGAACCAGTAATAGTATAGTAGTTAGATGTTGGTTAGGTGAGCAGAGTCTTGTGTTTTAGTAGTCTGAAGTCGATTGCGGGTTTGTATCGTGTATGATAGTTGGCATAGTTTTGTTGTAGCATGCTGTAGAATTGTTCACTCCTTTAACTGCCGGTCAGTCAGGGTAGGAGGTAGGTGATTGATGTAAATCCGCTGTCCTATGATGTATGTTTCGTTTTGCGAGGTCAGCCCTTGCTGATGTTCTCGGTGCTGTCGCCAGGATATCTCTGCTGTTGGCTCTTCAAAGCCAACTTATATAGGTTGTCGTTGGATCAACTCAACCCTTTTTTATTTCTACTGGGAATGATTTAAATCGGACAAAAATGCGAGTTTTATTTATAATTCTTATTTTTTAATTCTAAGATTGCCCCATGCGCGGAGCCTGGGTGCGCAAAGACAAAATTTCATCATTTGATTTAATGCCTCGTCCTGTTTACATCAGGTGGGCATTCTCTTTATTGTGGTGTGTGGGCGAATTGAATTGTTGAATTAGTGAATCGGGAGATATGTATATTTGTGTATATTGTAGAAACAATGATACTCACCATCGTGAAGAATAAGTTCCAATTACCGTCGAACTGGGAAGACAAGGTATTGTAACTCAATACAGCTCGCCAACAAAGTACACTGCAGAATGACAGGTATATATAGGACTCCACAATGCAGATCAACCAGTCAGGCAGCAATCAGACTCAAGGAGTGGAATGACCCAAGTCACCCTGATTCATGTGGATCATTCTTGATTCCTATATTTACCAGCTGTCTTGGACACTGGTAACTACTTAGCTGCTGTAGGCTAACTGACTTCACCAATCAAAAATATTGTTAATAAAATTGTTAAACAGAAGAACTATCATTCTTTCACAATATCTTACTAAAAATATTTCTATTACATATTTGTATATATAAGTAGCAATGGGAATACATGTTCCCAACGCCCTTACAGTGAATGACTTAGTTTATTTATGAAATACAGGGTTTCTTTGACTTTTCCCAGAGGTGTGGCAGGGACCGATTCCTGCTGCCATACATATGGCCTACCATTGGCTACCCTTGTTATCCAGGGTTTGACTACATTGATTAGCAACTCCATGTAAGCATCTGAATTCAACCTGATACTCTCTCTGAAAAATGCTGTACGAATGCAATCAGATCGTTTGTTATGTTGTTTTCTTCTAGCCACAGCCTCGTAGTCTCCATTGCAATTCTCCAGTTCAATGCCTGATTGTTTTTACAGTGTTTAGGGAGCATTTGGGCAGCAACCATAATCTCCTTATTTTGATGGCCAGCGCAGATCATCATGATAAAAGTTATTCTCTTTCATGATTCAGGTGGGTTCCATTCTATCAGTCATCATGTATAAGAATGAAGAAGGGCCCAAGCTTTTAAATGCTGCATAGTGTGCTCAATACCTCCAAAAGGAGAAAAATAACCAAATACAAATATGTCAAATTTATCCCGAACACTCTGTATAATCCGAACCTGTTCATGGGTATTGAAGTCAGTCAGTCAGTCAGTCAGTCAGTCAACAATTGGTTTGAGCAATGTGACTGGCCAAGCACAACTGCACCAGTGTCAAGACAACTGGTATCTATGGGAATTCAGAACAGTCCACCCATGCATTTGGGTGAGTCCATTCCCTGAGTCCTGATTGGCTGCTTGGTTTGTAGGGTCCTCTGAGGCTCCATAAAACCTGCCACTTTTCAGTGGTCTTTACGGCATCTCAGAATCGTATTCAGTTATGATTGTTTGCCGTCTTGTCTTGCCAATTCAACGGTAATTGGACTTAATATTCTATAATATATATATATTCAATTAAAAAAAAATGGATAAATAAACTGAGCCAAAAGTGATATCAGCATCATGAATTCTTCTCGCATTTATTCTATACGGGGAAACAATATTGAACTATCATTCTTCTACAATATCTTACTAAAAATATTTCTATTTATAATGTTCCCTACACTCTTTACAGTGAATGACTTCGTTTATTTATGAACTACAGGTGTTCTTTTTGACGACTTGGTGATGATGACAAGTATTCTTCATGTACTTTTGTTTATTTGAATGTAAATAGAAGAGAAAATAAGAATAATGGAATTAAGGATACCAGTTATGTTTACCGGTTATGTGGTTTTAGTTGTTTTCTAATCACCAGGTTCCAATATTAGCATTATTGATACACTAACACTGAATAAAAAGAAAGAAAAGACAAGAAAATTCATATAAATAATAAGTATATATGACATTTGATAAACATACAAGTATTATTACATTAATAAATCAGCATATCCCAACAGATGAAATATACGTATTGTTTCATGTCTATTAATAATGGAGATTCACTTCCGTTTTTTGTCTGTAACAAAAATTACGTCACTGCTTACATCACATTACCCAAAATCGTCATAACATAGAATAAATACACTCAAAATTTGAACATGCAACATTAGACAGTCCTCTTTGTTTTTTTAAAACAAGTTTTAATAAATACATAACTGGTATTATATATCTATATATAGTTTGCTTTATTTTAATACATATTTAAAGTTTACATTTCAAATTATTTTATTTTTTAATCCTTTAATGAATTTGATGATTTTACTTAGTTAGGGTACAAACTCGCTGACATTGAATTTTTTACTCCCACCCCTCAGGCAATATGTTTCAAAAATCTATTTTTACATCGCCCGGAGGTGTTTTTTTTTTGTACTAGTACAAGTAATATATAAAAGGACGGCACAAAATGGTAAATGTAAAAGTCTTATTGTTATTCGATGATTTACACTGTGTGATGGAGAACGAAAGCGGCAATGCACGGCAACTGTCATGTTCAGTGAGAAAAAGAGCAATACATTGTCTTGCCTGCTGGAGTTGAACCTGCGTCCTCCCGAATGCAAGAAAATGAGACTTGGGTGTTCTATGGACGCGAGGTTCGATTCAGGTGCTCGGATGTTGGGAGGCTACTTCTATAAGTAGCTGGAGGAGAACGAGAGCAGAGCGCACCGGCAGAGACTAAACGACGTAAGACTGCAGTTAAAACTAGTGGGAAAAGAAAAGTGACGAACTTAACAATTTTGCGGCGGACTTGATTAAGGAACCCCCCCCCCAACACAGTTTTTTTTTGTTCAACAAACACTGCAATGGCAAAAAGTTGGGATATAAGATGTGAATGTTCTTATAATATGTTAGAAGGTTCAAAGTAACCTTCCAACGTGGGTACATATGTGTACATGAATTAATCCGACAAAGAAGTTATATATAATAACAAACATAGACTTTATTTTGTGAACAGGCTGTGAGAAAATACATAATGATAATAATAGCTGTCAACTCGTGTTCGAGTAAGACCATTTCCTGTTTTCTCTTTTTTTTATCATCGAAGAATGCATTGGAAATGATTTTTACTATAAAAATGCATTAGAAATGATTTTTACTATAAAAATGCATTGGAAATGATTTTTACTATAAGAATGCATTGGAAATGATTTTTACTATAAAAGTGCATCGGAAATGATTTTTACTATAAAAATGCATCGGAAATGATTTTTACTACTATAAGAATGCATTGGAAAATTACTTGGTTTGAGACAAACTGAGATAGATAAAAACATACTTAGATAGGTTTCATTATAAGATAGATATAATGGCTGTCAACTCGTGTTCGAGTAAGACCATTTCCTGTTATTTCCTTTTTTTATCATCATAGTTAGGTGCCAGTAGCATTTGACACTCTATCCTTGTGTTTTCTCAGATGACTCACCAGGCCAGCCCTGGAGAGACATACTCTTCCACATAGACTACATGTTGGAACTTCTCCACTTTGAATGTTGCTGGGCTGAAAATTACCCTTTCTAATAGCCCGCTTAAATTTTTCGTGTTTAATTCGGTTGGACTCAAATTCTTCCACAGACAGATAGATGGTGGAAAATATATACATGACAAGGTACTGTATAGATATATGGAAACAGGTACATAAAGATACACAAATATCAAGCAACAGATAAAGAAGCAGATAGGACTAAGTCCTAAAGAAGTGATAAAGTGTTACTTGAGGAATAACCCCAGAAAGGGATCTATGAGGCTGTGTACTCGCATGGATACGAGCCTGAACATGGGGGGAACAAAGCCCCCGCCTCCACATTTGAGCACAGGGACACTACGCGTCCCTACACGTCCTGCTAGCTAGGTCAATGAGAGAAATTCCCGGGCTGCTGTTTAAATACCCTAGCCACCTATAGGCAAAAACCTGGCGGCAAGGATTATCTTCCCTTTTGGACTCATGTCCATGCCAACAAGGGATGATAATTGTTTGTTTTTATTTTCCTGAGGTGGAGTGGCATACATACCGTCAGCTTCCCACTTTATCACACTGGATGTAGCTTAAAACTATAGTTAGAACATCCAATTTTTTTTCTTTGTTTTTTTTTTTTCTTTATTGGTTTTTTTTTTTTTTTTTTTTATGGATAATTTTACCTCTCTACAGTGGATACAGTCGGTTTGTTGGTTGGTTTTTACTTTACGGCATATCAACCATTTTTAGGATACAGTCGGTGTATTCTATGTCTTAACAACAGGGTATAGTTTATTTGGATATAAACTGGAGAGAAATTGAGAGATTAAATTAGGAATTAACTTTCTTCTTTAGTAAAAAAAAAAGCGAGTTCCGTTTTCTTTTTTTTATGTACATTTCCACCGTTTTGTGATATCGTTTCTTAAAATGTCCTGGCTAAGGCACTAAACTGCATCTCGTGGTGAGATTCCAATTTTAGAGCTCTGGGGAGTGTAGAGCACCCCTTCATTGCCATCAGTCCTGTTGAGTTAGCATTTTTGTCTGGTAACTGGATGCTAGTCACAGCCTTCCGTGTAGCTGAGTATGACATTTATTCTACAACTCCCATATCCACTCTGACACAGAGTGGCAGTACCTGTTAGTACGTATGGGTCCCAACTAAAGCAGTATAACTCCTACCTTGTAACCTATCCTGTGTAATTCGTTTCTAAGAAACTATTGAAATGTATTTACAGTTAGCTTAAAATGGTGAGGGAAGAAAAAGAAAAACACTGGGACACATGGATATGATTTTACTGCGTCATTTTAGATTTCTGTGCGTCCAAGGCACAAGACGCGTACCAATCAGTATCTATCTATATATATATATATATATATATATATATATATATAAAGGACGCGTAAAAGCATATGCATGTTGTAAAATACTTTTTTTTCTTAAAAAGAAAAGTAAGGGTACCCTAGTTAGATTTAAAATCTAAAATGATTTTATCTTTTTTTCGTTCAATGCTCCTCAGAGAAAAAATCATTGAAAGATGGAATTGTGGTTTTGTTTTGTTTTGTTGTAGACGATGGAATAGTCAGAAAGCAATGAGAAAAGGATTTTTTTTTCTCAATAAGAATTCGTAATACTAAGAAACTTACAAATCATAAGGGGGGGGTCGAAAATTACGAGTCCCCCCGTTAGATAAGTTTAGGCTTGAAGTGCCAAATAGGAGTAACTGATGGGACTGCTTCTGAACGCACAGGAAAGGTTGAGTGCGGGAGATAAACAGGGACTCAAGAATCTGTAGTTGTAGCTCGCTGTTGGAACTGCAAAGGACTGAAAACATAGCTGGGTGGTAGGACCGAGCGCAAGTGGAGTTTCTTAATAGATGTCCAATGGTGGACGGAGTATTTATGTCTGCTACTGTGGGACAGTCCACATTGCCAGAACGGATGTTGTAGGGCTGCTTGATTCGAGATTCCAGTCTCAAGGTAGTATATATACATATATATATATATATATATATATATATATATGTGTGTGTGTGTGTGTGTGTGTGTGTGTGTGTGTGTGTATAAAGTGTATATGAGAGACATAGAGAATTGCGTGTGCTTTAAAGTAATCTGGATTTCTTTAAACCGCCAGATCATCAGCACTTAGAATACGTTGATTGTATCACCTGCTAAAGGGTAACCCCCAACACACACACACACACACATTCACATAAATAAAAACTGACATTGTGTCATACATATCCTGTGGTGCGGAGAGTTGGGTAAACAGATATATTAAGCCCGTCTCCAACATTTTAGCAATGTGTGTAATACATACTGTTTCTTGAATTTTTCTTTGTTTCTTTCTTTCTTTATTTTTGACATGGAATTATTCTCAGATCTCAGTTCTTTTCCCACTTATGAATAATTGTTTGAATGTTAACGACCTTACATAAAACTCGAAACAGTAAACTTTCTTTTTTAGACAGGATTCAAGTTTTGCAGTGTTTCTGGAATATGTACATTGAGGGTCAGCCGAAGCCTTTATGGGGCCCTAAGCGACAATTCGATTCCCACCCCTCATTGCTGTAAGTAATATTGACTATTGTCAATACTTGATTGTTCACACAACTACTGTGAACAAATCCAAGTTTTTATTACGTATGCAATTGTTGTTAGCGTGGGTATCATATGTAATATAACACAAAAAAATCAAAAGCCCAAAGTATACAATTATGAGTTATACGTTGGATCTGTTGTCGTTGGTGTGGTATTATCTATGCCAGTTGTATGTATGTATGTATGTATGTATGTGTGTGTGTTTGGATGAAACTGAAAATAAAACAATTTGAAATCGAAACTAAGTTCTATTAACTTTGAATATCTATTAAAATAAAACAAACTATATATAAATATATGATACTGGGGATGTATTTTTTAAAACTTGTTTTAAAAAACAATGAGACTGTCTAATGTTGCATGCTCAAATTTTGAGTGAATTTATTCTGTTATGACGATTTCGAGTATAGTAACGTAAGCAGTGACGTAGTTTTTGTTACAGATAAAAACCAGAAGCGAATCTCCATTATTAATATATATATATATATATATATATATATATATATATATATATATATACTAGCGGACCTGTAGTTATACCACCGTATGATGATTCAAGAATAAATAAAACAAAATGAGAGAGAAGAGGAAACATTTTTAGAAAAGAAATTGAATAACATGCCTATATATATTTATATCTATCTAATGTAGGTTGAGTGATGTTCGGTCTTAACACAACTCTACTACTTCTTACTATAAATCAATGACAAAGTATAATATATATATATATATATATATCTATATATATATATGAGAAGTAAACAAACAAACAATGTGTTTGATATGGCTTTTTTAGCCGACAATTTTTGGGAGTATATGTGCTTATTTGAAGTCATACCTAATTTTGAAAATTAATTAATTGATAATTAATGAATTAGACGGGCATACCCGTTCAAATGTAAGGCTAAACATTATATATATATATATATATATATATATATATATATATATATATATATATATGAGGCAGCATTTCTTCTTTTAGGCATATATTATTGAACAATGCAGCCATTTTTGTCTGCAAATTTTGTTCTTTGTCCTTTCATATTGCCGGGTTGTTCTAATGATATCTGGCGAAAATTGGCTGATATATTTGCCATAGGTAATTTTCCAAGTACTTTCTGCCCTATCGTGGGCCATCTTCAGGGTAATTCTTAAACCATACAACAATGAATAAATAGCGGAATGGAACAACCTTATGGTTTAAGAATTACCCTGAAGATGGCCCACGATGTATCAGCCTATTTTCGCCAGATAACATTAGAACAATCTGGCAATTATATTATCTGTTTAACAGGTTTGAATTCAGAGTTTTCCTTTTCCTGGACTGGTTGCCTAACAAGTGTTAAATTGCCCAGTCTGCCTGGAGGGAGAGAGTAGTTGAATTCATACCTTTCCCAAGGGCATTAGCATTATGGGAACTGTAGCTTCGTCCAGGATTTGAACTCGGGTCGACCAGTCCATTTCCTACGACTCTAACCATTAGATCACGCACCTCCAGCTACAAGACATCACCCAGTTGTAGTCATAGTGGCGAACACGTCACGTGATATAATGACAGGTTTTCCTACCAATCAAGACTGACCAAGATCTTACTATAACCTTTCGTCTGATCCCCTTGACTCTCCATAAATACAGCCGAGAGACTTGGGCCTCTGACTTGTCAGTAGTCAACCAGCCAATACATGACACACAACGCTAGTAGCAGATGTAAAACTACTCTTGGCGCCAGATCTCCAAGACATGAACACTAATTTGTTTCATTTCATTAACACTCCTCAATCAATTTACTAAAGGCGATAATTCTTACTTCATTCACTTTTATATTTTATTATCGGACAAATATACTTACACACCCAAAAACTCATTCAACTGTACAATTTATATATATATATATATATATATATATATATATATATATATGAAGTAGACAAACAATCTGTTTGAGATGGCGATAGCCGACAATTTTGGGGAGATTATGTGCTTAATTAAAGTTATACCTAATTTTAGAATTACTTAGTTATAATTAAATGAATTAGGCGTGCATATCGGTTTAAATGTAAGGCGTAAACAAATGGAGAAAAAGTCAATCTATGTATGTACATTTCAGCCTATTAGGCCTCATCAGCAGAGTTATAGACAGGACAGTGCTTTGTGCGTGATTCGAACCCTACCTGCCAGTCTATGGACTCTAACCATTACACTAGCTGGCTTTCCCAGATTTTCTCGTTTATTTTAAACTGATATATATATATATATATATATATATATATATCACTTTTTGGTTGACTTACAGCACGACAGTATGAAGTAGACAAACAATCTGTTTGAGATGGCGATAGCCGACAATATATATATATATATATATATATATATATATATATATATAGTAGACAAAATGAGACCCGTTGGGTCACCCATTGAGTTCTGGGTAGATAATTGGGATTAGGAAAAAAATGGGTTTGTAAAGCGAATTAATTTTTTTTAAATAAATACGACCGAAGAATTAAAAAAAAACATTAAAATCATTTTGTAAGATTTCTAAGAAAGGGAGCGTTTGATCTAGAAGCTACGCACTAGCTGCTTCTGGGATTTAACATACAAATATTTCACACTCTTAAATCTGTCTCTTTACTTCACAGAGAAACTAACATATATAAAGAGTAGTTAATCAAGATATATATATATAGAGAGAGAGTGGGAAACTGACAGGCAGAATGTGAGTTAAGAGGCGGGTCAGTTTTTAACTTATTTGCAAATTACAACTAATTAGAACCAATTAAAATGGATGTTTTTTTTCAAACATAACTCAATCCTAGAACTAAGGAATATTTTTATATTAATCTTGTGTCTGTAAGGATAAAATCCTTTAGTAAACAGTCATTGATTCACTCAGCTTTTATATATATATATATATATATATATATATATATATATATATATATATATATATATAATCAATGGTAATATTATGGGTTTACACTCATAACTTGAAGTTTCATGGTAATCCAATCATCAGATGAGTCAATGGTTGAGATGTTAAAAACCAGTCGTGAATAGGTTGAGATGTTAAAAATCATATATATAGTGTTCTATACAATCAAAAAGGTGGTTGTTACCATTGGTTTCAAAGCAGGGTATTATCCATAGGCTGATACTAACATTAGACCACTCCGCCATATTTATTACTATCTTTTTAGAAGTCCATCGTAGACAACGATGACGTCACTCCGTGTTGTTCATCAATTGTGGACTCTCTGGTGGCTAATTAGTCCAATTCTGGACTTGCAGATGCGGTCACACACATTGGCTTTGATGGTTCAAGACGACGAAGACGTTGCTGCTATGCAGCCCTGTTAATTTCGATATTGAGCTGCTCAGCTCCTGTGCGGCACGTGTCTCGCTGACCTTGTCTGTTGGAGACCAGATCTTCCAGGCTTGAAAGTATGATTATTACTATCATATTATTGATGATACACAGTCTTTATTCCAGCTGTCAGTGGGCATAGTGTAACGTGATTATGAAGGTCCACCGGAGTTTGATAGTGGAAATAAAACTGTGAGCGAACTGCTATAGAAAGAGGAGAAGAAGAAATAAGAGAAAGTAAAGGTTAAAAAAGGAGGAGTGGACACACAACGGGTTGCCGGTAATTTGACCGAGGTATGACCCCCAGAAGAGGAATTTGAAAGCCGACCGGAAGTTTCGGGTGTTAACCGGAACTGGAAGTCATGTGAGACGAGGAACGAGAAAGAAGAAAATCGCTCTCTTTTGCTTTCGGCGGCGTAGAGTTCGGACGGGGGCTGCTGGTCCCTACTTTGGGACAGCGAGATAGTTGGTACTATGTTAAAAGGTACAGTAATTTGACAGTGTCACTCTCTCTTTCTCTCTGTCATTCCTCCTCTCCGAAACAAAGCCCAAAAATAAATGCTACGCCCTTGTGACGATATATCTCACATGTTGTATCGACAATGACGACCGCCACGTAACAAATCCCTTTTGGTACCGTGACCATATTAATATACAACAATAGAATATGCTGACTGTATCCATAGCACAACTCAAGGGGGGCTAGATATGACACTAAACTGCATCTGATGGAGATCCGGGTAGAGTGGATTCTTTATCATAACAAAGGATTCTTTTTTCAAATACGCCAAAGGGATTTGAAAATTTCGAATTGTTTAAGAAAATCAATTTCCCTGCTTGTATGAGTTGTATAAAATTTTACTCTTTCATTTGATAATATTTAATTTCTATGAGATCAATAAGACTTTTAATGTGACTGAAAACTTTCAAAATATTTATGAAGAATAGAAAATATTAAAAACAAATATATCTTTAATTTTATTCAATCTCTCGTCAGCTTTGCCTTTTGAAAAATTATATTCCATTATTAATTTTCGAAACTTGATTAATTCTATAAAGACAGAAAGAAAAAAAAAAAGACAAAATATGACGAGGGAAATCAACGCATTCGTCTTTGAAAAGATTTTAAAAGGGAATTCTAAAATCGGCCAGAATTCGGAATTAGGTATAAGAGTCAATATTCTCTGTATTTTCATGAATGAGACCAGGTATGGAACGCCGAAAGGACAACTTTTAACATCTCATGAATATGCATTTCTATAGTGATTGATTGTCTTGGGTATCCTGTGGGTGGACAAATAATGAGATGTACTAAGTACTCACAGCTGCGATCAGAAAGAGAGGAAGAAGTTTACTTGAAAAGCAATATTATAATTTGAAATAAAAAAAACAAAAGGGTTAAAAAAAAGTACAGTTTATTGCCTTCACCATAGCAACAGGTAATATGGTGGAAATATTTTGCAATTTAAAAATGCGAACTTTTTTTTTAAAAGAAAGTTATGTTTTCATAAATAAGCTCAGCTTGCTTTGTGCAGCAAATGATAAAGGAGGGGGTGCAACAATGGGGTGAACGACAATGGGGGTGGGGAGGCTACTGACTATTATTATTAAAGTCATTCAGTATACTTTTGGCATGAACAATAGCAACTGGCTAAGCACAACTGAACCAGTGCCCAAGTAAATGACTCTCATATTCTTCATGAACTCTTTCGGACTTCCAAAGGACTCTCGTCTTATCTGTTTGTATATTTCATGTATGTCTATTGAGATCAGTCAGTATACTGTTAGTTTGAACAACAGCAACTGGCTAAGCACAACTGAACCAGTTCCCAAGACAGCTGACATTTATGGAAATCAAGAATAGTCCATTCATGTATTTGGGTGATTCAATTCCTTGAGTCCTGATTGTCTGCTTGGTTTCTATGATGTTATGACGCTTCATAAATACCCTGACATTTTGCAGTAGTATTGCGACAAGATTAGATTCGTATTCAGTTACGACTACTTGTGGCCTTGTCTTACCAATTCGACGGTAATTGGAACTTAGTATGATTATTCTACCCCCCCCCCCCCAATTGCGCGGGCGTAGTAACCTTTGAGGGGAAATTAGTATGATTATTCTACAATTATAAGAGAAGAACATTTTATTCATTGTCTATTCCAAGTGTAGGAAGACAAAAAGAATTGTAGGCGTGGCTTCCCAAGTCACGTGTCCGTTGGTTACATGAGTATTCAGCCCCGTAAAACTTTCTCTTTTGTCCCCGTTGTTGGAACAATTAAAATCTATTTTCTCAGGACCCGCTTGGGGTTGGTTTGGTTTCGTTTGGTTTAAAATAGTAAAATAAATAAATAACAGAGATTTAGTAGAGTACAACCAAAAGAAGACAAAATATTCCACCTTACCACCAAATTTTTCCAATTCAACGAAAATTAAGGTAACTCACCTGAAAAGAAAAGAAAAAAAATCTAATTATAAAACAGATAAACAATAAATTCAAACATTTCAATTTAGCATTGTTTTACGGCATATCAACCTCAGTGGTCATTTAATGCCGACAAAATTTTAAATAAATTCATTCTTAATGGATACTAATTTTTTCTTATAAACACATCTATCGTATTACATCTACAATATCAGATTGGATGGTTTTGTTTTACGGCATATCAACCTCAGTGGGTCATTTAATGCCGATAAAGTTTTGAAATAAATTCATTCTTAATGGATACTAATTTTTTCTTATAAACACATTTTTCTATTTAACCCATAGATGGGACCCTAACATGTACTACCACTCTGTGTCAGAGTGGACCAGGGAACAATGGTGATGAAAGGGTGCTCCACATTCCCTAAACTTCCAGAACTGAAACCTCACCATCTGTTAGAGTTTAACGTCATACCCGGGACATGAAGACCCTTAGTCACCGCCTTCTAACACCCATATGATAAAAAGGGTTGGGGCTTGTCATAAGGGCAATAGGGTTGGGAAAATCATATAGGTTCTAGGGCTTGACGTGACCAGTCGATTGAATGGACTTCACCGATCGCCCGTCTAGTCCAAGTAAGGACCAAAGTGGAGTATTGCATGTCATGAACTGCTCAACCGCCTGGGTTCTATCCTTAAGTATCATGGGTCACCACCCACGGCCAACAGGTGGCCCATTGGGGGAGTCTTACCCCTCTGTAGAGATGCAATCGGTACATTCTAACGCCCCAGCCGACAGGGTGGCCTCGTTTGGGGAGCGAAAAGGACATGTTTTACGATTATGTTCACGGAACAGAATAGAGACAATTTGGAGAAATAAGGACGAACTCATAAGTGACGTTTTCCTATGGTCACCAACACCATGACACACCAGAGTAGGCCGAACAGCAAAAACCTACATCAATCAGCTCTATGCGGATTCTGGATGCCATGTAAAGGACCTGCCAGAGGCTGTGATAGATAGGGCGGTTGGTGAGAGAGAGAGAGAGATCAAGGGCGTCCGTGCTGTCAGCGTGACATGATGATGATTATGATAATGAATGGTATAGATTTATTGGTCAAATTTATAGCATTGCAGATTCATGAATGTGATTTCTGTGCTTATGCAGAGGTGAAATATTGTACACTATCTTTCCAGTCGATTTTTCCGCCAAAAATACCAGCTCGTAGCGGGAGAAAGACAGAAGGAAATAGTTGGTTTAAGAACGAATTGGGATTGTTCGGTGAACATGTGCATAATAGGAGCAAGAGAATAGAGATGGTTTCTCAACAACAAAAAAGAAAGGGAAGAAAAGGATATGCTACACGGAAAAAATATAATAAGAAAGAAAGAAAAAAGGAAGAAAGAAAAAAGGGAGGAAAAAGGACATGCTACACGGGGAAAATATGATAAGAAAGAAAGAAAGAAAAGAGAAACAAAGAAAAGAGGAAAAGGGCATGCTACACGGGAAAAATATGATAAGGAAGAAAGAAAAAAGGAAGAAAGACAAAAAGAAAGAAAAAAAGGAAGAAAAAGGATATGCTACACGGGAAAAATATAAGAAAGAAAGAAAAAAGGAAGAAAGAAAAAAGGAAAGAAAAAGGACATGCTACACGGAAAAAATTTGATAAGAAAGAATGAAAAATGGAAGAAAAAAAGAGAAGGAAAAGGACATGATACACAGAAAAAATATAAGAAAGAAAGAAAACAGGAAGAAAGAAAAAAGGGAAGTAAAAGGATATGCTACACGGAAAAAATATGATAAGAAAGAAAGAAAGAAATGAGGAAGAAAGAAAAAAGGGAAGAAAAAGGACATGCTACACGGAAGAAATATGATAAGAAAGAAAAATGGAAGAAAAAAAGAGAAGAAAAAGGACATGATACACAAAAAAAAATATAAGGAAGAAAGAAAGAAAAAGGGTAGAAAGAAAAAAATAAAGAGAGTAAGGAAAAATTGATAGAGAGAGAGGGTGAGCGTGGGAAAGTGATAACGCTAATCTGTTTCAATTGAAAAAGATGAAAAGAAGGGAAAAAAGAGTAAGAGAGAGAGAGAGAGAGAGAGAGAGAGAGTTCAATCAAGATTATTATACTTTTTTATATATGTGTGCAATATCGCATGCGGGTCTTGCTAGCGCGTGCTCCCTGCTGTAACCCAAACAACACTTGACCGTGTGGTTTTATTGTGGGGATTAAAATTAAATTAAAATAAAGAAATAAAAAATAACAATCTCGCATGGGCCTTCAGTCAGGAAGAACCCTCCGAGCATGTGCAGGAAAAAAGACCCACTTCCTACCTCCAAGATAGTCCCTCGGCCATTCGGACGAGGGTCTCAACTAAGACCAGACACTATTACTGGACAGGAAGAAAGTTTCTTCTCCACGAGGTAGCTATGACCCATGAACAAAGCCTGAATCCTAATACAACTTTTTGTCTTTGTCTCTTCCTTTTCCTTCCTTTTGTAGAATAAACATCATCTTCACCTTCATAGGAAGTCCGTGACTAGCGTCCAGTCTCCAGACAAAAAAAGACTAACTGAATACACTCTGTAGCAACTAGTATTTACCTCGTACCCCATGTGTACGGGTTAGGCACAAGGCCCTGTTAATGTGGGACCACCTACAAGTCGAGACCCATGGGTGGCAGGTGAAAAATTGCGTTGATCCATCGGCATTGCGCCTCAGGCAATGAGCAATAAACCCAGCCCTGCCCCTTTAAATCGAGGGGACAGGTGTTGCCTGGAGGGATAGCCCCCTAGGATCAACGCTGTTAATTGTAGCCTCGGTCCAGGGTCTTAGCCACTGGACCACCACCCGAAAGGCGGGTGGGTATATGGATACAAATATACACCCTAAAACCACCAGCCAATCAAAATGCTGGAAACAGACTTGCCCATGCCACATAGTAGAATAGCCCAAGCTACTATCTAAATCACTTACAAGTCCGAATTCTCAGAAGCTGATTCAACTTGTAACACAGTTGAATACTGATCAGTCTACACAAATCTCAATAACGGAGAAGGCAAAAAAACGAGTGAGTCGTAATTTTGACCGCCAATAAAAGTAATTAACCGATTAAGTTGATTAAGTTATGAATGAATATAGAAGTGTTCAATACGTTTGTAGGGCTGGTTTAGCTATATCACTGATATTGAGCACTCTGCTAATATAATAAACCTATGGTGTAGTGGCTAACCTGCTGAACTGTGAGATTGTTGTAAGTGAGTTTGAACTCCAATCAGGCTATTATGTTCACTTTTTAACTAATATCCTTGGGAAAGGTATGAGCCCTCTCATCCTCCCAGCCAATCAAAATGCTGGAAATAGACTTGCCCATTCCACAAAGTAGAATAACCCAAGCTGCTATCTAAACCACTTACCAAGTCTGGATTCTCAGAAGCTGACCCAATTGCAACAATTGAATACTGATCAGTTTACATGCTGTTAACATTGTAGAACTTTCTTCGAGTGTGGGAGATGTTGTTTATTGATTTTAACGGCATACCAACCCGTCTGGGGTTATGTCATGCCTAAGGGTTAGGAAGTTATACATATCGTGTATTTATATTTATACTTTTTAGTAATTGGTTTTAACAATGTGTTAGCATTATTGGGAATTATGTTGTATGGTATTGATTTGTTTCATGTCTATATTCTATGGTATAATTTTATTTCCCTAAAAAAAGAGAGAATATCCTCCATGTTGACGTTTTCAGATAGATATTTTTATATTGTTTGCTTTTGGGAGAGGTGTGTGTATTCAATCAGAATATGTTTCATTGTATACCGGTTTCCACGTGAACATTTAGGTGGAGGTTCTTCTTTTAAAATGAAGGAGTGGGTTAATCTAGTGTGTTCAATGCGTAGCGAGGTGATAGTGGTTTCTTCTCTTTGGTATTACTAGGATCAGGTGTTCTTTCTTTTAAGCTGGGCTGTTTTTTGTAGAGTTTGTTGTGGGGATTTTCATCCGATAGTTGCTGCCATTTGTTTGTTGTTATTTGCTTGATTTTTGGTTTAAGATCACTGTATGGTATTTTGGTGTTTTTATCTGGTATCATGTCAATTGCAGATTTAGCTAATGAATCTGCTTTATCATTTCCCTGGATTCCTATATGGCTTGGAATCCAGCAGAATATCACTTTTTTGCTATGGCTAATGGAGTTAAGTTTATTTAAAAGTTTAGTGATTAGAGGTTTATCCAGTTTTCTACTTTTAATAGATTGTAGAACAGAAATGGAGTCTGAATGGATAATTAATTTTTTCGAGTTTCTACTTGAGACAATGTGAAGTGCCAGATTTATTGCACTGGTTTCGGCGGTAAATATGGAGGCTTCTTTTGGAAGGCATTTTTTAATGGTTTGGTTGTTGAAAACTACTCCACATCCAGTTCTATTGCCGTCTTTGGAGCCATCTGTATTAATATGTGAGTAGTTATGATGGGGTTAAAAGGAAAGGCCGGGTAGTTAGCTAAAGGTTTCTAGTTCGATACCGGCCATCGCCAACTCAGCGTATGAGTAGCACAAGGATCTGTGCGGTAAAGTAAGGAGCTGATGGTAGGTGTGACGCTCCACCTAAGACGCAAAAAAACAATCTCTAGCGCTATTGAAAAGGAGATAGACCTCCTCGCTGATTGGCTGATACCGACTTTAGGCCACCCCGACGACTTTACTTACTTAATAGGAAAGCCTGTGAATATGCACCAGCCACCTTTAAACCAAAGACCAAAACCCTTGTCACCCCACATTTATTATACTGGTGACAAAAGAAGTTGACAAACACGTTTCATGTATTTTATGATTCTATTCCCACGCTTTTATTAGAATGTTTCTCCTTTGTTAAATATAGACTTTCTTAGTGGGGTTTCCGTTTTGATCACGTCATTAGGGAGCTGAAGACCCCCCCCCCCCCAAAAGGAGTGTCCTTAAAATTCTAAAAAAGATTAATAAAAAAACTGAATTATCTATCACATTAACACAGCAACGTATTTAAGAACGATTTCGGTTAGCAGGGCTAACTATCCCCTGCAGAGGGGTAAGATCCCCCTCAAAAGATATCCTAGATATGAAACTGAACTGAATCAAACGGTGAGGCTCCATTTCTGCAAATCTGAGGAGTGGAGTACTCCTTCATTGCCCTTAGTCCCAAGTCCACTATTACCCAGAGTGATAGTACTTGCTAGGGTCCCATCTTTAAGTAGGTAAAAAAATGAGTTTAAAAAATACGTTTTAAAAAATGAGTTAAAAAATTGAATAGCCAACAAGAATGAATAAAATAAAAATAATAACCCAAGGATTGACATGCCATAAAATCCAACCAACCAACCGATCCAGTTCTAGAAAGCTGAGGAGTGTGGAGTATACATTTATTGCCATTACTCCCAGGTCCACTCTGATCTGTAGTGATAGTACCTGTTAGGGTCTCATCTATGGACTCTGTTTAACTCTTTGCCTACCAAATTTAAAACATCACTCCTTAATGGCAGCTGTCGACGACCGAGAGTTTTAGGAACTGGGCTGATGAATGATCAGTCGGGTTTCGCTCCTGGTCAGAAGTAGTTGCTGTGTCTAACCAGACTGAAGAAACGTTAAACGTCGAAGCGCGGTGTCTGTGGATGACTTGTGTATGTAAGTGGCCGAAAGGTTAAGAAATCAGTCTGGAAAAAAATCAGTCGGAGTTCAACCCTAGCCAGGGATAGTTGTTGTGTTTAGCCACATCGAAGAGGCGTGAAACGCCGAAACACGTATCTGTGGATGACTTATTATTATATGCTCCCATAAATTTGGTAAGAGCTCTCTAAAGGGTGATTTAAATTATCTTTCACCACTAAGCATATAAGCAATGATCTTTGCTCGCAAACTAGATCTCTCTGTGATCGTGTGTGTGTGTTCCGTAGTGGAGATATGAAAAGGAAAGGCTCAATCAAGTTGTAAGATAAATATTTAAGCGTTCGTTACCATAGGTTTTAAGGCAAAGAGGCAAAATGTCTATCTTCCTGTCGTCAAGATGCATTCGCCCTATCGATAGACAGATAGACAATTTGCCTCTCTGCCTTGAAACCTATGGTAACGATGGCATACATAATTGTGTAGCATTGTATAAATGAATATTATATATATATTAGACTCCCTCGCTGACTGGCTGATACCGACTTTAGGCCGTCCCGATGACTTTATTATATATATATATATATATATATATATATAAGCTGATGAAGCCGATTTCAAACTCCAACGAAATATACTACACATTTTTGACTGAGTTTTGTTCTTTCATTCCTTATATTTTATTCATTCTGTCGGATTCATTCCAACCCCTTTTCCTCATATATATATATATATATATATATATATATATATATATGGGGGCGTGCGTGCATGCGCGTGGGTGTGGTTGTGGGTAATCCGTTTCCATATCAGAAAATTCTCCATTACAAGAAGAGAAGCAAATTGAATAACGAGAAAATAGGTTTTCTCCAGATAAAGGCAAAGGATCATCTTTGCCTTTATCTCATTTTTCTCGTAGTTTGGTTTTATATTGAAAAATAAATCATCATCAAGGCGTGCTAACAATGTGGATTCCTTTGACACAAACAACACACTCTCTCTCTCTCTCTCTCTCTCTCTCTCTCTCTCTCTCTCTCTCTCTTCCCTTGTTTTTCACTCTTTCTCTCTCTTGCTTTTCTCTCTCTCTCTGTCTCTCTCTCTCTCTCGTTTTCACTCTCTTTCTCTCTTACTTTTCTCTCTCTCTCTCTCTCTTGTTTTTCACTCTCTCTCTCTCTCTTCTCACTCTCTCTTCTCTCTCTTCTCTCGCTTCTCTCTCTCTCTCTTTCTCTCTCTCTCTCTCTCTCTCTCTCTCTCTCTCTTCTCTCTCTCTCTCTCTCTCTCGTTTTTCACTCCCTCTCTTTCACTTTTTCACGCTTTTCTCTCTCTCTCTCGCTTTTCACTCTCTCTTTCTCTCTTTCTTTTCTCTCTTCACTCTCTCTCTCTCTCTTCTCACTCTTTCTCTCTCTCTCTTTTCACTCTCTCTTTCTCTCCCTCTTTCTTTTCACTCTTTCTCTCTCTCTCTTTTCACTCTCTCTTTCTCTCTTTCTTTTCACTCTTTCTCTCTCTCTCTCTTTTCACTCTTTCTCTCTCTCTCTCTTTCTCACTCTTTCTCTCTCTCCCTCTTTCTTTTCTCTCTCTCTCTCTCTCTCTCTTTCACTCTCTCTTTCTCTCCCTCTTTCTTTTCACTCTTTCTCTCTCTCTCCCTCTTGCTTTTCACTCTCTCTCTCTCTCACTCTCTCTTTCTCTCTCTCTCTCTCTTTTCACTCTCTCTTTCTCTCCCTCTTTCTTTTCACTCTTTCTCTCTCTCTCCCTCTTGCTTTTCACTCTCTCTCTCTCTCTTTCTCTCTCTCTCTCTCTCCCTCTTTCTTTCCTCTCTCTCTCTCTCTCTTTCACTCTCTCTCTCTCTTTTCACTCTCTCTCTCTCTCTCTCTCTACGTCCGTCCCTATAGGCCATCACTCTTGGCAACTACCTTCGACCAGGGTTTTCAAACATTTGGGGAGCCGGAGCCCCTTTCTCTTTCAGGGTCTACCTCATAGACACATTTCGTTAAAGTCTAATCGCTCAAGTCATCTTCAAAGGACCAGATACCGCTAGATCACCGAAGTTAAGCAGCGATTAGCCAATGCGATATTTAGATGGGTTATCACTTAAGCAACAGCAGGTACTGCAAGAAACCTAATATCAAAATGACTTGATTCGGTATTAAATGACCTGAAAAGGTTGATATTCCGTAAAAAAAAAACAACCAATACGCCAACGGGACTCCCCCCATCTCTTCATGCCAATGGGACTCACTCTCTCTTCATGCCAATGGGACTCCCCCCCACCTCTTCACACCAACGGGACTCCCCCAACTATTCAGGACAACGGGACTCACCGCCCCCACCTCTTCACGCCAACGGGACTCACCGCCCCCACCTCTTCACGCCAACAGGACTCACCGCCCCCACCTCTTCACGCCAACGGGACTCCCCACCCCTTCACGCCAACGGGACTCTCCTACCTCTTCATGCCAACGGGACTCTCCCTACCTCTTCACACCAACGGGACTCCCCCCAACTATTCAGGACAACGGGACTCTCCCCACCTCTTCACGCCAACAGGACTCCCCCCACCTCTTCACAAAACGTTTAGATCCCTTCCATCCGGGTATTTTTTTATTATATAAAATAAAACTTGGAAATATGATAATTTGTCAGCTTTCTTTATTATTGATTGTCTGCTGGCTGTGACACGTTCGTTCTTCCTTCGGAGGATAACATTTTTAAAAAGTGTTAATCCTGTTAATCGGATTAGCCGTAGTTGGAAGTGAACACAGTGCATCTTAAAACTAAAAATGATTCCAGGGGGCCATCCCTCCAGGCAACACCTGCTCCCTTGATTTAAAGGGGCAGGGCTGGGTTTATTACCCAGTGCCTGAGCGCTCTCCTTTAGGGGAAATGCCGACGGTGAAGAATAATTAAAGTCCAATTACCGTCGAACTGGGAAGACAAGGCAACAAACGGTTGTAACTTAAATACAAACCCGAAGAGTCACAAAGTCTACTGCAGAATGACAGGATATATATAAGACTCCACAATGTCATTCAAATTAAGCAGTCAAGCAGCCAATCAGAACTCAAGGAATGGAATGACCCAAATCACCCAAATTCATGAATGGGTCATTCTTGATTTCTATATATACCAACTGTCTTGGACACTGCTTAAGTTGTACTTAGTTAGTTGCTGTTATTCAAACCAACAGTAGACTTACTGACTTCAATAGACAGGAACAAAGCATTTTGGCACCCGCCACCCATGAGCTTCGGTTCGTGGGTGGTCCCACATTGATAGGCCTTGTGCCTAACTCGTACATGTGAGGTACGTGGTAAATATGAACGCGATTCCCATAACCTCTAGACATAAAATAAACCTATACATGTTCACATGCCGTTAAAAAAAATCATTTAATATATCAGTTCTTGTTGATCTTACCCCATACGCATCTTCGCAAGGAAAGACTTTTGTTGTGGTTTGGTTTGTTTTACGGCATATCAACTTAAGTGGGTCATTTAATGCTGACAAATTTTTGAAATAAACTCATTCTTGATGTACTCGATTTTTATAAACACATTTTTTCTATTTAACCCATAGATGACAACAGGTACTACCACTCCGGGTCAGGGTGGACCTGGGAGCAAGGGTGATGAAGGGATGCTCTTTCCCAAACCTCAAGCACTGGAACCTCACCATCTGTTAGAGTTTAACGTCATACCCAGGACATTAATACCCCCAGCCCCCGCCTTCTAGCACCCATATGATAAAAAGGGTTGGGGCTTGTCATAGGGGCAATAGGGTTGGAGCAATCATACAGGTGCTAGGGCTTGATGTGACCAGTGGATTGATCGGAGGGAGTCTCTCCGACCGCCCTTCCAGGGTCTTTGTGGAATGTCATGGACTGTTCATGCATCGGGATTCTGGCTTTAAGCATCATGGGTCGCCCCCCCCCCCACGGCCAACAGTTGGTTCCATCAGATGTTGGGGGGGGGGGCTTACTCCTTTGCAGGAGTGCAGTCGGTGTATTCTAAAGCCCCAGCCGACAGGGCTCTTTTGTCCTGGTGTCTTTCTTCAGAGTTCAAAGCAAAAACAGCATCAAACAGATTTCATTTTCATTCTATTTATTTCATTGGAATCGTTTTCATCTCTTTTCACAGAAAAACATTTTGCAACATCCGCTGCTGAACAGAAAGAGGGAACGCAAAATGGAATTCTTTGAAAATGGAATTCTTTGAGAACAACAAAATGAAGAAAAATCCGTTTGATATCGTTTTTGCTTTGTGTTCCGAAGAAAGAGATCAGAACAAAAGTGGTTGGCTGGTTGGTTGGTTGGTTGGTTGGTTATTTGATGCCGAAGTTAGTGTTTTTTCCCAACACAGACGTGGTGGAACGAGCAAACAAACAGCATACCCGCCATCATCTGCGATAGATGCCTGTGATGGCTTGGTCACGTCAAGAGGATGGACAAAGGCCGCATCCCCAAAGACCTACTGTATGGTGGACCCGACCAGTAGGGAGACCACGCCTGCGCTTCAAAGATGTCTGCAAGAGAGACATGAAGACATGCCACATTGACATCAACACATGGGAGGCTTGTGCAGAAGACCGTACGACCTGGCGCCTACTCGTCAAACAAGGAACGAAAAGGAGTGAAAAAGAGAGGAAAGAAGCCGCCGCAGAAAAGAGAGTCACACAACAGCATCTCCAGCAAGCATCACTGTTTGTTTGCAGTCACTGCACCAGAGATTGTCATTCAAAAATTGGCCTGTTCAGCGACACGCAGATGCAGATAAAGAAAAAAAGTGGACACTACACCATCGTCTTCAATAGACGGAAGGATGCCAACACATATGGTTTCAAGTAACTAATGTAAACAACTATGGAACAACAAGTGGAACAATTACATTGTAGAATAATCATACTAATTTCTAATTACCGTCGAATTGGTAAGACAAGGCAACAAGTAGTCGTAACTGAATACGAATCTAATCTTGCTGCTATACTACTGCAAAATGACAGGGTATTTATGAAGCCTCATAATATCATAGAAACCTAGAAGCCAACCAAGACTCAAAGAATGGAACCACCTAAATACATGAATGGACTATTCTTGACTTCTATAAATACCAGCTGTCTTATGCACTGGGTCAGTTGTGCTTAGCCAGTTGCTGTTGCTCAAAAACCAAGCCCTGGTGATATTTAATGTGGATATATATGTACTTTGTCGTTAATTGTTTTATTTTCGAAGTTTCCTCCGGATATACATATACACACAATTGTACTAGAAGTGGCTACCAGGCGTCGCCTGGGTAAAAGGGGGGGGGGGTTAAAAGTTAGTCTCACAGATCCATTATTACTTATCACAAGTTAGATCCTCACTGGATGCCCCATAAAATCCCCATGTAAATGTATAACAATATAGTAAGAAATTGTTATTCAATAATTTACAATTAAAAAAACAATATAGATGAGGCGATTAATTCAATCAATCAACATCATATTTCAATTACCTTCTGTTACTATACAAATTTTAATTTTTAAATATCTTCCCAAATATAAATAAAATCTTCATTATTTTTGCTCTAAAACCAAGCACTGGTGATAGTGAATGTATCTATATATTTACTTTGTCGTTAATTGTTTTATTTTCGACGTTTCCTCCGGACATACATATACACACAACTGCCCTTATATATATATATACATAGATAGATATAGATAATCATTTGTTTTTACATAGTTATGTTCCGATCGAATATTAATAATTTGCACACAATCATGAGGTTTCAAATAATAATAATAATAATAATAATAATTGCATTTATCAGCTCTGTGCGGATACTGGATGTCATGAGGATTTGTTGATACTCATGAAGTTAATGAAAAATCTCACATAAAAATTATTTCAACGAATTTAGTGCCCTGGGGTTTAGCTCAGTCGGTAGAGCGTTCGACTAAGAACCACGAAGAACCAAGACCTTAAAAAATAATCTCCTTCGTCTAGCGCTAGTAAGAAGAGGATAGACTCCCTCTCTGTCTGGATAATACTGACATTAGGCCGGCTTAGTGTCCTGGATATAACGCTAAACTGCTTCTAGTGGCGAGTTTCCAATTTTGCTCTGGAAATGTGGACTATCCCTTCATTGTCATTTCTCCCAAGTCTACTCTGACCCGGAGTGGTAGTACCTGTTAGGGTGTCATTTATTGGTGATAGATCTGTTTAAAATCAGTTGTATTAAATTGGAACACTTGATTTCATATAACTGGGAGCAAAAATCTGGGTTTGATACCGGCTTTCACCAACCCAGCGTATGAGTAGCACAGTGATCTGGCGGTAAAGCGAGGAGCTGATGGTAGTTGTGGCACTCCACCTCAGACGCTAAAAAAATAATCTCCTTGATCTAGCGCTAGTTAGAAGGGGAAACAATACAAAAAATGTTAACATAAACGAGAGGTGTGCACGATTCCCAAACATTTAACATTTAGAATAACCCTAGAGGGTTTGATGTGCTGTTAAAATCAATCATTTTATTGTAATTTTCTATACATCAAAACAAAATTAACGTTATTTACATGGGTGGGCTATTCTGTACACAAACACCGAAGGTTTTTATCCTTGTTAATACTCTCTCTCTCTCTCTCTCTCATAGATATAAGTCTGTATCTGCTTGACAAAGCTCTTTTCTCATGCATCGAGATGCAACACGTACGCGCGCCAACACAGACGGACACACAGACACAAAGTGCCGAAGCATGCACAAAATCTTCAGTGATATGGAGAACTTAATCGTAGACACGGATAAATTACTCTAACTACACACACACACACACTATATATCTTATTATAATGGAGATTGTGTGTTTTTCTGTCTGTAACCGAAACTATATTCCTACTCAAGTCACAATTCTCTTAGTTATTGACATCACATTCTCCATGATTTATTTTTATTAAACCTCAATTATTAATAAAATTGTTTTACATTATTAATACTGTTGACCATATCTACATACTAATAACATGCAATTATATTTATATATACAACAAAATAGCGTTTACAGTGTGAATTAAAGGCTAATTTGCATATTAATCTTAAAAATTGATTTAATAAATATATGCTTAATATTATTGATTTCTAATTGTTTGGTTTTATTTAATGAATATAAGCAAAAATCTCATAAATCTTAAATGAAATCCATTAACAAGAAAAATAACTGTAGTATTATTCTTTACTTCCTATTTTAACTAAATACTTAAATTAGGAAATTTACAAAATGAAAGACGGAGTAGGGAAAATGATGGAAGAGTTAGTTTCAAAGTTGTTCTATTTTTCAATCATACCCCTCTGTTCCAAATCTTTTTATCTGAATTCTTATTTAGTTTCATTAGCCTTTCTAATTTAACATGATATTTTATTATATTAAAACTTAAATACTTGCACCCGGAGGGTGCATATATTTGCTAGTATATATAAAGGAAAAGGTGACTTACCGGTGAATTTGGTCATGATGGTTAGTAAGAGTGGAATTCAGGGGGGGGGGTAAGTCAGTGATAGAACAAATATAAAGTGCTCAATACTAAGTAGAGCAAATTTTATTATAAAATGGCTACAAGAGATAACCTACTCAAGTTTCACCATAAGGATCTTCAGGGTTAAATCCACTGAATTAATCGAGACACCGATTAATAGCAGTCGATTTCACGTGTGTGTTCATTACACTAAAATGTTCGTTGCGAAGGAACGTTAACTTTCGATTCAAAAGGATCTTACACCGGAAGTTGATTTTTTGCAATGTTCAAAAAGTAAACAATTAAGTTAGAATCGATTTGTGTTAATGCATTTACTAGGATGCGGTTATCTAACTATTGCATGTGTCATAATGTTTATGTTGAAGTGAGTCAGTGTACTGTTGGTTTGAACAACAGCAACTAGCTAAGCACAACTGAACCAGTGCCAAGACAGCTGGTACTTATTGAAATCAAGATTAATCCATTCTTGCATTTGGGTGATTCCATTCCTGAGCTTTGATTGGCTGCTTGGTTTCTATGATGTTATGAGGCTTCATAAATAACCTGGCATTTTGTAGTGGTATCGCAGCAAGATAGGTTCGTATTCAGTTACGACTACTTGCTGTCTTGTCTTACCAATTCGACGGTAATTGGAACTAGTATAATTATTATACAATATATATATGAGAGAGAGAAAGTGGGAAGAGGACATAAAGGTTTAGATTCAAACTGTTTGAAACTGACTTTCGTTTCGGTTGAGGATTCTTTCATTTCTCAGAAAAATCGACTATGTTCCTAATAGGTCAAATATGTTTGAAAATTATTAGTATTAGACAGGATTTGGTTTTGTTTGTTTTACGGCATATCAACCTCGGTGGGTCATTTAGTGCGGACAAAGTTGTGAAATAAATTCATTCTTAATGCATAATACAATTTTGTTTATAAACTCATGTTTTTCTATTCAACCTAACAGGTACTACCACTCCGGGTCAGAGTGGACCAGGGAGCAATGGTGATGAAGGGGTACTCCACATTCCCCAAACCTCCAAAACTGGAACCTCACCATCAGATAGAGTTTAACGTCATTCCCAGGACATGTAGACCCTCAGTCACGGCCTTCTAGCACCCATATAATAAAAAGAGGTTGGGGCTTGATGTGACCTGCCGATTGATCGGAGGGGGGCCTCTCCGACCGCCCGTCTAGCCCAAGATAGGGCCAAAGTGGAGTATTGAAAGTCATGAACTGCTCATCCACCTGGGTTCTATCCTTAAGCATCACGGGTCGCCACCCACGGCCAACAGGTGGCCCCATTGGGAGTTTTACCTATCTGCAGAGATGCAGTCGGTGCATTCTAACGCCCCAGCCGACTGGGCGGTATAAGACAGGAATACTTGAAACTATATAACAGTGTGCAAACAAATGGTTATCGACAAAAAGTGCAAATTTTAAATGAATACAAAAAAATATGAAAATATAGTTATTATTAGAATAGAGTATTTGCATGTGAATAAAGTTTCGGCAATAAATAACCCATAAGAAGTTGATATGCCATTAAATAATCAAACCAAACTAACCGTTAGCATCTAAATTATGACCTTTGGAGACCTGCCCAAAATATGAAATGTATGAATATGATCCGTTTTCAACACATAAAGAAAGCCGTCTGGAATATGATCTGCAATGTATGTGTATATGTGGGCGTGAACACACGGGTGCATATATAAATAGCCACACACGTATGCATGCGCACGCACACACACACAAAATAAAGACTGCAGATTTGTGAAATGTAGTCGATATATGCATAGCACGTGTAGGGGAAAGTTTTTATCATTGTTCAAATATCAAAGAATCACGGAAAAAACTTTTGGTTAAACTTGCAAAGTGTCGTCAAAATTAAAACGGAAACTTTCTTGGTGGTGATCCATGACAGGTTAACTACAGTGTGTGAATTAACTTTTTTGCGAATTGAGTTACGGTTTAGGGGGTTTGGGGATTAAGGTTGTTTTTAATTACGTATTGCTTTTTAAAAAAAAACAAAGTATGTGAATTGTTCTACTGGCTTTAGAGGCTTACTGTCGAGAGTGGAGATGCCTCCTTCTTTTTGAAACACGTCAACTCAGTTTTATCGGAATTCCTTAAGAGGCCGATGTTCTTTGCTGCCTTCTCCAGACTATGTAGTAGTGACTCTACCTGTGTATCTGCAAGAAGTGCTAGGGCTGCACCACTTGGACCCTAACGAGGCACCTTGTAAATAAGCTAGATGGGAGCTACACAAGAATGCTGCGTGCAGTCTTGAACAAGTCATGGAAACAACACCCCACAAGGTAGCAGATGTACGGCCACCTGTTCCCTATCTCACAAACCATCCGAATGAGATGGACAAGACATTCTGGACACTGCTGGAGGAGTAAGGACGAACTCATAAGCGACGTTCTCCTGTGGAAGCCAATACATTGAAATGCTAATATAGGCCGCCCAGCAAGGACCTACATTGACTAACTCTGCGTGGATACTGGATGCTGCACAGAGGACCTCCCTGGGACAATATATGATAGAGAAGGTTGGCGAGAGATTGTCATGGACATCCGTGCTAGTTGCACAACATGATGATGACTGTTTACAATGTATTATTATTAGTTACTTGAAACCATATTAATGCATACAATACTTAAAACCATATAATTGTGTACAAAGTATTAGCATTAGATAGGAGAGTAGCCAAACAGAAAAGAGAGCCAGAAAAAGAAAGAAACGCCACAGCCCCAGAAAGCATCACATTTTCTGAAGAATTGGCCTGCTGAGTCACTTGCACAGATGCAGATAATTTTTTGGGGGGACACTACGCCATCGTCCTCAGTGGACGGAAAGGATCCATTAATTAGATAGGAATACTTAAAACCATATTCTTAGCGTAACGGTTATCGTCGTGGGAAATATAATCGGTGACCGATTGAGGTATGTGAAAAGTACTATCCGTGTCGATCAGTGTGTGTACGTAAAACTATTTCTCTGAACTTGACTGCGTTATTCGAACTATTGGTCTGTACAACGTATTAAGTTCGAAGTTTCGTGATGGGTCCCGATAACGACTTCCGAGTTTCCGAGTTCGTACCTGGGACCGTTGTACAAATAACTATCCGAATAATGCCCTGAAAAACTTCCAAATGTAGACCGCCCTGTCGTCTGGGACAGAAGAATACATCGATTTCACCTTTGCAGAGGGGTAAATTCTTCCCAATGAGGCGACCCGTGATGCTTAAGGATGGAACCCTGATGGCTGAGCAGTCCATAACATGCAACAATTCACTTTCTCAGGTTAAACGGGTGGTCGAATAAGCCCCTCCGATCAACCGGCAGGTCACGCCAAGCCGTAGAATCTGTATGATTTCCGCGTCTCTATTGCTCTTTGGCAAAACCCCAACCCTTTTTATCATATATATATATATATATACCAACCCCTCCGCATAGCAGGGTGTGACACAAGGTCAATTTCTAAAGCGGAGTTCAACAGGTTTGAATTCAGAGTTTTTCCTTCTCCTAGACCAATTGCCTAACCAAGGTTAAAGAGCCTAGTCTGCCCTACTATTTATCCATAGTTGGAGGGAGAGTAGGATTCATACCTTTCCCAAGAGTATTAGCGCTAAGTGAAATGTAATTACCACATCCAGGATTTTTATCATATATGTGCTAGAAAGCGATGACTGAGGTTCTTTGTGTCCTGGATATGACGTTAAACTGCATCTAATGGTGAAGTTCCCAATTATGAAACTCTGAGGAGTGTGGAGTACCCCTTCATAGCCATTACTCTCAGGCCCACCCTGTCCCAGAGCGGTAGTACATGTTAGTGTCCATCTATGAGTTAAATAGAATGAGTTTTTCAAAAATGCGTTTAAAAAAGAAATTGAGTTTTTTTTTTTAATTCATTTACGATCAAGAATGAATAAAAGAATGTAGTTGGCATAAAATAACCCAACAAGGGTTGGCATGCCGTAGAAACCAACCAACCAACCAATTCACCAACCAAATGGAGAATTTTGGTATTTATAAGTTTTTGGGTCGGTCGCGTCAGCTCAGTCGGTAGAGCGTTCGGCTAGAAACCAAAAGGTTCCTAGTTCTATACCGGCCCTCGCCAACTAAGCGTATGAGTAGCACAGGGATCTGTGCGGTAAAGTAGATATCCGCCCTCACCAACTAAGCGTATGATTAGCACAGGGATATGTGCAGTAAGGGCTGATGGTAGGTGTGGCGCTCAACCTCAGACGCAAAAACTATCTCCTTCATCTAGCGCTAGTGAAAAGGGGATAGACTCCCTCGCTAATTGGCTGATACCGACTTTAGGCCACCCGACGACTTTACTTACTTATAAGTTTTTGACTGTATTCCAGAAAAAAATTAGTTGTCAGTTTGTTATGCTTTTTGACTAGCCATAAAAAATCTTAATCTTTAATCACACGACCTACTCACCACTACGTCCGCGCAGTAATCAATCGGTGACGTGTATGACCTATTTCTAGTGATGATTAAGAACATACGTACGCAATTGTTCTCATATTCATTTCTTGAGAATACATTTCTCCAAAATAATTCCTCCACAAAATGGTATCCCCCGACGTCGAACACGGACCCTACTTATATTTCAAAAACCTTCAACAAAATATACAACTCTAATGCGGACTCCTCTCCGCATACAAACGAATTAGTTTGGCGTCAGTTCAGTCCAGGCATGTTCCTGTCGGAAACTCGAAGCTGGAAGCACTTCTACACTTAGTAGACACGACCGGCATCTCTCCAAGCTAGCATCTTATTAAGATCCGGTCTTTTTATGACCCTACCAGCCTACTTACCTGTTACCAGTACAACTATACGCTAACGATCTCCATTTAAATTTATGTATGTATATTGTATCTCGGCAATCAGTGCCACCATTGCGACCATTAAAGAGAGAGAAGGATAGTGTATTTTTATGAGATCTTCGTGGTATGACTTGTAAGATGGAGAGTGTTTGTAATGTTTTATATAAATGGCACAGTAGTTGTTCATGTATATACATGCTTGGTTTTATTAGTAGTTGTAGCTACGGCAGGTTTTCACGATATTCTGTGTGTCTGTATTGTTTAGTGTCGGCCAGTGGGAATGATGCATCAGAATTGTTTAAAGAATTGTTGGTTATTTCCTAGTTGAGTAACATATTACACGGTGACCCAGAAAAAAAAAACAGAACCCAAATTATTTATTCTCCCATTAAATAACCCTAAACCCTAACCCTAACCCACCCCCGGTTGAGTAACATAATATTACACGGTGACCCAGAAAAAAAAAAACAGAACCCAAATTATTTATTCTCCCATTAAACTAACCCTAAACCCTAACCCTAACCCACCCCCGGTTGAGTAACATAATATTACAGGGTGACCCAGAAAAAACAGAACCCACAAATTTTGTAATAAAACTGTTAATTTTAAATACTTTTTAAAGTCTAAGTCCAACAAGGGTTAGGGTTAGGGTTTAGGGTTAGGGTTAATTTAATGGGAAAATAAATAAATAATTTGGGTTCTGTTTTTCTGGGTCACTCATGTTACTCAACTAGGAAATAACCGAATTGTTTTAATGTTGTGTAACAGATACATACATAATACAGTTAATATATATATATATATATATATATATATATATCATCATGTCTCTCTCCATCCGTCCCTATCGCTCATCATTCTCGGGGGGTCCTCTATGCAGCATCCTGCATCCGTACAGAGCTGATCAACGTACGTTTTTGCTGGTCGGCCCACACTGGCTTGTCCATGTGCTGGCTTCCACAGGAGGACGTCGCTTAGGAGTTCGTCCTTGCTTCTCCAGCAGTGTCCCGCGTGTCTTGTCCGTCTTACTCGGATGGTTTGGGTGATATGTGGTAGGTGGCCGTACAGCTGTTTTCTCGTAGGGTGCTGTTTCCACGTCTTGTTCATGATCACCCGCAGCATTCTTGTGCAGCTCCCATCTAGTTTATTCTCTAGTCGCTTAGTTAGGGTCCAGGTGGTGCAGCCATACAGCAGTACTGATATATGTATGTATGCCCTTATGTATGTATATATATGAATGTGTAAGTGTATATATGTCGCACAAGCAAGACCATTTCCTGTTTTATTTCTGGGTTTGTGTTTGGTTTTTTTGCGGGGTGGGGGGTCATTTACAAGAACCCGAGAGGCTACGCGTACGAAGATGTACATGTATATGCATATATAAATATATATATATATACATACAATGTATATCATTAAGTTTTGCTGGCAGCACGGATTTCCATCAATTGTACGTTTTGTGAGGGTGCGAGGTTTATTTAAACAAAGACTGACAATACCAGCCAAAAAAGAAAAAGAAATAAATAACTGCCCCCGTAGACGATCAATGTACGTGATCGAAAGCGCTTGGGGGTAAAATTTTGGGGAACTCCCTCTGGCTATTGGAACCCGAAATAAAGAAACTAGCACAAAAAGCTAGGGAGAAAACAAAAAGATCATCACATAAGAATATCCCGTGGCTTTTAAACAAACATGTTTAAAATTGCTGTCAATATATATATGTCATCTACGGGCACGTGTTTCGACTTATCAAGTCTCTTCAGTGTGGCTAAACATTTTCTGAGCTACCTACAGCTGGGATAGAAACCCGATCGATTCAGCATCAGGCGGACAGCTTAACCGCTTGGCTATCGTCACCCACAGAATGCGAAGGGGGTTTTAACTGTTTTAATACACACATCTTTATGTATGTAAAGGCCGCCATAGTGCTCCTTCCCTTTTATAGGAGAGCGTTGCGTTTACGTTTTAGTTGGCGGTCATCAGTGAAATCCCCTCCAAAGAGCTCAACCCCAGGGGGATGGGGAGATTATTGGCAACTGTGTGTATGGCTTTTCGAGTCTACCCGAAGAGCTACTCTCTTGTTTATGTCGAAGCGATAAAAATTATCTCAGTACAACGAGGGTAATCCCAAAAGTAAGATCTCCAAAACGCTAGGGATACAGAAGAACTGTTCGTGCAGCTATTGGCAACACTGTTGTGTTTGTTGTGCATGTGCCTGTGCCTGCCTCACTGCAACGCTCAGTCTTTGTTTGCCAGTTGTTTCTGATTGATGCTACCGCCAAGTATGAAGTTCCCGCAGTTATTCGGTTTTTGAACGCAAAAGGCGTTAAACCGATTGAAATTCATCGCCAATTAACAGAAGTGTATGACGAGTCGTGCATGGATGTCCAAATCGTTCGCAAGTGGTGTAAGAAGTGTCCACAACTCACCTATGTACTGGAGAGTACTTCCCCATAACTTCAGAACCGGTGCTTTTTTTAGCCAGACCACTGTTCGTTAGATTCTCATTGGGTGCCCCCATACATCTGTTCATGTGCCACGCCTAAGTTAAGCTTATTACTTGAGACAGACAGAGAGAGAGAGACACACACACACAGAGGGGGTGAGAGGGAAGAGAGAGATAATTATTCCCAAATGAGACTAGATCCGGGACTAAATTACAATCCACTTGTGGCCACATGACATTTTACATTTCATTGATATTTTCTATCAATGAACGAAATAAAACTGAAAGCGCATGCGCGCGGCTGGTTAAATTATATGAATGAACGGCCCAACTACTATCGGTTGGAATACTGTCGCTATTTTTACGCGTGCCAACTTGGCTGGAACAAGTAATACAGCGTATGAATGGAAGACACAGTGGGACGTGCCTTGTTTTAGTCAAGCGTGTGAGGTAGCCTAATGGATCGGACATCAGTGAACGGAACTGAAGAAATTGTTTTCGATCCTGATTAACCGCTACTTAGATTCTTCTGTGAATTATTCAGATTACCTTTTAACATCTTTGTTTTTCTTGCTTTCTTACTGTCATTTTTTCCCCTTTCTTTCTAAACGTTTGTCTTTTTATTTATTTGTTTATTTTTTTTCTGTCATCCTTTCTTTCTATCTTTCTTACTGTCTTTCCTTTTTCTTTCCGTTCTTTTTTTTTTATCTTTCTTTCTTTCTGTGTGTATTCGTGTATGTATCTCTCTTTCTTTCTTTTTGTGTGTATCTATCTCTCACTCTTTCTTTCTTTCTCTAGGAATCTCTCATTTTTTCTTTCTCTAAGAATCTTTCACTCTTTCTTTCTATAAGAATCTCTCACTCTTTCTTTCTCTCTGTAAGAATCTCTCACTCTTTCTTTCTTTCTGTAAGAATCTCTCACTCTTTCTTTCTTTCTCTCTTTAAGAATATTTTACTCTTTCTTTCTTTCTTTCTGTAGGAATTTTTCACTCTTTCTTTCCCTAAGAATCTCTCACTCTTTCTTTCCCTAAGAATCTTTCACTTTCTTTCGTTCTCTCTGTAAGAATCTCTCACTCTTTCTTTCTTTCTGTAAGAATCTTTCACTCTTTCTTTCTATAAGAATCTCCCACTCTTTCTTTCTTTCTGTAAGAATCTCTCACTCTTTCTTTCTTTCTGTAAGAATCTCTCACTCTTTCTTTCTTTCTTTCTGTAAGAATCTTTCACTCTTTCTTTCTTTCTGTAAGAATCTTTCACTCTTTCTTTCTTTCTATAAGAATCTCTCACTCTTTCTTTCTATAAGAATCTCTCACTCTTTCTTTCTCTCTGTAAGAATCTTTCACTCTTTCTTTCTATAAGAATCTCTCACTCTTTCTTTCTTTCTGTAAGAATCTCTCACTCTTTCTTTCTTTCTGTAAGAATCTTTCACTCTTTCTTTCTTTCTGTAAGAATCTCTCATTCTTCCTTTCTTTAGGAATCTCTCAATTTTTCTTTCTTTCTCTCTTTAATATTTTACTCTTTCTTTCTCTAAGAATCTTTCACTCTTTCTTTCTTTCTGTAAGAATCTCTCATTCATTCTTTCTTTCTTTAAGAATCTTTCACTCACTCTTTCTTTCTCTCTTTAAGAATATTTTACTCTTTCTTTCTTTCTGTAGGAATCTCTCTCTCTCTCTCTCTCTCTCTAAGAACCTTTCATTCTTTTTTTTCTGTAAGAATCTCTGACTCATTCTTTCTTTCTGTATGAATCCCTTTCTTTCTTTCTGTGTAAATCTTTCACTCTTTATTTCTTTCTGTAGGAATCACTCATTCACTCTTTCTTTCTTTCTCTTTCGGTATGTATGGTCGTATGTACGGAAGGTCGTCAGTAGGGGGAGTGACGACCTTCCGTTTTCAGCATTTTGAGAATTTCCATCATTGGAGTAAGAACTATATCCAAGTCCTGAAGATGGTCTAATAAGAGACCGAAACGTTGCATCGTCGACAATAAACATCAAGTTTCCATAACATCCCGTGTTTGTCTACTTTTCTACACACATATATATATATATATATATATATATATATATGCTTGTATTGATCTATTTATTCATTTCTGTATGTGTATGTCTTTCTTCTATCTGTATTTCTTTCTTTTTTTCCTTTCTTTAAGTATGTATTTCGTTTTGCCTTTTTTCTATCTCTATTTCTGTATGTATATGTAGGTAGGTATTTACCCAACTCGTTCATCACGGGTAAAATGTGACACAAGGTCGCAAGTAAGGAGCATCCAGTGAGGATCGAACACGCTATTCGGTAGTTATGTATCTGCGAGACTAGCTTGCCAAATGTATGCATGTATATGTATTTCTATGTATCTTTCTGTATGTATGTATGCATGCGTATGTATGTCTGTATTTATGTATATATGTATGCACTAGTAGCAGCTACCCGGCGTTGCATGGGTAGGGGGTATTTTTTAAGTTAGTCCCGCAGATCCATTATTACTGAATCGTGAGTTGAATCCTCGTGGGATACCCCATTTAAATCCCTATGTAAAAAAATAGACCTTGCATTGATCCAGCTACTCTGAAATGTTAATGTCTACTATCTAAAATATGAAATGAAAGAAAATAATCCATGCTGTTATTATCTAAATTTTATTTTTTAATTATATTCACGAATATAAATCAAATCTCTATTATTTTTGCTCAAAAACCAAGCCCAGATGATATTTAATGTGTATATATATTTACTTTGTCGCTAATTGTTTTATTTTCGAAGTTTCCCCCGGACATACATATACATACAACTGCCCTTTATATATGTACTAGAAGCGGCTACCCAGCATTGCCTGGGTAGTAGGGAGGTAAAAAAAAGAATAGTCTCACAAATCCATTATTATTGAATCGAGAGTTGTATCCTCGTAGTATGCCCCATTAAAATCCCTATGTAAAAACAAAAGACGTTGTGTTGATCCAGCCACCCTGGAAATAAAAATTAATGTCTACTATTTAAAATATTAAATAAAAAAAAATCCATGCTGTTATCATTTAAATTTTATTTTTTAATTATCTTCACGAATATAAACCAAATCTCTATTATTTTTGCTCAAAAACCAAGTCCTGATGATATTTAATGTGTATATATATTTACTTTGTCGTTAATTGTTTTATTTTCGAAGTTTCCTCCGGACATACATCTACACACAACTGCCCTTTATATATGTATAGATAGATGTATGCATGTGTATGTCTGTCTGTATTTATGTATATATGTATGTATGTCTTTATGTATGTATACATGTATGTGTATGTCTTTCTTTTCTTTCTATCTCTGTTAATCGCAATAGGGCATTTTCCCAAGCTTCTGTTGATTACAATCAGAGAAGTGACACTGCTTACCGTTAGCTTTCAGCGAAGAATCCAGGAAATTAATTATCTCAGTCTTTTTTTATTTTTTTATTTCTAAGCTTAGATATTCAGCAGCAAGACTTGCAATCTTAAGAAAGAAGATGAATATAAACGCAAAACAATAATTTATATATATTAAATTTTTACTTGAAGGCACTTACAACGCATGTATCGCATAAAATTCGATACTTTTTCTTATAGAAAATGAACTTGACAAGTGTAATCCCAGTAAAGGATGGCTCGATGTGTAGAATACCGTACAGACTGTTTCGACTTTATTAAGTCTCATCAGCGGTATATACTAACGATTTCCCTCCGACAGAAATCGAAACCGGGACTTCAGCAGACGCAGTGAAACACTAGTGAAACACTTTTATCGCCTCGGCCACAGTACACAGCTGACCATCCTAGCGAAATTAAGCTTGTCAAGCGATACTACACGCCTCTACCATAATAGGTAAGGGGGCGCTATTGAGAGAATAATAACAACAAACAGACCGAATGCCCTTCGGCGAAGTGAATAAGATTTTTGGATATTATTTAAAGATAACTAAAATAAGATTTAAAAAAAAAAAAGATTTATCTAATATTTTAGATGTGTGCTGTATACACAGAGCGCTTCGATCATATGACCATGCAAACTATTGTTATACAACAGGAAAACAACGGCTAGGACAAAAGAATACACCGACTGCACCTCTGCAGATGGTACCCCACCCCAAAGAGGCTACCTGTTGGCTGTGTGAGGTGACGCGTGATGCTTAAGGATGGAATTCTGGTGGCTGAGCAGTCTATTACATGCAACACCCACTTTGGGTTAAACTTGCAAATCGTCGTCAAAATTAAAACGGAAACTTATTTGGTGGTCCCCATGACAGTTTAACTACAGTGTATGAATGAACTTTTTGCGAATCGTGTTACGGTTTTTAATTACGTATTGCTTTTAAAAAAAGTAACAACAAAAAAAAACAAATTACTGTAGAAACAATGATACTCACCATCGCAGTGGGGTTCTAACTACCGTCGAGTTAGCAGACGAGAACAACAGGCAAGCTGTAACTTAATACAGTCCTTGCATGCTGCTGGCATAATGCAAAGTGGTGGCTGAAGAGTGGGTACTTATCCCTGTTCTTACTAACCCTGAAATCCAACAGCCAATCAGAACTCAGGAAATGAACTTGCCTGAGTTCATATAAGCCACCTACCAAACTCTAGTTTTAGTCTTGCATTCATCTTGTAACAGAGTTGAATACTTGACACAAAATCCAACAATTACTATACATTTAATTAACAATTGAAATTAATTATTGAATCCAACGGTAGACACATTAGTCTCAGTTGTTTGTGTTAGTATAGCAATGTATAATTTCAATTAAACTTATTTTTCAAAATTAAATGTATAGTATTTTGGGTTTTTTTAAAGCCATACGTAATTAAAAACAACCTTAATCCCCACATCCCTAAACCCAATTCGCAAAAATATCCATTCACCTTTTTTCACACCAATTAGCGATGTCAATATATGTATGTGCCACGGTACCACATTTGGTACCGTGGCCAACATACTTGTTCACATATTCCTATATGCGGAAAATTGCATTTCAGTTAGCGCTAATACCCTTGGGAAAGGTATGAGTCCTACCCTCCCTCAGCTATGGGTAAATTGCAGGACAGACTGGGTTCTTTAACCATGGCTAGGTAACCAGTCTAAGAGAAAGAAAACTCTGAATTCAAACCTGCTGAACTCCGCTTAAGAAATTGACCTTGTGTCGTATCCTGCTCGTGCGGAGGAGTTGGTAAATATATATATGTGGAAAATAGAGAAAAAAAATTATTCCAAAACGATGAATTTATTCTTTTTGGAATACTTCGAGTTTTTCTATTTTCTTCATATTGTCGGGTTTATTTCCCTATTTACTCCCATTCCTATGTGTGTAAATGAGCTTATCTTGTTTTTCCTTCCATCTATTCAGTGTTAGTGTATTATCGGAAATACTAATGCTAATATTGGACTGTGTTGAGCTGGGACTGGACAAAATAATCCTCTCTAGCACCAACAAATCTATTACGACAAACGCATCGTTGTAAGAAATAGAAAAATTTAGAAAATGAAAATAAAAAATATAAAAATAGATAAATAAAAGCCCTCTTACATTTATTTTCGATTGCTACAGGTTTATATAAGTCCGGTCCATGAGCACCTCATGTGGTGTAATGGTTAGCAAGCTAGATTAGCAAACCATTGTTAGTGAGTTCGATTCTCACTGGGCGCCCCACATTTCTGGCTTTGTGCCACATCTAAGTGTAGCGTAAATATTATGGTCTACGTGCATTGAAAGGGAAAGAGAGGAAAAAGAAATAAGAGCAAACAAAGGTTAAAATTTGGAAGAGTAAACACACAACGGGGTGCCAGTAACTTGACCGAGGAATGGCCCCGGAAGTAGGTTTGAAAGTAAAAACGGAAGTTCCGGGTGTTGACCGGAAACGGATGTAACGCAGGGACGAGTAACGGAAGAAGAAGAAAATCGTTCTCTTTTCCTTTCGGTGTAGTAGGGGTCAGACGTACGCCTTGTCCTCGTGTGGGATAACAGTACAGAAGATGATACCATGTTAGAAGGTAGAATAATTTAACCGTGCCCCCCCTCTCTCTCTCTCTCTCTCTCTCTCTCTCTCTCTCTCTCTCTCTCTCTCTCTCTCTCTCTGAGAAAGAGTCTACGAACCTGTAAATAAATACTTGTGACTATACAAATGCGTGTATTGTTTCTCTATTAACGACGACTACTACTAAAACTTGAGTTGACCCCATACTACATATATCGTTCCAGAGTAGGCTATATAAGGTAAGCTTAGTAAATAACTATATAAGACTGGTCCAATAAAAGGATATGATGTTTCATTCGATGAAAAAAAGATTTTCTTTTCCATTTATCTATTGCGACTCCCGCTTTTTGTGTGTTGGGGGTGGATGTCACTAAAACCTAAAATATACGACTTAAATCTTCAGCTGTCTAGATCTCAACTGTCAATCACATCTAATCTGACTTTAAAAAATCTCTCTGAAAACACGTGACTCCTCTAATCAATGAAGTGAGTGCTCAAGCCTTTCTTACAGTTGAAGCTGCTTGGATTGAACCCTGACCTGTCACCTGTCTATCACACCTACACATTTCCATTGGATTGCCGGGATGATGGTGGTGGTATCCATGAGGCTAGTAACACTAAAAACTATAGTGATTCATATACAGTAACTAACCATATACTAATCTGATAAGTATATGGTTGTTATATTATTGGTTAATGCTTGTACATAATCGCCCGTCGATAAAAATGTTTGTTATTCCTGCAGTATTCCACCATTCACTGACGCAACACCATGAAGCTAAGAGGTCTAGAAGAAAGCAGCGGCAACAAAGCACCGGCACATCAACATCTTCAGGGACAGCCTTCAAATGCAACATCTGTGGTCGAGAATGTTTTTTAGACATCGGACTTCACAGTCACAGGAGGCGCTGTAACTTAAAATGAAGTGGCACATCAACATCAAATCTTCATTATTTTTGCTCAAAAACCAAGCCCTGGTGATATTTAATGTGTATATATATTTACTTTGTCGTTAATTGTTTTAACCATTGAAATTAATTATTGAATCCAACGGTAGACACATTAGTCTCAATTGTTTGTGTTAGTATTGCAATTTATAATTTCAATTAAACTTGGTTTAAAAATATTTTTCAACATTAAATGTATATTTTTAAGCAACATTTTTTAAAAAAATTTACTGAAAGCTAAATTCCAAAATACATCTTTAACTTGCTACAATTCGACCATCAGACATATTTTCCTCGTCTAACCAATTTGCAAGTTTAGCCGAGTAAGTTTCAGTCATTTGCTACATTTTCTTACGGAACTGTTAAGTTCTAAAATTAGGTCTTCAACTAGCTACAATTCAGCCATCAGTCATATTTTTTAGTCTTTTCCTACACAATTACTAATAGAATATCGATTTATGGCCGATAGCCGATTTGTAAATTTTCAACTTATCTATAACTGTTCAGTCAAAAAAAATGTATATGGGGAAGTCCTGGAGGCGTAGTCGATAGTTCGAATTACAGTCACGTTATTACATTTACTTTCGGACTAATATCTTTGGGAAAAGTATGAACTTATGGGGATTAAAATAAAATTAAAATAAAATAAAAATAACTTCCATAAGCCTTCATACCGGAAGAACCCTCCGAGCATGTGCGAGAAAAAGGACCCCCTTCCGATCCCCAAGATACTACTACTGGCTAGGAAGCAATTTTCTTGCTACGTGGTATTGAAGTCAGTCAGTCTACTGTTGGTTTGAACAACAGCAACTGGATAAGCACAACTGAAGCAGTGCCAAGACAGTTGGTATGTATGGCAATCAAGAATAGTCCATTCATGTATTTGGGTGATTCAATTACTTGAGTCCTGATTGGCTGCTTGGTTTCTATGATATTGTGTGGCTTTATAAATACCCTGGCATTCTGGAGTAGTATTTTGCAGCAAGATATATTCGTAATCAGTTACGATTACTTGTTGCATTGTCTTACAATTCGACGGTAATTGGAACTTAATTTGATTATTCTACACGTGGTAGCTATGATCCGCGAATAAAACCTAAATCATAAAACTACATTTTGTCTTCGTTTCTTCCTGCTTTCTTTTAATTCATTTTCAGCATGACCACCAAATAAGATGGGGTTAAAAGCTAACCCAAGGAACACGCACCAAGAATAACCACAGCCACCTTTAAACTTAAAACATTAAACCTCTTGTCACCCCACAAAACCCCATCATCCCCAGCTATAGGTTAAATAGTACCACTGCTGTTCTTCTACAAAGATGTCTTTGACATTAAATAGCCCACGAAGGTTGATATGCCATTAAACAAAGAAACCATTAAAAAATATAAAAAGTGAATGATTGATATCTACTCATATTTGGATGGTGAATGAACGTATTGTATAAGATTTCGGTTATTTCCTATAACTCCAACCTAAAAAAAGGGGAACCACTCTAATTGATTGACTGATAAATTATTTATTTATTTATTGATCTACTAGGAAAAAAGAAGACGGGGTTAGGGTTAGGATTAGTTTAATGGGAAAATAATGGGTAGATTAATTAACAGATAAAATTCATTCAGAGTGGTTCCTCTTTTTTTAGGTTGGAGTTATAGGAAATAACCAAGATTTCTCTATAATTTTTTTTACATAAAACAATATATAGAAATATGAAAAACAAAATGTTCCAAAAAAGAATGAATTTATTATGTTTATGTCAACGTTCCAACGTTTCGGTTTATATCCATATTTTACTCCCACATAAAACAATGTAAATTTTCATGGTTAGTTTATACAAGCGAAAAATCTTGACGGTTGGGACACAGACACAGGACAGGATTTATAACGAGACAAAAGAAGCAATTACCCCCGGGCTCCTTAACCAGACTTCCTTTATAAAACACTAGCAGCGGCTACCCGGCGTCGCCTGGGTAGAGAGGGATTTTTTAAAGTTAGTTCCGCAGATCCATTATTACTGAATCGTGAGTTGAATCCTCGTGGGATGCCCCATTTAAATTTCTATGCAAAAAAAAAAAAAAAAAAAAAATAGACCTTGCATTGATCCAGCTACTCTGAAAATAAATGTTAATGTCTACTATCTAAAATATTAAATGAAAAAAAAATCCATATTGTTATCATTTAAATTTTTTTTATCTTCACGAAGATAAATCAAATTTCTATTATCTTTATCAAACCCTGTTGATATTTAATGTGTGTATATATTTACTTTGTCGTTAATAGTTTTATTTTCGAAGTTTCCTCCGGGCATACATACACACAACTGCCCTTTATATATGTATATATACAAGATGTTATAATTATTAAAATTAGTTTTATTATTGAAAAAATAATGATGATTTGCTGCATTCTGGAAAGAATTATATCACTTGGTCGTATGATATAAACTAGGTAAACCAAAAATGGGCCTAAAATGCGTCTTTGACAAAATGACTTTAGCCCCCCGCCCTATAGAAAATAATTTACCAAAAATGAGGAAGTTATCGGATTTTAATGAAATTTTCAGTGTTTATTTGTCAATGAATGATCTTTATAATGCATTATTTATTTTATTTCAAAACTTTCTCATTTTTTTTAGGTCACTTAATTTTGACCCCACCCCCCTTATGTTGGAAGCGTAACATTTTTTCGAGTTGGTCTTGTAGTTTACTAATTCCAGTATAAATAAAAAGATAAAAGACCAAAGTTATGAATAGAAAAAAACATTTTTATGGTGGCTTCCCTATGAGAAAATAAGTACCGAAAATCGAAAAATGAAATGTAAAAAAATAATAAATAATAAATAATAAACCGTAAATATAGTAGATATTTATTTCTAGAATCTAAAAATATAACATTTTAAACTTAAAATCCGAATATTTTTATTTTAAAGGAATTTTATGTATTAATTTTTCATAACTGATGCATTATAAAATTCATCAATTGATAAATCAATACTGAAAATTTCAATTTTTTTTTTTTCAACCGCGAATGTTATATTAAAATTGTAAACAAGCGCTTAAAACCCTTGAAAAAGAGACAGAATGGCAGATCGCGTCGAAATTGACCAAAACAAATCCTTTAAATGTATTAAAAATAAACTGCATATGTAATGATATTTTTCTTTTTTTTAATGATAGTCATTATGTTACTACTTATCGATTTAGACAAAGTTTGACCTTAAATAATAGATTTAATTATTTTTAATTCGCTTTTAAAACTCGTAGAAGCTGAGTTTTTTGCCAGTCCCTAAATGATTATTCTTACAGTCAATACAATTGAGAAAAATCAAATCAAATATTTTCTTCAGAACCTTACTTATATATATATTTTTTTCTTTTAATAAATTATTTTTACTGCATTTTTTATTTCTTATGTACCTAATATTTCTATTTTGAGGTAATTCGAAGGGTCCCCTAACCAGAAGTGCCCGGGGCCCCCAATGTCTAAATCCAGCTCTGCTCAGTCAAATAGATTTGAGAACAATGCTGTCGAAGTATTCGTCTCTATTATTAGACAAGTAAGAATCGGGACTTGTAGAAAACTCATCTCTATGCATAACTGCTTAGCATTTCTATACGTGCAATTGCACATTCACGCGTTAGCAGCAAAAAATACTCGTAGGCCCGGCGCGTCCCGGCACGACCTGCTAAGTCCAAGCGAGACATCAGGGATTTGGGTGTGTAACTATAACTACTACTACTACTATTCAAGCGCCCCATCATTGTATAAATGCTTAGAAAGCTGGTTTTACATATCATTACATGAGTTGTGAGTTCGATCTTTATTGAGTGTTCCATACACTTGGCCTTGTGCCAAAACTACGATATGCTTATTAAACGTTAAATTGATTATCTGCAACTACTACTGCAACATTCTGGTTGCAAATCGTCCTCAAAATTAAAACTGAAACTTTTTTGGTGGTCCCCCATGACAGTTTAACTACAGTGTATGAATGAACTTTTTTGCGAATTAAGTTACGGTTTAGGGGTTTGTGGAATATCCCAACCCGCTATATAAACCACCTACCAATTCTGGATTCTCAGAACAGATTCAACTTGCAACACAGCTGAATATTAATCACCTGATACGAATTTCTACTCTAGATTGGGAGAAAACAACGATGCTTTGAAGTAATAGAGAACCATCTGTGTTAGAAATGAAAGAATCAGTATAAAAAGGATTCTCTATCGACTGCCAATATGTTAACACGGAGTTATTTGTAATAACAAAAAAGCTGACCCCATCACAAAAAATTATGTCATCGGAGTTTTATAAAAGTTATATTCTTCCTTGTGTTGCATAGTATCTTAAATCGACGCATGTTTATCTTTTTCTGTACTGTATATCTGTATACCTGTGGTTGTACACAGGTTTACTTGTCTTTTTTACTTATACTAGCAAATATATGCAACCTCTGGGTGCAAGTATTTAAGTTTTAATGCAATGAAATATTGTATTAAATTAGAAAGGCTAATGAAACTAAATAAAAATGCAGATAAAAAGATTTAAAACAGAGGGAGTATAATCGAAAAATAGAACAACTGAAACTTACTCTCCCATCACTCTCGTCATTCATTGTTATTTTTTCTAATTTAAGTATTTAGTTAAAAAGAGGAAGTAAAGAATAAAATGACAGTTATTTTTTCTTGTTAATGGATTTCATTTAAGATTCATTGAAGAGATTTTTACTTATATTCATTAAAATAAAACCAAACGGTTAGAAATCAATAGTACTAAACACATATTTATTAAAATCACATTTTTAATATCAATATGCAAATTAGCCTTCCCATTCACACTGTAAACCTCTATTTTGTTGTATATATATAAATATAATTGCATGTTGTTAGTATGCAGATATGGTTAACAGTATTGAGGTTTGAATAAAAATAAAATCATTGGGAATGTGATGTCAATAACTAAGGGAATTGTGACTTGAGTAGCGATATAGTTTCGGTTACAGACAGACAAACACACAATCTCCATTATAATAAGATATTTATCTTGTATTTCTTTTAACTTAAATTTTTAGACTGTTCCAAAACAGCAGTGTCTGAATTGGCCAATCAAAAACACACAAACATGTATTTAATTTAATATTTAAAGGCGTTGATAAATTGTCCTAAAATTAGTCACCGAAAGAACAGACCAACGGACAAGGATTATACAACGCTCTACTTCAAGACAGGATAAACTCTTATACAACTCCGACAGATCAATAGACAAGGATTAAAACTGATACTACATCTTTCTACTTCAAGAAAGGATCGAACTTTATGTCATAAAGGATCTCCACTGTAAAACTGCTTGCAACTACAGCTCTAAAAGTGGCCACACGAATCGTTAAATATATACTCAGGATATTCCCATTTTAGGGAGATCTTCTCTGCCGGCTTAGCTCAGTCGGTGAAGCATCAGCCTAGGAACCACAAGGTTCCGGGTTCGATACCGGCTTTCACCAACTCGCGTATGAGTAGCACAGGGATCGATGTGGTAAAGAAAGGAGCTGATGGTAGATGTAGCGCCCCACCTCAGATGCAAAAACAATCTCCTTGGTCTAATACTAGTGAAAAGGGGATACTCCCTCGCTGTCTGGCTGATACCGTGGGCCACCCCGACGACACTGCATGGCATATAGTCAGCGTATTCTGGCAAGATGAGTCTTCCGCCTAGTAGTAGTGTGCAGCTCACGGCCTAGATAGATAGTGAGTGATTGCCAGGGTTATCAGTGGTGCCTCTACAACACCCCCACCCAGGGTTATGAAACAGCTGATGATGATGATGAGGAGGAGGATGAAGATGATGATTGTTCTCTATGTGCGCAAGAGTGTGACTTCCTTCATTATGCGTCGACTTTGAAGATATTTGACATCAATGGTCTTTATTGTTATTAATTAAGGACTCCGATAAAACAATTTTTTTAAATGATCAAATAGGTTAAAGGGAAATTGGCACCACTGCCAATAATGGTATTGATTATCGTCATGGGCATACGCCGTGGAGCAGTAAACAGGTCATTTACCCCTAGATGGATCAACAGGTCATTTGCACTCACACACACACACACACACACACACACACACACACACACCACACCATTCGCATCATACTGTCCTACAATGGGCGAAAGGGTTTCATAGTCGAAAACTCATAGAAACAAGAGACCAATGGTCTACAATGAACATTTCACAGCACTTTCTCCCTGATTAAAATGTCTGTTGTATTGCAGATAAATAGCACAGGGTTACCAAGAAGATAGATTCTGAACATATATATATATTTACCAACCCCTTCGCACGAGCAGGATGCGACATAAGGTCAATTTCTTAAGCGGAGTTTAACAGGTTTGAATTCAGAGTTTTCCTTTTTCTATACTGGTTACCTAGCCATGGTTAAAGAGCCCAGTCTGCCCTGCTATTTACCCATAGCTGGAGGGAGAATTGGATTCATACCTTTCCCAAGGGTATAAGCGGCATGTGAAATTCTGAATATATATATACTAGCAAAATAAAACACCCTTCGGGCGGTGTGAAAAAATTAATTTTTGAAAGATATTAACTGAGGCAAGGGAGTTAAAAATTCAGTGTCTGAGGGAAGCAAAATCATCAAATCTATTAAAGGAGTAAAGAAATAAAACAATTTGAAATGGAAACTTAGTTCTGTCCCCTTGAAATAAAATGTTGCATGCATCTATTAATTATTAATTAGATAATTATTTTGAATATTTTACACATACATTTTACACAAAATCGTAGTATTTATTTATTTGTAAACCTTTTAGGTAACTTCTTGTTACTGAAAAAAAAGGCGTGAGTATGGTGGTATTGGGATTTGTGACGTAAACTGTGACGTATTTTACGTTACAGACAGATAGCTAATCTCCATTGTGAATACAAGTACAAAATAAAAAAACACCCTCCGGGCGATGTAAAAATACATTTTTGAAACATATTGCCTGAGGGGTGGGAGTAAAAAATTCAATGTCAGTGAGTTTGTACCCTAAGTAAGTAAAATCATCAAATTCATTAAAGGATTAAAAATTAAAACAATTTGAAATGTAAACTTTAAATATGTATTAAAATAAAACAAACTACATATAGATATATAATACCAGTCATGTATTTATTAAAACTTGTTTTAAAAAACAATGAGGACTGTCTAATGTTGCATGTTCAAATTTTGAGTGTATTTATTCTATGTTATGACGATTTGGGATAATGTGACGTAAGCAGTGATGTAATTTTTGTTACAGACAAAAACCGGAAGCGAATCTCCATTATCAATACTAGCAAATATATGCACCCTCCGGGTGCAAGTATTTAAGTTTTAATGTAATAAAATATTGTATTAAATTAGAAAGGCTAATGAAACTAAATAAGAATACAAATAAAAAGATTTGAAACAGAGGGAGTATAGTAAAAGATTTGAAACAGAGGGAGTATAATAAAAAATGGAACAACTGAAACTTACTCTTCCATCACTCTCGTCTTTCATTGTTATTTATTCTAATTTAAGTATTTAGTTAAAATAGGAAGTAAAGAATAAAATGACAGTTATTTTATCTTGTTAATGGATTTCATTTAAGATTCATTGAAGAGATTTTTGCTTATATTCATTAAAATAAAACCAAACAGTTATAAATCAATAATACTAAGCACATATTTATTAAATTCGAATTTTTAATATTAATATGCAAATTAGCCTTCCTGTTCACACTGTAAACCGCTATTTTGTTGTATATATAAATATAATTGCATATTGTCCGTATGTAGACATAGTTAACAGTATTAATAATGTAAGACTATTTTATCAATAATTGAGGTTTAGATAAAAAATCAACTCATGGAGAATGTGATGTCAATAACTAAGGGAATTGTGACTTGATTAGTAATATAGTTTCGGTTACAGACAGAAAAAACACACAATCTCCATTATAATAAGATATATATATATATATATATGTGTGTGTGTGTGTGTGTTTGGGCAGCATTTTTTCATTTATGCATGTTGAATTAAACAAAAGACACATCTCCTGTTTAACAATTTTATTTGTGATTTTTTCAAGTTTTCTGGCCAACTTTTTAATATCTGGGTGGTCCCAAGTTCAGGTCCAAGAGAGAGAGAGAGAGAGAGAGAGAGAGAGAGAGAGAGAGAGAGAGAGAGAGATTCAGAATTTAGTTGTGGAGGCGCGTGGTGCAATGGTTACCGTAGTATGAAATGGACATTACAAGACGAGTCCAAATACTTAAAGAGACTACATTTCACATAGTGCTAATACCCTTGTGAAAAGTATGATTCTAGCTATTATCCGTACATATATGGATAAATAATAGGGCAGACTGGGCTCTTTAACCTTGGCGAAGCATCCATTAAAGGGGAAGGAAAACTTTGAATTAGAACCTGTTAAATTCCACTTAAGAAATTGGCCTAGTGTCACATCTTGCTCTTGTGGAGGGATTGGTATATATATATATATATATATATATATATATAGGGTCATCCACAGACACGTGTTTCGACTTATCAAGTCTCTTCAGTGTGGCTAGACATTTTGTAAGCTACCTACAGTCGGAATTGAAATCCGATCGGTTGGGTGTCAGTCCGGCACCTTAACCATTGGGCTGTACTTATCAAGTCTCTTCAGTGTGGCTAGACATTTTGTAAGCTACCTACAGCCGGAATTGAAATCAGTATATATATATATATATATATATATATATATATATGAGATTTATCCAAAACTTGGTAGTAAGGGATGATTCTATATGTGATTTCTAAGATCCACTGTATTAATATTGATGATCCAGTATGTATAAATACAGCAAATCTTTAAATCTCTAAAGAGAGCTCAATGTATAATAAACTTTTTAGATTATATACAGAGCAATATTTATCTTAGAAAGGAAGGAAGAACTCAACACCGTAATTCCATAATAAATTTATTTCGACCAAAATTGGGGCCTATATAAATCTAAGTTGATTTAATATAGCTCCCCAAAATCCAGTCTCATCAGATGGGTATCAATTCAACCCATCTGATGAGACTAGATTTTGGGGAGCTATATTAAATCAACTTAGATTTATATAGGCCCCAATTTTGGTCGAAATAAATTTATTATGGAATTACGGTGTTGAGTTATTCCTTCCTTTCTATGATATATATGTATATATATATATTTCTCATTTAGTAACCTTTGTTAGGTTATAACAATATGTCATTAAACAAAGAAACCAAAACAAATTACCGGCCTGTCGGTGGGGCGTTAGAATGCACTGACTGCACCTCTGCAGAGGGGTAAGACTCCCCCAATGGGGCCACCTGTTGGCCGTGGGTGGCGACCCGTGATGCTTAAGGATAGAGCCCAGGTGGGTGAGCAGTTCATGACTTGCAATACTCCACTTTGGCCTTATCTTGGGCTAGACGGGCGGTCGGAGAGGCCCCCTCCGATCAATCGGCTGGTCACGTCAAGCCCTAGTACCTATATGATTTTCCCAACCCTATTGCCCTTATGGCAAGCCCCAACCCCTTTTTATCATATGGGTGCTAGAAGGCGGTGGCTGCGGGTCTACATGTCCTGGGAATGAGGTTAAACTCTATCTGATGGTGAGATTCCAGTTTTGAAGGTTTGGGGAATGTGGAACACCCCTTCATCACCATTGCTCCCTGGTCCACTCTGAGTGGTAGTACCTGTTAGGGTCCCATCTATGGGTTAAATAGAAAAATGTATTTATAAAAAAATTGTATTATCCATTAAGAATTGATTTATTTCAAAACTTTATCGGCATTAAATAACCTACTGAGGTTGATATGCCGTAAAACAAAACAAACCAAACCAAATATAAAACCAAAACAAATTATCTTCAGAAATTGTACAAATCTTCGTGGGGGGGGGATATAGAACGCAAGATCTTAAAGAATCACATAAAACTTTCTCTTTAGTGCGGAGCATAAATATTTTTAGACAGTAGTATGAAATAATCAATAACAGTGTCAACTGATAACATCTACTCCCCCCACACACACACCCAATGCCAGTGTTGCGTGATATTGTCACAAATGGAAAATTAATTTATCACGTAAATCTCTAACCATCTGGGTTCTTGTTTTAAAAAGTGGTCCACCATTATATTGATACTTGCGTAGGAAGACAAACGTCATTGTCTTCCCTTGGATTGTAGGTGTGACTTCCCATATAACGTGTCCGTTGGTCACGCGTGTAGAATAATCAAACTAAGTTCCAATTACCGTCGAATTGGTAAGACAATGCAACAAGTAGTTGTAACTGAATAGGAACCTATGCATGGCCACTTAGATCCCATTTCACAAATCATCCAAAAAAAAGAGCAAAACATGCTGGGCACTGTTGGTAAAGCAAGGATGAGCTCATAAGTGAACAGCTACACATAGACACACCAGTTGGTTTGAGCGTAGTTTAATAGGTTTGAATTAAGAGTTTTCATTCTCATAGACCAGTTGCCAATTCAAGGTTAAAAATTCTAGTCTTCCCTACTATTTCCCCATGGGTTAACTTTATATATTTTTGTGTATGTGCGTGAGAAAGACAGAGAGAGAGAGAGAGAGAGAGAGAGAGAAAGAAATTATATATATATATATATATATATATTATATATATTATATATATTGTGTGTGAGAGAGAGAGGGAGAGAGAGAAATATATATATATATACATACATACATACATATATATATATATATATATATATATATATATATACATACATATATATATATAGTGTGTACAAGTGTGTGTGAGAGAGAGAGAAATATATATATATATACATATATATATATATATATTGTGTGTACAAGTGTGTGTGTGTGAGAGAGAGGGGAGAGAGAGAAAAACATATATAATATATATATATTGTGTGTACTAGTGTGTGTGTGTGTGTGTGTGTGTGTGAAAGAGAGAGAGAGAAATATATATATAGTGTGTGTACAAGTGTGAGAGAGAGAGAGAGAGAGAGAGAGAATATATATATTGTGTACTAGTGTGTGTGTGTGAGAGAGAGAGAAATATATATATATATATTGTGTGTACAAGTGTGTGTGTGAGAGAGAGAGAGAGAGAGAGAGGAGAGAGAGAAGAGAGAGAGAGAGAGAGAGAGATGAATGAGAATTTTAATAAATAATATATTTTCGGTTGTGAAAAAGATAAAAAATAAAAGCAAAAGTAAAACTATAATTAAGTTATTTACAGCCGGGAAAATTTTCGGAAACATCGTCCTAATAAAAATGTGTTTTTTTTATTTATTTATTTTATTAATTCCCTATTTATTATTGATTCTTTTATTCTTATTTATTTATTTATTTATTCCTTCTTTTTTTTTAATTACTATTTTCAGTTTCATTTTATTGCTGATTTTTTTCTTTTTGTTATTGTTTTTTTTGTTTTTTGTTTTTTAATATTTAAAAAAAAATCTTTTTCCAGTTTTTGGTTTTTTCCATTCCTTCAATTTAACAAATATTACATTCTACAACCTTATTTTTTATTTATTGATTTATTTACTTATTTATGTTTACAAATATGTCAAATATTCTACCATTCCAAAGACATGGGATGCGAGTTCAAATCTCGCTCGTCTATCAGTGTCTATTTCAAATTCAAGCTGCTTATTTAAAAAGAAAAAAAAACACTGCTGGTGAAGTAAGGACGAACTCATAAACGACGTTCTCCCATGGACTCCTACACATTGACGCACCAGTATTGGTCAACCAGCATAAACTTACATTCATCAGCTCAGTGCGGACACTAGGTGCCATCTAGATGACTTACCAAGTGCGATGGCCGACCAGCATGAACTTACATTCATCAGCTCAGTGCGGACACTGGGTGTTGTCTAGATGACTTACCAAATGCGATGGCCGACCAGCATGAATTGCAAATGCGATGGCGACCAGCATGAACTTTCATTCATCAGCTCAGTGCGGATACTAGGTGCCATCTAGAATACTTACCAAGTGCGATGGTCGATAAGGACGAATGGTGTGCAAGAACCAAAGGAATCCGTGCTGTCGACACGCCTTATCCGCGGTTGTTCTAGTCCGCAAAACTTTTGTTGGGATTACATCTCTCAACTAATAGGGAACGTGTATCTTCTTTCAATTCTCTTCTGCTAACTGGATCAGTGGATATACCATAGTATGATAATCTAATTTTTACAACGTTTGATATGTTCGCTTAAGAGCTATTGCATAATAGTTCAATATCTAAAAAGTATGATAATCTTCATCCAACTCTATCTTTCTCTCTCACTCTTTTTCTTGCTTTTTTTTCTTCTTTTCATCGTTTCATTATGTTCGTTTGAAACAGGTTAGCGTTATCGCTTCCGCGCGCTCACCCCTCTCTATATCTTTACCTTTCTTTCTTTCTTATTATATTATGTGTAGCATTCCTTTTTCTTCCTTTTCTTTACAATAAAATAGAATGGTCCATTATTTAGCTGGGGTGACGACACTCATAAGAAATAAGAATTCTGCGGATAAGCAATACCAAATAATCAAGATTTACATTTTATCATTTTGCAAAACTCTCTGGTTAAAAATGAATCGTTCAAGATGAAATGTATCATCTTGAACGATTTAGACGGTCTCATTTTTAACCAGAGAGTTTTGCAAGATGATAACGGTCGTACAATTAAGGAACACGAGTATTAAACAATAGATATGTAGCAATGAGATCTGCTGGATGTGTCGTCATTGAAACTATAGAAATTTGTTAGGTGATTAGCATCCAACTGTGTTGTGAGCTACTGACTGGTGCCCAAAACAGCTGGTATTTATGGAACTCAAGAATACTCCATTCAGGTATTTCGGCGATTCCATTCCTTGAGTCCTGATTGGCTGCTTGGTTTCTATGATGTTATGAGGTTTCATAAATACTCTGGAATTCTGCAGTAGAGTTGCAGCAAAATAGGATCGTATTCAGTTACGGCTTCCTTGTTGCCTTTTTCTAACAATTCGACGGTAATTGGAACTTAGTATGTTTATTCTACAGAAATTACTATTGTATAATGTGATAATTTCGGAGAGGTTGCACATGAAAAAACCTGGATGTGGTTAAGAAAAGGAAACCTTAAAAGAGAAACTGAATCACTAATAATTGCTGCACAGAATAATGCCATAAGGACTAACTATATCAAAGCAAAAATTGATAAGACCCAACAAAATAGTAAGTATAGATTATGCAGTAATAGAGATGAGACTGTAAACCATGTACTATGTGAATGTAGCAAACTAGCACAAAGGGAGTACAAAACTAGACACGACTGGGTTCGGAAGGTGATACACTGGGAATTATGCAAAAAATTAAATTTTGACCATACAACAAAATGGTATATGCATAAACCAGAATCTGTTCTTGAGAACGAAACTCATAAAATTCTCTGGGACTTTGAAATAAAAACGGATCACCTTATCCCAGCAAGAAGACCAGACCTAGTGTTGATTAACAAAAAAGAAAGAACTTGTCAACTGGTGGATTTTGCAGTTCCAACAGATCACATGGTGAAGCTAAAAGAAAATGAAAAAATGGACAAATACTTGGACCTTGCCAGAAAACTGAAAAAGTTATGGAATATGAAAATCAAAGTGTTGGTGCACTTGGAACAGTCCCAAAAGGATTGGAAAAGGGTTTGGAAAGTCTGGAAATCAGAGGAACAATTGATACCATACAGAACACTGCACTGCTGCAATCTGCTAGAATACTCAGAAGAGTCCCGGAGACCTGAGGAGACTTGCTGTCACTCAGACTCCAGTGTAAGACCATCAGCTAACACTGATGTGAAAACTCAAAAGGAGTAAATAATAATAATAATAATAATAATAATAATAATAAAAGAGAACGTGTCAATTGGTGGACTTTGCGGTTCAAGCAGATCACAGGGTGAAGTTGAAGGAAAATGAAAAGATGGATAAATACCTGGACATTGCCAGAGAACTGAAAAAGCTGTGGAATATGAGAGTGAAAATGATACCGATTGTATTTGGTGCACTTGGAACGGTCCCAATAAACTTGGAAAAAAGACTGAAGGATCTGGAAATCAGAGGAAAAAATTGAGATCATCCAGACTACTGCACTGTTGCAATCGGCTAGAATACTCAGAAGAGTCATGGAAGCCCGAGGAGACTTGCTGTCTCTCAGACTCCAGTGAAATACCATCATCTAACACTGATGTGAAAAACCCAAAAGGAGTGAAAATAATAATAATACTTTTTTGCCAGTTGGGAGAGCAGAGATTGGAACAGAAACGGGATTTTTTGAGTCTTTGAACAACATATAGTGTTGAATTACCCTTTGAAGTTTTGTTTTAGGAGTGTATTCGTTTTAACCATTAGCAAGTAGAAATGATAATTTACATCTTAGTTGATAGCTACCTTTTGAAGTGACTTTACTTTTGATACTGAGTAAGTTAAAAGACATTTATAAAATTACATTGTACAATTAAGGAAAGCCAATAAATAAATACGATCGCCACTGAAGGGGGCAGGGCAAAACCACCCACAGATAGGAAGATTCTAGATAGAAATTTGTTGAGCAAAGTTAGATAAATAAGATGCTTTTTTTAAAGAGATTCTGGCCGTCATAGAGTAGTCGAAGTTTTTTAGACCGTCAGAAATTAATCGGGAGACAAGTGAATTCGGACTTACATACATACACACAACTGTCCTTTATAGATGTATAGTTTCATCTGGACATACATACACACACACACACAACTGTCCTTTATATATGTATAGCTTCATCTGGACATACATACAACTGTCCTTTATATATGTATAGTTTCAGCTGGACATACATACAACTGTCCTTTATATATGTATAGTTTCATCTGGACATACATACAACTGTCCTTTATATATGTATAGTTTCATCTGGACATACATACATACATACACACAGATGTCATTTATATATGTATAGTTTCATCTGGACATACATACATACATAAACACAGCTGTCATTTATATATGTATAGTTTCATCTGGACATACATACATACATACACACAGCTGTCATTTATATATGTATAGTTTCATCTGGACATACATACATACATACACACAGCTGTCATTTATATATGTATAGTTTCATCTGGACATACATACATACATACACACGACTGTCATTTATATATGTATAGTTTCATCTGGACATACATACATACACACAACTGTCCTTTATATATGTATAGTTTCATCTGGACATACATACATACATACACACAGCTGTCATTTATATATGTATAGTTTCATCTGGACATACATACATACACACAACTGTCCTTTATATATGTATAGTTTCATCTGGACATACATACATACACAACTGTCCTTTATATATGTATAGATATAGTTTTATCTGGACATACATACACACAACTGTCCTTTATATATGTATAGATATAGTTTTATCTGGACATACATACACACAACTGTCCTTTATATATGTATAGATATAGTTTTATCTGGACATACATACATACACACAACTGTCCTTTTTTATATGTATAGATAGATAGATGGATGTGATAAATTTAGACTTGTTTCACAGTTGAGTCACTTGTGTATCAGTCATTGCTGTCAGGAGTTTGTCAAGAATTTGAGTCGATTTTCAAAGCCAACCGGCACTCCCTACTTAGAAAATTGCCATTTCTATTGTTTGTGTGTGTGTAGTTATCTGAGATTCAACCCAGTTTAATCTTATCAATGATCATTTTAATAATTACTAAATATTATTAAAGAGTAAATGTAGAATAATCATACTAGTTCCAATTACCGTCGAATTGGTAAGACAAGGCAGCAAGCAGTCGTAACTTAATACGAATCTGGTTTGCTGCAAAGACTACTGCAAAATGGCAGGTTATTTATGAAGCCTCAGAACATCATAGAAACCAAGCAGTCAATCAGGACTCAAGGAATGGAATCACCCAAATACATGAATGGACTATTCTGAATTCCCATAAGTACCAATTGTCTTGAAACTGGTTCAGTTGTGCTTGGCTAGTTGCTGTTGTTCAAACCAATAGTAGACTGACTGACTTCAATAATAATGTTTGCAATTGTGATAAAATTATAATTAGGGGGTATTTAGACAATATCTTTCTCTTCCCCCCTTCCAAAACCATGCGCAAATTAAATTAAATTATGAAATTTATTAAATAGATCACTAATTAGGACTGAGCCTATTATAGTAGTGACCACCTCAAGCGGAGTTTAACAGGTTTGAATTTAGTGTTTTCCTTCTCCTAGACTGGTTGCCTAAAGTCGTCGGGGTGGCCTAGTGTCGGTATCAGCCAGACAGCGTGAGAGTCTATCCCCTATATCACTAGCGCTAGACCAAGGAGATTATTTTAGCATCTGAGGTGAGGTGCCACACCTACCATCAGCTCCTCACTTTACCGCACAGACCCCTGTGCTATTCAAACGCTGAGTTGGCGAGGACCGGTATCGAACCATAGACCCTGTGATTCCTAGCCGAACACTACCGACTGAGCTAAACCGGCCCTAACCAAGGTTAAAGAGCCCAGTCTGCCCTACTATTTACCCATAGCTGGAGGAAGAGTGGTTGGATTCATACCTTTCCCAAGGTTATTAGCGCTATGTGAACTGTAGCTTTGTCCAGGATTTGAACTCTGGTCGACGAGTCCATTTCCTACGACTCTAACCATTACACCACGTGCTTCCAACTCAAAATACAGATAACAGTGAAGTGGAATTTTTTACTTTTATGTTAGCTAAATAGAAGTGAGATAAACCGAATATGTTATCCAGATATTAGCAGGTTTGCTTTTCCGGAAAAGAAAACTTAGATAAGGGTCGAGCTGTGTTTTGCAAACTATTCACTCTCCGAACAGCCCTCCCTCAGCAGCACCCACTCAAAAAAAAAAAAAAGAAGGATAACGTGACGAACGCACCCGACCGACTATCGAACGAAAGAAGAAGCTAAGACGAAGATGGCTACGGTACATAAGCTGTTTTAGTACCGTGATTATACTATATAAGTGGTTATTTCCTAGTTGAGTAACATGAGTGACCCAGAAAAAAACAGAACCCAAATTATTTATTTATTTTCCCATTAAACTAACCCTAAACCCCAACCCTAACTTTAAACCCTTGTTGGACTTAAACTTTAAAAAAATAATTAAATTTAGATTAACAGTTTTATTACAAAATTTGTGGGTTCTTTTTTTACTGGGTCACCCTGTAAAGTAAGTCGTCGGAGCAGTCTAAAGTCGGTATCAGCCAATCAGCGAGGAAGTCTATCCCCTTTTCACTTGCGCTAGACCAAGAAGATTATTTTAGAGTCTGGGGTGGAGCGCCACGCCTACCACCAGCTCCTTACTTTACCGCACAGATCCCTGTGCTACTCATACGCTTAGTTGGCGAGGACCGGTATCGAACTAGGAACCTTGTGGTTTCTAGCCGAACGCTCTACAGACTGAGCTAACCCAGCTCCTTAATTGAAATTATACATTGCAATACTAACACAAACAACTGTCTCAATAATAGATTCAATAATTAATTTCAATGGTTATTTAAATGTATAGTAATTTGGGTTTTTTGTTTATTTTTTTTAAGCAATACGTAATTAAAAACAACCTTAATCCCCTAAAACCGTAACCCAATTCGCAAAATGTTAATTCATAGACTGTAGTTAAACTGTCATTGGGGACCACCAAAAAACTTTCCATTTTAATTTTCCGACCTAAATCAGAAGTCGGCCAAAATATTTTTCAATATTAAATGTATAGTAATTTTTTAAGCAATAACGTTATTAAAAACAACCTTAATCCCCAAACCCCTAAACCGTAACCCAATTCACAAAAAAAAGTTAATTCATATATTGTAGTTAAACTGTCATGGATCACCACCTAATAAGTTTCCGTTTTAATTTTGACGACGATTTGCAAGTTTAACTGAATCGAAATATTCTAAGCCCTGCCGACAGCGCTTGTCTCGTGTGGGTAGGGGCTGTTTTTTCCTCTGATGCTAGATGTCCGTATGATTGAAATACCGATAAACACCACAATTTTGAATGTTGATCTTTAGTCAGGCTGACAGGCCTTCTTTTGTAAGCCTGTCGTAACACATACTCTTCCTACCCCCATATTCCCTCCACAATACGTTTAACCTTACCTTATAAATATGTGTGAATGAAAGAGAGGGAAAGAGAGAGAGAGAGAGGGGGGAGAAAGAGAGAGAGAGAAAGAGAAAGAGAGAGAAAGAGAGAGAGAGAGAGAGGTGAGTTTTGTCAATATAGAATGAAATAAAAAGCATATAGTAAACTAGTAGTAGCAGTAGTAGCAATATAGTAACAATGGACGTTGACCCAGCTGTTATTTGCAGTACAACTAGTTAACGTGCCATTTTTTAACACCTGTGCACAGACTATGAATACGATTTGTACCATTTAAAGTTAATCGAATATACTAGTTTTCGCTCAGGTATAGTTTACTTACACTGACTTGCCCAAAATAATACCTACATATATATGAGTAAAAAAAAAAGTCTTTGGGGTGGCCTAAAATCGGTCTCAGCCAGACAACGAGGGAATCTATCTCCTTTTCACTTGCGCTAGACTAAGGAGATTCTTTTTTAGTGTCTGAGGTAGATCGTCACGCCTACCATCAGCTCCTCACTTTACCGCACATATCCATGTGCTACTCATTCGCTGAGTTGGCGCGGGCCGGTATCGAACCAGGAACCTTGCAATTCCCAGTCAAGTACTCAACCGACTGAGCTAAACCGGCATTTCGGCTAGAAACCACAAGGTTCCTAGTTCGATACCGGTCCTCGCCGACTCAGCGTATGAGTAGCACAGGGATCCGTGCGGTAAAGTAAGGAACTGACGGTAGGTGTGGCGCTCCACCTCAGACGCTAAGATAATCTCCTTGGTCTAGCGCTAGTGAAAATGGGATAGACTCTCTCGCTGATTGGCTGATACCGACATTAGGCCGCTCCGACGACTTTAAACTTTTATAATATATATATATATATATATATATATATATATATATATATATGAGCAGGATGTGTCACGAGGTCGATTTATTTACGAGAGTTTAACAGGTTTGAATTCAGAGTTTTTCTTTCTTCTCTACTGGTTATCTAGCCAAGATTAAAGAGCACAGTCTGCCCTACTATTTACCCATAGCTAGAGGGACAGTAGTTGAATTCATACCTTTCCCAGCGCTATGTGAAAATGCAAACAGCTTCGTCCAGTATTTGAACTCGTGTTAACGAGTCTATTTCCCACGACTCTCACACCACGCACCTTCAACTAATCTATCTATCTATACATACATACATACTTACATACATATATAAAGGACAGTTGTGAGAATCTGTATGTCCGGAGGAAACTTCAAAAATAAAACAATTAACGACAAAGTAAATATATATACACGTTAAATATCACCAGGGCTTGGTTTTTGAGCAAAAATAATGAAGATTTGATTTCAATTCATGAAGATATCAAAAAAAAAATTTAAATAATAAACAACATGGAATTTTTTTCCATTTAATATTGTAGACATAAATTTCTATTTTCAGAGTGACTGGATCAACGCAAGGACTTTTTTTACGTGGGGATTTTAAAGGGGCATCCAGCGGAGATCAAACTCACAATTCAGTAATGGTGGATCTCCGAGACTTACTTAAAAAAAAAACCCTCTACCCAGGCGACGCCGGGTAGCCACTTCTAGTACCAATATAAGCGTACGAAGCAAATGAATTGTCTATTTCTCGAGGCAAAATCTGGTTATTGTCAGGGCAAATAATTATGTTTTAAAATTTCAAGTTGAACTTTACGTTATTGATATTGCAATGAAAATGAAACCGTCGCATTATTTTTCACTAGAAACATACCTGAGGTGGTATTTTATTTTAATATTAAGTCGTAGCATCATAACCCTAATGGCCTTTTTAAGCACTGGGGAACGAAAGAAAATGTTAAAATATTTAAAGTTGACAAAGTAGCCAGACAGAGTGTATCCCATTTTCGTTAGCACTAGACCAGGGAGATTTTTTGATGAGGCGGAGTGGCACACCTATCATCAGCTCCCAACTTTACCGCACAAGTGTTGTTATGGATCCAACGGTAGAAAATTAAATATTTTATTTAAAAAAAAAAAAAAAATGGTCCGCAAAGTGGATTATGTTTTTTTTTTTTTTAAAGATTCTTTTTATTTTACATTAGCGACACGTCTTTCAGATCTTCTGGTATCTTCTTCGGATTCGTGTGTGTGTGTGTGTGTGTGTGTGAGGGGGGTTGCTATATTCATAAGTAAAGAGTGCTCAATATCATTGATAGAGCATATATATCTAAGGTTAGCGAAGAGATAAAATCAACGTCGCTTGGTAACAGTCAGTTTCTCACCTATGCGATTTTCAAACCAAGTGCTTGATTTGAAAATCGCACAGATGAAAAACTGACAGATACCAAGCACCGTTGACTTTATGTCTTCATTACCTAACACCTAACACACTTATACACACACACACACACATATTATATATATATATATATATATATATATATATATAAATATATATATATAAACACATTAGGTTTAATTTTACTATTTGCTCTACTTGGGTATTGAACACTTTTTAGATTTTAGTTTTAGATAATCCTAGTGGTTTATATATATATATATATATATATATATATATATATATATAAGAGAGTTTTATAATTTGCTTAAAGCATTGTGCATATATTGGTTTGGAGGTTGATTTTGAAGGCTATCACAATGCAGGTGTAAAGAAAAAATATAATAAGGTAACAATGGTGTTGTTTGTTAACCTGTAATTTATTTTTGATATTTCGAGATAAAATCTCTTTTTCAGAAGAACACTGGAACTGAAGTCGTTGTTGTCTTGTTATGGCATTTATAGTTAATATATATATATATATATATATATATATATATATATATATATATATGTGTGTGTGTGTGTGTGTGTGTGTGTGTGTGTGTGTGTGTGAATAATGGTTCTTTATGGAGATTAAGATTTAATAGGGAGAGAGATGATAATTTATGTTCTAAAAGGTGAATGTATCGTGGATTTTACTTGAAATAATTGGCTAAGGAGATAATCCTTCTTTCAATAATTCGATTTGAAACCAACAACTGTCACTCCTTCTCCATATCTGATACAATTCTACAACTGCTGTCCCAGTTTTGACGTCATCGATTTTGTGAAGTCATTTCCCTTCTTTCACAGCTGCCAAACCACCGACGTTGTCGGCTTCCCTCACTTCTGTTTTTTTTTATTTTACGCTTTAATTCATTCAATTGTTATAAAGGGTCCTGAGTATGATACTAAACTGCATCTGATAATGAGGTTCCACAGTATGGAGTACCCCTTTATTACTACTACTACTACTAGGACTTCTCTGGCCCAGAGTAGTAGTATATGTCAGGGTCCTATCCATGAGTGTCCTGGATATGACGTTAAACTGCATCTAATGATGAAGTTCCAATTCTGGAACTCTGATGGATATGGAGTATTCCTTTATTGCCATTACTCCCAGGTCCACCCTGCCCTGGAGTGGTAGTAGCGGTTAGGATTCCATCTATGGTTTAGATAGATTTTTTTAAACGAGTTCTAAAATGTGTTTAAAAAATTGAGTTTGAAAAAAAAACATTTGATACCCAACAAGAATGAATAAAACAAAATATCTTCGGCGTAAAATAACCCAACAAGGGTTGACACGCCATAAAATCCAACCAACTAACCAACCCATCCATTAGTCAATCAGAGGTTAAACTTGCAAATCGTCGTCAAAATTAAAACGGAAACTTATTTGGTGGTGATCCATGACAGTTTAACTACTCTGATAGCAAGACTCCAGCTATAGAGACTTGGGGAGTGTGGAGTACCCTTTCATTGCTATTACTCCCAGGTCTACTCTGCCCCGGGGTGGTAGTACCTATTAGGGTCCCAACCATAGGTCCAATATATCTATTTAGAAATTATTCGATAGGACCACGTTTAAAACCAATTATACAAAAAATGGGAATATGAATGTACAATAAACGTGATTCTCTAACCTCTAAACATAGAATAACCCTAGACAGGTTTATATGCCGTTAAAATAAAGCAATCAATCAATTGTTATACAATGAATAAATAAATAAATAAATAGAATTTTTAAAGATACATAACTGCACAGAGCGTTCAAAATTCTTTGAAATTATCTGTACAGATAAGAATGAAGATGAGGACAATAGTCCGAATAACGCAGATAATACTTATCTGAAAAGATCATGATGGTGGTAGAAGTTGCGGTGGGAGACATCAAAAAACTTGATGTGAAAATATTAAAATTATGCCCACAATTGTATCAGTGAACCCAATATTTATTGTTTAAAACACCTGTTGAGAATTTTAAGTCCAGTGCCCAATTCCTATAAGGATTTATCAATTTAAATGGCTAAAATGGCTAAAATGGCCTTTTCATTTAAAGTTACCTGTTATTTCCCGTAAATCAAAGACTGCTAAATATGTTTAATATCTTATTATAATGGAGATTGTGTGTTTTTCTGTCTGTAACCGAAACTATATCACTATTCAAGTCATAATTCCCTTAGTTATTAATGTCTCTTTCTCAATGGTTTTATTTTAATTTAAACCACAATTATTAATAAAATTGTTTTACATTATTAATACTGTTAATCATATCTACATACTAAAAACATGCAATTATATTTATATATACAACAAAAATTGGTTTACAATGTGAACGGGAAGGCTAATTTGCATATTGATATTAAAATTTTGATTTTAATAAATATGTGCTTAGTACTATTGATTTCTAACTGTTTGGTTTTATTTTAATGAATATAAACAAAAATTACTTCAATGAATCTTAAATGAAATCCATTAACAAGAAAAAATAACTGTCATTTTATTCTTTACTTCCTCTTTTAACTAAATAGTTAAATTAGAAAAAATAACAATGAAAGACGAGAGTGATGGAAGAGTAAGTTTCAGTAGTTCTATTATTTTATTGTACTCCCTCTGTTTCAAATCTTTTTATCTGCATTCTTATTTAGTTTCATTAGCCTTTCTAATTTGATATATTATTTTATTACATTAAAACTTAAATACTTGCACCCGGAGGGTGCATATATTTGCTAGTTATATTTAAGGAAAGGTTATCATTTGGGGTGGATTAGAAAAACGAATGTGACTTCCAGTTTGTGTTTCTATAATGGTGGTGTTGTCGTTGAGTATTTTTCGGAATTTAGTATTGGGACCAGAGTGTGTGTTTTAAATGTTGGGCTATTGAGCTAGTGTCTGAAAGGTGCATATATATATATATATATATATATATATATAATATATTATATATATATATATATATATATATATATATGGAATGAGGTGGTATAGGACGTTAAGAGTTTTAAAGATATCGTTATCATGGTGTTCTAGTATTTGGAATAAAGCCAGCTTTATCATTTTTTCAAATTATATCCTTCACGCACAAAAAAGAGATATCACTGTCTGTCATACCATGTTATGGAGTGATAAGTTACGTTAAATAAATGTCAGATAGCAAACAAAACAAAAAAAACTTTTTTAAGCAATTTCAAGTTGTCAGCATCTGTCTGTAAAAGAGGCGGTATTTTGGCGGGTATAATCCAAATATTGACTTCCATTTTCTTTTCTTTTTTTCAAGAACATATTTCGTTAAATGTTTCTGTGTTACTATGCATTTCTTTCTTTCTTTCTTTCTTTCAAATTTTTTCTTTCTCTCATTTAATCTTCTTTCTTTCTTTACATACCCTGTAAAAATTGTTTCTGCCTTTGTTTCTTTCAATCTTTCTTCTTTTATTTAAATACCCTGTAAAAAGGATCTTTCTTTCTTTCTTTCTTTCAATCTTTATTTCTTCACATACCCTGCAAAAATGTCTTCTTACTTTCTTACTTCATATATCCTGTAAAAAAACGTCCGTTTTCTTTCTTTCTTTCATCTAATCTTTCTTTTTTTACATACCCTATAATAATGAACTTTTCTTATTTTAAATACCCTATTATTATTTAATAATTAATTACCGTATTTGACGACATATAGGACACACTCTTTTTCCAAAATTTTGGCTCAAAAAATGCCCAGCTTCTTATACATTATAGGTGAAGTTTGAGACTTATTAATTTTTATTATTATTACTAGCAAATATATGCACCCTCCGGGTGCAAGTATTTAAGTTTTAATATAATAAAATATCATATTAAATTAGAAAGGCCAATGAAACTAAATAAAAATGCAGATAACATGATTTGGAACAGAGGGGGTATGATTGAAAAATAGAACAACTAACTCTTCCATCATTTTTAATTACTCCTATTCCTAATTTAATTATTTAGTTAAAATAGGAAGTAAAGAATAATATTACAGTTATTTCTTTTTGTTAAAGGATTTCTTTTAAGATTTATTGAAGAGAATTTTGCTCATATTCAATAAGATAAAACTAAACAATTAGAAATCAATAATATTAAGCACATATTTATTAAAATCAAATTTTTTAAAATCAATATGCAAATTAGCCTTCCCATTCACACTGTAAACCGCTGTTTTGTTGTATATATAAATACAACTGCATGATATTAGTACGTAGATGTGGTCAACAGTCTTAATGATGTAAAACAATTTTATTAATAATTGAGGTTTAAATAAAAATAATTCATGGAGAATGGGATGCATTTAACAAAGGGAATTGTGATTTGTATAGTAATATAGTTTCGGTTACAGACAGAAAAACACACAATCTCCATTATAATAAGATTATTATTATTATTATTATTTCCTGCTACTGAGATGTCTTGTGTATGCTTATTGCTTGCCTGTACTACCAAATTGCTTTTATACAGCTATGTTTCTGCTTGTGTAATGCACAGCTAGACTATTTTCAACAATATATGCTTAAATACACTAAAAACTGTTTTCCTGAATCTGACCTGCTGAAATGGGGGTGCGTCTTATATGCCGTCAAATACGGTACGTTCTTTATTTATTTCTTTTTTAAATACCCTGTAAAAATTTATTTCTCCAAATACCCTATAAATAATGTATTTCATTTGTTCAATATTCCCTTCTTTCTTCAAATACACTGGAATGATGATTTTCTTTCTTTCGTTCAATTTCTCATTCTTCCATTCAATGTTTCTTTCTTTCCTTCTTTGTTTTTTCACATACCCTATAATGACTTTATAATGACCCTATAATGACTTTATAATGACCCTATAATTTCTTTACATACCTTCTCAATGATTCTGATTTTTTTTTATTTAGTGCGTCCTGTGACGCACATATTTGATTTGAATGAGTCCTCGGGAAAATCTATGAGTCCCAACTAAAGTTTCTTAATAGATTGTTGGGTTTTTTTACTTATGATCTGGGGAAACAACTAAAGCCATCTAACTCCTACCTTGTAACCTATCCTGTGTAATTCATTTCTAAGAAACTTTTGAAATGTATTTATAGTTAGCTTGAAATGGTGGGGTAAGGAAAAAGAAAAACTCTGGGACGCATAGGATACGATTTCACTGCGTCCATATAGATTTTTGTGCGCCAGGGACGCGTACCTATCAGCATCTCTGTATATATATATATATATATATATATGTATGTTGTAGATAGAAGGAAAGTGGGCAAGAAATGAACAACTCAAAACAAGTCAAAGGATGAAATCATTTCGTCCGAATTCACGCGGACTTCCTCACTCAGAATTACTTTATTAAAGCAAAGCATAAGTTTAAGTACATGTGATTTTTATTTGAAGTGAGAAATGCCTAAATCTCCTCAACACACCTACGAAAAATCGAACTCCAAACAAAAATTCCCTACTCCTCCACACAACTGACCCAGCGACCTCATACTACCCAAATCCCCCTCCTCCTCATCTCCCATCACTATACACTCGCCCCTTTGACCTCCCTGGTGCCGCTACTGCTACTCCCACCACCACCAAATCACATGTACTTAAACGTATGCTTTGCTTTAATAAAGTCATTCTGACTGAGGAAGTCCGCGTGAATTCGGACGAAATGATTTCATCCTGTGACTTGTTTTGAGTTGTTCATTTCTTGCCCACTTTCCTTCTATCTACAACATATCGTCGGATCCTAAACCCATCCATCCTACCTTCATATATACATATATATAAGTTTCTTAATAAATTGTAGGGTTTTTCTTTGTGGTCTAGGGAAACAACTAAAGCCATCTAACTCCTACCTTGTAACCTATCCTGTGTAATTCATTTCTAAGAAACTATGTATTTATAGTCAGCTTGAAATGGTGAGGTAAGAAAAGAGAAAAACACTGGGACGCATGGATACGATTTTACTGCGTCATTTCAGACTTTTGTGCGTCAGGGACACAGGATGTGCACCTATCAGCATCTCTGCCCGTTCAATAATGACTTTTTTTTCTTTCAAATTTTCTTTCAAACTGTTTTTCTTTCTGTTTTTTTCTGAACCCTGTCAAAAGAAATACCAATGTTTTTTTTTTTGTTTTTTTTGTTGTTTTTTTTTTTCGCCCGTCTGATTATTACAAGATGGAAAAAAGCTGGTAGTTGGGAAAAAGTATTTCCCCTCATATACGTTCTATATTGCCAATTTGTCAGGATAAAAAAAAAAAGTAAAGCAGGCTGTTATACATATGTGACCCGAGGGTCAGAAATACGACATCCCTGGACAGGGACATAATACGTATGTGGCCCAACTTAATTCTACCCTCGTGGTGAGGCGGCTAGATACATTGGTGATAATTAGGCCCGTTTTTAGATGTACATGTTTTTAATCCGGATTCATCAAGAGAGAAGCAGAAAATAATTTAAATTCAAACCGGAAGCATTGTTTTTCCCAAAAAGCGTGTAAGCCGTGCGATCGCTTCGTCTTTGTTCATTCGCTGTGTCTCGCTGTTTCACTAACGTCATGTACTTTCGCTACATCGTGTTTCTTCGGTGTAACAGTTTTTGAAAGAAAAAGAAATACTTCAAATTCAAAAATAGAAAAAATCGCACGCTTTTTGGGAAAAACAATGCTTCCGGTTTTGATTTAAATTATTTCTGCTTCTCTCTTGATAAGACCGGATTAAAAACATTTACATCTAAAAACGGACCTAATTATCATTATGCTCTGATGACGATTTTTTTTATAAATCGAAATATTGTCAATATTAGCAATGAAAATGATATAAAAATATATTCATTTTAACAACATTGTGTTTTTTTCATACCCTTTTATCTATACATATACAGTCGGATTCATTTCCTTACTCTTAACTCGTATACATTGATGAGGAAGAACAAAAATGTTTCCCTTTATTCAAGAATATAAAGATCATTAAAGTTTAATTATTCAACAGATTTTAAAGTTATTGAAGTAAGTCAGTTAGACAGTCAACAATTGGTTTGAGCAATGTGACTGGCCAAGCACAACTGCACCAGTGTCAAGACAACTGATATTTATGGGAATTCAGAACAGTCCACCCATGCATTTGGGTGAGTCAATTCCATGAGTCCTGATTGGCTGCTTGGTTTGTAGGGTCCTCTGAGGCTCCATGAATCCTGCCACATTTCAGTGGTCTTTACGGCATCTCAGAATCGTATTCAGTTACGACTGTTTGCCGTCTTGTCTTGCCAATTCGACGGTAATTGGACTTAGTATTCTATAAAAGTGAACGTGTTGGTAGATAGGCGATGGCAGCAAACTCGTGTTCCTTGCCATTGCTAGATAAAAAAAATGAAAAATGAATAAGTTCAAAAGTTCAAAGAATACAACGATGAGCTTCAAAAAGTTCAACAAGTTCAACGGTGAGCTGCGCAAATGTGGCTTTTTAGTCCAGCTAAAGTCTTGCACATCTTCCCACATTCACATGTTATTCTAGAGAGCACAGGGTATTTTATTGGTCCATTTTGCCGATGCACAGTTTGGTGACAGATCAGGCCAGCTTTGCTCAGATACAGCCTTCCACACTGTTTACATAGTAGACCGATTTGAAGCCCTTGGTTGTCTACTTCTTTATTAACGTTCCCCTTGCGAACATCTCGTTTTAAACGTTCATGTTGCATACAGTTGGTCTCAAACTTTTTTGTGCCTTCCTGCAAAGTTTTTCTCCACTGCCCACCTTATTCATTAACTTTTAACATCCTATATCGCCTCATTCCACCCAGCCAGATGTCACATTCGTTTTCCTAATCCACCCTAAATTGCTCTTATGTCAAACACCCAACCCTTTTTATCGGATAGGTGCTAGAAAGCAGTGGTTAAGGGTCAACCACCAGTAGGTATTTTACCCAAACTGTTCGCCATGGGTAAGATGTGACCCAAGGTCGCAGATATGGAGCATACAGTGAGGAACAAACTCGCTATTCAGTAGTAATGGATCTGCGATACTAGCTTGTTTACCATTACACCACGTTGGAATGGCTAGGTCAACCACAAATTAATATTATCAAACCCATGAAATTAATGAAAATTATTTCTTAAACAAATCATATATATACTTGGCAAAACGTGACTTATTACGTCTCCCATTGAGCTCTGGGTAGATAATTGAGATTAGGGAAAAGTGAGTTTGCAGAACGAATTAAATGTTTAAAGAATAATACTCTCTCTCTCTCTCTCTCTCTCTCTCTCTCTCTCTCTCTCTCTCTCTCTCTCTCTTAGAGAAACTAACATATATAACGAGGGGGTAATCAAGATATACATAGTGAGAAAGAATATGACAGACTGAATGTAAAGTAAGGGACGGGTCAGTTTTTTACTTAATTGCAAATTACGACTAATTATAACCAATCAAAATGGATTTTTCCTTACATGACTCAATACTAAAAGTAAGAAATCATTTAGTGTAACTTTTGTGTCATTAAACTAAACAGTGAAAAAGCCTTTAGGAGACAAATGCTGATTCGCTCAACTTTAGTATAATAATAGATTAAAAGAAAAAAAACAAGATTAGGTATTAAATGACCAATAAGGGTTGATATGCCATTAAACAAAACCAAATCAAAAGGTAACTAACCGTAATGTGTACTAAAGTTACACAATGGACTTATACTACGGATGCGCATACACGCATGAATAACGGATAGAGTAAGAGAGAGTAAAGAAAATAAAGAAAATGAAGAAATAAACCCAAGATGGGTAACTTTTTTTTCGATAAACGGGTTTCATTAAGGCTCAAATAGATATGTTTAAAAATTATTAGTATTAGATAGGAATACTTGAAAGCCTATAACTATATGCAAACCAATTTATATATATAAAGTCGTCGGGGCGGCCTAATGTCGGTATCAGCCGATCAGTGAGGGAGTCTATCCCCTTTTCACTATATATATGGTATTAATTAGAAAGTGAACGCGATAGCGTAACTGTATTTCCAGCACACTAGCCACTATGCCATTTCTCTCCCTAATTATATATACATATATATAAGACAGAGAGAGACAGACAGACAGAATGACAGAATCGGAGGAGTCCCCGTGGCGTAGTGGTTAGCACGCTGGACTGAGACATCGTAGTCAGCGAGTTCGAACTACAGTTGCGCTATTACGTTTACTTTCGAACTATTACCCTTGAGAAAGGTATGAACCACTTCACACACACACACTCCAGTTATGGTCGGAATAGTACGAATAGTTCTTATTGGTTTTGACATTAAATAAACCACGAAGGTTGATGTGCCATTAAACAAAGAAACCAAACCATAGATAGATAGATAGATAGATAGATATGAACAGAATGGGATTGAGAAATAGAGAACAGAAGAATGTTCAATTCCATACGTATATCTATTAATAATGGAGAATAATGGAGATTCGCTTCCGGTTTTTGTCTGTAACAAAAACTACGTCACTGCTTACGTCACATTACCTAAAATCGTCATAACATAGAATAAATACACTCAAAATTTGAGCATGCAATGTTAAACAGTCCTCATTGTTTTTTTTAAACAAGTTTTAATAAATACATACCTGGTATTATCTATCTATATATAGTTTGTTTTATTTTAATATATATTTAAAATTATCAGAACTAAGTTTCCATTTCAATTTTTTTTTTTTACTCCTTTAATAAATTTACATTATTTTTTATGCCTTTAATAAATTTGATGATTTTACTTTACTTATGATACAAACTCTCTGATATTAAATTTTCAACTCCCCCCCCCCCTCCAGGCAATATTTATTTTACGTCGCCCAGAGGGCGTTTTTTATTTTGCTAGTGTGTGATTATGACGAATACAATCTACATAAACTATGTCATATGTAACGTGTATGTAACGACGTAGGTTAGAAGAATGTAACAAGTATATAGTACCCAATAACACTGCATTTTGTACAATAGAAATCCTGAATGCACGAAAACTGCGTGTGTGCGAGAGAGAGAGAGAGAGAGAGAGAGAGAGAGAGAGAGAGACGCAGTGACTATACATGACATCACTCTGCTATGCAAGGCGCGCGCGCACGTGTTCACGCGACCTGAAAACACGCATCCACTTTCGATTAATAGATCTGGCATTGTAGTCAAATATTTCATACTTCGTCTACTACAAACACATGTTCGCTAAACAAGAAAGAAAAGAACGAAAGAAAGAAAGAAAAACGAAAGAACTAAAGAAAGAACGAAAGAAAAGAAAGAACGAAAGAAAAAGAAAAGAAAGAACGAAAGAAAGAAGAAAAGAATGAAAAAAGAACGAAAGAAAGAAGAAAAAGAATGAAAAAGAACGAAAGAAAAGAAGAAAAGAATAAAAAGAAGAAAGAAAGAAGAAAGTAAGAAAGAAAGAAGAAAGAAAAAAAAGAACGAAAGAAAGAAAGTAAGAAAGAAAAAGACGAAAGAAAGAAGAAAGAAAAAGAACGAAAGAAAGAGAAAGAGAAAGAAAGAAAGAAAGAAAAGAAAGAAAGAAAGAACGAAAGAAAGAAAGAACAAAAGAAAGAACAAAAGAAAGAAAGAAAGAAAGAACAAAAGAAAGAAAGAAAGAACAAAAGAAAAAGAACGAAAGAAAGAAAGAAAGAACGAAAGAAAAAAGATAAAGAAAGAAAGAAAAAAGAAAGAAAAAAGAAAGAGAGAAAAAAGAAAGAGAGAAAAAAAGAAAGAAAGAAAAAAGAGAGAAAAAAGAAAGAAAAAGAGAGAAAGAGAGAAAAAAAAAAGTAAGAAAGAAAGAAAGAGAGAAAACACACTGCATCAGATGAAACAGAAAATGAATTTCCCACTTTTACCAAGATGTCTTGTTTTTGTTTGTTTTTGTTTTTTGTTTGTTTTTTTGGTTTAGTTTTTTTCTCTGTGTGTGTGTGTATGTATGTGTGTGTGTGTGTGTGTGTCTTTTTTTTTTTCTTTCTCATCTGCCAATAGCACTATCGACCAACCTGCCTAGCACCAACCAATTCCTTGCTATGCAAGCAGCAAATACAAAACATATTAGTGTTGAATCGTAAGAACACATGTTCACTATACATGCGCTGCACAGCAAAACAGTCTATCCGTCAGTCTATCTATTTCACGTATTCCTATCTGTCTGTCTGTCCGTATATCTCAGTCTCCATCTATTTCACATCTATCTCAGTCTCTATCTATCTATCTATCTTTACTATTTCATATCGGCTATACTTGAAAATCGGTCGGAAAATTAGAGTGACCCAGAAAAAACAAAACCCACAATTTTTGTAATAAAACTGTTAATTTTAACTAGTGGGGTTTAGGGTTAGGGCTAGGGTTGGGATTTGGGTTTAGGGTTAGTTTAATGGGAAAATAAATAATTTGGGTTCTGTTTTTTCTGGGTCACTATGTATACACGGTGACCCAGAAAAAACAGAACCCTCACATTTTGTAATAAAACTGTTAATTTTAACTAGGGGGTAGGGTTAGGGTTGGGGTTAGTTTAATGGGAAAATAAATAATTTGGGTTCTGTTTTTTCTGGGTCACCCTGTAATATGTCTTAATTTTCCGACCGATTTGCAAGTTCAGCCTTCATATCTATCTAAGTCAGTTTATTATATATATATATCAATGGATAAAGGGTAACTCACGTGGTGTCATGGTTAGCAAGCTAGATTTGCATTAGTGAGTTCCATTCTCACTGGGTGCCCCAGACTTCTGGCCTTGTACTACATCTATACTAAGCTTAGGAAATAACTACATGTCGTAGGAAATGGACGCGGCGAAACAAGTTCAAATTCTGGATGAGGCTGTTTTCATTTCACATAGCGCTAATACACTTGGGAAAGGTATGAATTCAACTACTCCTTCTAGCTATGTGTAAATAGTAGGACAGACTCGAAACTAACTTTGGTTAAGCAAAGAAAACTCTGAATTCAAACCTGTTAAACTCCGCTAAAAATTGACCTTGTGTCACTTCCTACTCGTGCAGCAGGGTTTGGTATATATATATATATTATATATATATATATATATATATATAATATATAGAGAGAGAGAGAGAGAGAGAGAGAGAGAGAGAGAGAGGGGTGTATACATATATATATATGGTTGAAAATGGAGGAAAAGCGGATACAACGACGCAAGAACTTCTCTCTCTCAGAGAGAGAGAGAGAGAGAGAGAGGTTGTTGCGTCGTTTTATCCGCTTTTCCTCCATTTTCAACCAACATATATATGTATTCACCCCCCTCTCTCTCTCTCTCTCTCTCTCTCTCTCTCTCTCTCTCTCTCTCTCTCTCTCTCTCGCATATATATATAACACTTGGTTTGAAAATCGTATAAACAAGAAAGTGAAAGTTACCAAGCGCCGTTGATTTTATGTTTTCGCTACCATATATATATATATATATATATTATATATATCTTATTATAATGGAGATTGTGTGTTTTTCTGTCTGTAACCGAAACTATATTCCTACTCAAGTTACAATTCTCTTAATTATTGACATCACATTCTCCATGATTTTATTTTTATCTAAACCTCAATTATTAATAAAATTGTCTTACATTATTAATACTGTTAACTATGTCTACATACTGACAACATGCAATTATATTTATATATACAACAAAATAGCGGTTTACAGTGTGAACGGGAAGGCTAATTTGCATATTGATATTTAAAAATCGAATTTAATAAATATGTGCTTAGTATTATTGATTTCTAACTGTTTGGTTTTATTTTAATGAATATAAGCAAAAATCTCTTCAATAAATCTTAAATGAAATCCATTAACAAGATAAAATAACTGTAATTTTATTCTTTACTTCCTCTTATAACTAAATACTTAAATTAGAAAAAATAACAATGAAGGACGAGAGTGATGGAAGAGTAAGTTTCAGTTGTTCCATTTTTTATTATACTCCCTCTGTTTCAAATCTTTTTATCTGTATTCTTATTTAGTTTTATTAGTCTTTCTAATTTAATACAATATTTTATTACATTAAAACTTAAATACTTGCACCCGGAGGGTGCATATATTTGCTAGTATATATAAGAGAGAGAGAGAGAGAGTCAGATCTTTGACCTGAAGAGCTACTAAGCGAAACTGTTAGTAGGTATATCTGACTCATTAGGTTTAATTTTATTATTTGCTCTACTTAGGTATTGAGCACTCTTTACTTTTTAGTTTTAGATAATCCTGGCGGTTTATATATATACATATATATATATATATATATATATATTCTTGGTGTTGAGGATCATTGCCTGTGGAATTCTTCTGTATGTATACAGGTTATTATTGTTTCAGGTTTTATGAACGGGCAGAGCACAGTTCGTTCATATCTATCAGTCTATCTATTTATCTATTCCATTCTATTCATATCTCTCTACCTATCTATCTATATTAGTCTGTTCATATTTATATATCGATCGATCAATCGATAACGTATACACAGAGATTCGGACATAGATTGTATATACCTGCCTACAGTTCATATTTGTTTCAATGTTGTGTAGAGTGAGTGTAGTAGCTTTCTATCTATCTATCCATCCATCTCTGTTTGTTCATATATGTATTTCTAGATCAACCAATAACTGAGATATATATATATATATATATATATATATATAGATAGATAGATAGATATATAGAGACTGAGATGGATAGATATGAACATAGATATGAACAGACAATGATAGATATCCCAGTCTACCTATCTCAGTCTCTCCATACCTATCTATCTAAATCTGAATGTTCAGATCTATCTAAACTAAATCAGTGCGTTCAGATCTATCTATCTATCTAATCTATCTAAATCAGAATGTGTTCAGATCTATCTATCTATCTAAATCCGAATTTTCAGATCTATCTATCTATCTAATCTCGAATTTCAGATCTTCAGATCTATCTATCTATCTATCCGAAATGTTCAGATCTATATCTATCTATCTATCTAAATCCGAATGTTCAGATCTATCTATCTATCTATCTATCTAAATCCGTGTTCAGATCTATCTATCTATCTAAAATCCGAATGTTCAGATCTATCTATCTATCTATCTATCTATCTATCTATCGAATGTTCAGATCTATCCTATCTATCTATCTAATCCGAATGTTCAGATCTATCTATCTATCTATCTAAATCCGAATGTTCAGATCTAATCTATCTATCTATCTAAATCCGAATGTTCAGATCTACCTATCTATCTATCTATCTAAATCCGAATGTTCAGATCTACCTATCTATCTATCTATCTAAATCCGAATGTTCAGATCTATCTATCTAATCTAAATCAGAATGTTCAGATCTATCTATCTATCTAAATCAGAACGTTCATATGAATGTTCAGATCTATCTATCTAAATCCGAATGTTCAGATCTATCTATCTATCTAAATCCGAATGTTCAGATCTATCTATCTAAATCCGAATGTTCAGATCTATCTATCTATCTAAATCCGAATGTTTCAGATCTATCTATCTATCTAAATCCGAATGTTCAGATCTATCTATCTAAATCCGAATCAGATCTATCTATCTATCTAAATCCGAATGTTCAGATCTATCTATCTATCTATCTAATCGAATGTTCAGATCTATCTATCTATCTAAATCCGAATGTTCAGATCTATCTATCTAAATCCGAATGTTCAGATCTATCTATCTATCTAAATCCGAATGTTCAGATCTATCTATCTATCTCTATCTATCTATCTAAATCCGAATGTTCAGATCTATCTATCTAAATCCGAATGTTCAGATCTATCTATCTATCTATCTATCTATCTAGTCTCTTCATATATATCTATTTATCTATCTTTGTTCATACCTTTCAGTCTATTTCAGTACCTGTTTAAGTCGTTTGTCTCCAGTGCCTATGGCCTGTGTTCGGACGAAGGCTAAAATACCAGGAGGATTCTGAATACTGTTTTTGTTTATTTTGTTTTGGTTTTTTTAATCAAAGCCCAGCAGATTGACGCAACACACTCTTCCATCGTACCCTATAGAAATCGCTACATTCGTGTAAACTAACTGGCAACATTTACAATCAACATATTTTTAAGCAGGGCGATATAAAATCGAGATATCACGTGCACAGCGTAAGAAAAAGATGCGTATGTGTAACGATGTGAATAGTACTATTTTTATTTAAGGTGTTCAAAATCTAGTACAGTGCCGGGGGGGGGGGTGATATATTGATTTATTCGGCACTCTTCGCGGAGAACCGTCCCGGCCTCCTGCCTCAAAAAGCGCTAGCCGGTGGCTGCTGTGAAAAAAACACCAGCTACGATTGAAGTCCGTAGCCGAAGCCGTCTCACTAGGGTTAAGGTTTAGAGTTGGGGTTTAGGGTTAGTTTAATGGGAAAATAAATAGTTTGGGCTCTGTTTTTTCTTTGTCGCCCTGTATACATGGTACCCCATATAATGAATGAAAAAAAAAATGAGCATTTTCGGTATTGTGGCTGAGAGAGTTGCGGCATATTTCTCGCCTTTGTTAGAGGGCTAAACTTGCAAATCGGTCGGAAAATTAGGGTGACCCAGAAAAAACAGAACCCACAAATGTTGTAATAAAACTGTTAATTTTAACTAGGGGGGTTTAGATTTTGTATTTAGGGTTAGGGTTAGGGGGGTTCGGGAAAAAACGCCCGAAGTTGGTTGGGTTTTTTTTGGTTTTTTTGTAAGTGACACCGAAGCGGCTACGGCTTCAATCGTAATTGGTGTTTTTTTTTTCAGCAGCCACCGGCTAGCGCTTTTTGAGGCAAGAGGCCGGGACGGTTCTCCGCGAAGAGTACCATTTATTCAATGGAATTCTTCTGCTCTTATCTAGATTTGAACACCGACTGCATAAAAAGGAGAGCTGACAATCGAAGAAACTATTGATGCAACTACTGAAGTACTTGTTAGTCGACAACACGTGTTATTACTTAGTACATTAGGTACAATACGTCACAGTCACGTGTTAATATTGGTCAGAATCGGTATACGTCTTCTTAAGAAAGGAGACTTACTGTCGTCACCGGTTACAGCAATATTACCAAAGTTAAGCGGTAATCCTTAACTTTTTCCTCGCAAATTCCTACTTAAAATAAACTGAATCCTCATATGATTTTCCCAACCCTATTGCCCTTATGGCAAGCCCCAACCCCTTTTTATCATATGGGTGCTAGGAGGCAGTGACTGAGGGTCTACATGTCCTGGGAATGACGTTAAACTCTATCTGATGGTGAGGTTCCAGTTTTGGAGGTTTGGGGAATGTGGAGCACCCCTTCATCACCATTGCTCCCTGGTCCACTCTGACCCAGAGCGGTAGTACCTGTTAGGGTCCCATCTATGGGTTAAATAGAAAAACATGAGTTGATAAACAAAATTGTATTATCCATTAGCGAATTGATTTATTTCAAAACTTTATTGGCATTAAATGATCCACTGAGGTTGATATGCCGTAAAACAAAACAAAACCAAAACCAATCCAAGACGTATAATAAATCCCCAGTGAAATAGTACCACTACTGTTCTTCTGCGAGGATGGTTTTGGTATTAGATAGCCCACGACGGTTGATATGCCATTGAACAAAGAGACATAACAAAACCAATGCGTATGTGCTTGAGTAAAGGAGACGACTTACTGTCAAGTCACCGGTTACAGCAATATTACCAAAGTTAAGTGGTAATCCTTAACTTGTTCCTCGTAAATTCCTACTATAAAATAAACTGAACCCTCATTTTATGTCCGTGTTCTTTCAATGTTTTATTTTTCTTGCACCCGTTATTTTACAATACTAAATATATTTTCTTTATTTGTTAAAGAATAAAGAAAATATATTTAGTATTGTAAAATAACGGGTGCAAGAAAAATAAAACATTTATTGCAAAATCACGGACATAGTTCAGTTAATTTTATTGTATGAATTTACGAGGTAAAACTTAAGGATTACCAGTTAAGCAACAGTTAGCCCGCTCAGTACTTAGATGGGTGACCATTTAGTAACAACAGGCAGTGTACACAATTTGAAAACTCATGTGACATTCTAGGCAAAGTTTAATAGAAGAACAAAAACAAAGTCGGCATTAAATGACCCACTGAGGTTGATATGCCGTAAAACAGAACAAACCAAACCAAGAAAAACAGGCTAAACTTGCAAATTGGTCGGAAAATTAAAACGGAAAGTTTTTTGGTGGTCCCCCATGACAAATTACAGTCTATGAATGAACTTTTTGCGAATTGGGTTACGGTTTAAAAAAACAACAACAAAAAAAACCAAATTACTATATATTTAATATTGAAAAATATTTTTTAAACCAAGTTTAATTGAAATTATACATTGTAATACTAACACAAACAACTGAGACTAATGTGTCTACCGTTGGGTTCAATAATTAATTTCAATGGTTAAGTAAATGTATAGTAATTTGGGTTTTTTTGTTGTTGTTTTTTTAAGCAATACGTAATTAAAAACAACATTAATCCCCAAACCCCTAAACCGTAACCCAATTCACAAAAAGCTCATTCATAGACTGTAGTTAAACTGTCATGGGGGACCACCAAAAAATGTTCCTTTTTAATTTTCCGACCAATTTGCAAGTTTAGCCGAAAAACAAAGATATATCCCGTAACCTGGTTTGGCCGTGGTGGCGCTACTCATGTACTGTGCCTTGGACAGGAATAGCCTAGCAGGGCCCATCCCTCTCCAGGTCTACAACTGGTTTGAATTCAGAGTTTTCCTTTTCCTAGACCGGTTACCATACCAAAGTTAAAGAACCCAGTGTGTCCAGCTATATTACCCATGGCTGAGGGAGAATAGTTGGATTCATACCTTTCCCAAGGGTATTAGCGCTATGAGAAATGCAAACAGCCCAGTATTATTTAGATTATTCGGACTATTCTCCTCATCTATATAGTCACCTGTACAACATTTTGGTCGATGTGCTCTCCGGCCTTCTTGTCGGACCCGATATATATATATATATATATATATATATATATATTTACCAACCCCTCCGCACGAGCAGGGTGTGACATAAGGTCAATTTCTTAAGCGGGGTTCAACAGGTTTGAATTCACAGTTTTCCTTCTCCTAGGCCGTTGCCTAACCAAGGTTAAAGAGCCCAGTCTGCCCTACTATTTAACCATAGCTGGAGGGAGAGTAGGATTCATACCTTTCCCAATGATATTAGCGTTAAGTGAAATGCAATTACCACATCCAGGATTTGAACTCGGGACGACGAGTCCATTTCCCATTACTTTAACCATTACACCACGCGCTTCCGGACCCGATATATAGATGAGCCCGAATAATCCAAATAATACAAATTATCAAGCCTCATCTCAAAAATTCAGAGAAATAGCCAACAGCCTTGTGCAGGACTTGAACTCATGTAGCAGAGTCCACTTTTGACGATGATAACCGTTACATACGGAACGCCCCCAATGCTGAGTAAATAACTAGAAATGAAGGCCAGATTTGTGTTTGTATTGGTGCTGCTGGTTAGGTGATGTATGCGCTACTCATACGACATGCAGTTGCGTAGCTTGAGGGAAGATCATCACATTTTTCAAGAGTTATGCTTTTTCGACTATTTTAACTCATTCGATCCCTTCATTCGATGAGATGAAAAAAAATATTGGTAAAACTTGCAAATCGTACTCAAAATCCCACGACCCAGAAAAAACAGAACCCACAAATTTTGTAATAAAACTTTAATTTTAACTAGGGGGTTTAGGGTTAGGGTAAGGGTTGGGGTTTAGGGTTAGTTTAATGGGAAAATAAATAAATAATTTGAGTTCTGTTTTTTCTGGGTCACCCTGTAATATCATGGGATTTTGAGAATGATTTGCAAGTTTTACCAAAATATTACTTTATTTTTGGTGCATCTCTTGTAATGAATGAAAAAAAAACATGAGCATTTTCGGTATTGTGGCTGAGAGAGTTGCGTCATATTTCTCATCTTTGTCCGAGATCTGTGTTTGAGCATTCGAAAAAAAAAGGGGGGAATTTCGGAAGCTGATTTTATAGGCAGGCATACATTCGTTCCTATTATAACATATTTTTTAGCATTTTTTTAACAAGGCGACATGTGTCCATGAAAACGTCTAAAACACGTTTTATTTTATCACTAGCAGCGGGTACCCGGCGTCGCCTGGGTTGAGGGGGATTTTTTAAGTTAGTCCCGCAGATCCATTATTAGTGAATCGTGAGTTGAATCCTCGTGGGATGCCCCATTTAAATCCCTATGTAAAAAAAAAAAATAAATAAAAAAATAGACCTTGCATTGATCCAGCTACACTAAAAAGAAATGTTAATGTCTACTATCTAAAATATTAAATGAAAAAAATCCATGCTGTTATCATTTAAATTTTATTTCTTAATTATCTTCACGGATATAGATCAAATCTCTTAAGCCCTGGTGATATTTAATATGTATATATATTTACTTTGTCGTTAATTGTTTTATTTTCGAAGTTTCCTCCGGACATACAGATACACACAACTGCCCTTTATATATGGCTAGCTAGCTAGCTAGCTAGATAGATAGATATAGATTTTCCCCCCATAAATACAAAATAAGTGTATAATTCATTTTTGGCATGTGTTCTGCAGTGCTGAACTTACATGCATATGAGCTTCGGTTTGTACGTGGCTCCTCACGTTAAAAAAAATCCTTGTGTCAATCCGGCCTGGTGGGAGGTCAGGAAAACATACTTACATATAAGCTAAATAAGCTATAGCTTATATGGCCACACACCGCCAGGGGCCCCTTTTTTTTTCTTTTTTTTTTAATTTAAACATTTTTATTTTATCATTAGTTTTTATTCCTTGACACAAATTCATCCAAAATATAATACTTGCTTTGAAAATCACATAGGTGAGAAACTGTCAGTTACTAAGCACCATTGACTTCATGTCTTCGTTACCATAATTTTTTTTCTTTAGGAGGTGTGTGGTCTAATGGTTAGAGTCGTGGGAAATGGACTCGTCGACCCGAGTTCAATTCCTGGACGAAGCTGTTTGCATTTTGCATGGCGCTAATACCCTTGGGAAAGGTATGAATCCAATTCTCCCTCCAGCTATGGGTAAATAGCAGGGTAGATTGGGCTGTTTAACCAGTCTAGGAGAAGGAAAACTCTGAATTCAAACCAGTTAAACACTGCTTTAAAATGTGATCCTGTGTCGCATTCTGCTCGTGCGGAGGGGTTGGTAAATTTTTTTTTCCTTTATCATTAAAATCAATAAAAAAAAATGTTACTTTTTACCCTAATTCTTTTAAAGAATGAACTCAAATTTCACATAGCTCGGGCCTCGGCAAGTGAAAGTCCGGTTCTGAAGACACACACACACATACACGCACACATACACGCACACATACACACACCTGTCCTGGTGTGGTGTGTGTGTGTTTTTTTGTTTGTTTTTTGTTTTTTTTTAGTATTTATTGTAATTTTTGAATTCACATGTGCTGTGTATGGTTTAACATACGATATCTAATAATTGAATCAATCAGCTGTTAGTGTTGAAATATAAGCAAGATTTAAAAGTAGGATTACTGGGGAAAAAATACTCGTACTCGGGGCCGGACAATTCACCTGCTGAGAAATGAAATATGAGGTTCTTTTCTAAAACAAAATCAGATCTATATTAATGATAAAGAAAAAAATATATACATATATTTTTGATAAATTAGTGTTAAAGAATGAAAATAATCATAAAACGTGTATTTTGTTCAATGAGGCCCCAATATGGTCCCATAGGTAAGTACAGCACTACTTGTACTCATGTGAAAAATAAACATGTGTTCATTATTCGAATATGCATGAACCGACTCAAGATACGTCACATAAACGACTGTTTAGGGACCTGTGGTCGCCAGGGAAATACGGGTGGGGGGTAGCTATTTTGTGGAAGAGGGGTCTATTTTATTTATTTATTTATTTATTTATTATATCAGCAAGTGATACCTGTGCCATTAGTTTTTTTTTTTAAATGGGTGGTGGAGAGCGAACGGTCATACATTGACGATATAGTCAATATTGTTTGCAGCGATGGGGTGGGGACACAAAATCAAATTCTGCTTAGGGAGGCTTACGTTGTCTCTGTATATGGTCATTGGTCAATTATATAATGATTGTTCTGTGACGAGGACCCCCAAGAGACTAAAAAATGACAAGGATTTTTTTTTTCTCAACACGAGTTTTTGTTAGAAATTCCTTCGATCTCAAAGAACTGTTTACTACAACATTAAATCAGTATTATTTGGATTATTCGGACTATTGTCCTCATCCTTATTGTTATCTGCACAGATAACAATAAAGATGAGGACAATAGTCCGAATAATCCAAATAATACTAATTATCAAAATAAATGAATTTGTCAAACACCTTTGACAGTTAAATGGAATGCAGGTTTTTTGCTCGTTATTTTAAAGCAAACAATATGAAAGATCTATTTGAAAATGTCAACATAGAGGATATTCTCTCTTTTATGAGGGAAATAAAATTATACCATAGAATATAGACATGAAACTAATCAATACCATACAACATAATCCCCAATAATGCTAACACATTTGTTAAAACCAATTACTAAAAAGTATAAATATAAATACACGATATGTATTACTTCCTAATCGTTAGGCATGACATAAACCCAGACGGGTTGATATGCCGTTAAAATCAATAAACCAACCAATAATTCAGCGAAATAACATTAAATCAGTTTATTTGTTTTTTGTTTACTTACATGTTTATCTACTTGCTAATTCTAATTAAACAAAAATATTGACGGAAGTAAAAACTGAATATTCAAAAATTGTTGAAATCAATTATCACGTTGTGCTACTGAAAACTACGTCTCGTTGTTACGTTACGTTACGTTACGTAAAAATACAGAGTTATAGTGAATTTATATTACAGCTTCAGAGGGGGGGTGTAGTATTTTACAAAACAGTGTAAAAAAATGAACATACTCTAACAAGACAAGTAACATAACATATATTTTGATTTTGCTATGCTAGGATCAAATCAGCTGGTATTTAAAAAAAAAAAAAAAAAAAGCAAGCCTGAGTAGTGGCTATTACACCCGAAGGATGAATAAATATTTGCTTTAAAAGGGTGTTTATTGAGGAATCGTTTTACAATGTTATGTTTGCGTATTTTTTTTTGGGGGGGGGGTAATAATAAAACACAATCGTATTTATTTACACACGTAAATTGACTTCTTCAGACTTGTTTGTTAAAAGCTAAAATCGACTGTAACCGCTTTTCTTAGAGAGACTAGCGATCTTATTGAGATATTCGTTTTAACATTTAAAACAACTTTTTTTTTTCTTTTTTTTTATCTTAATGTGGACTGCTTAACGTGCTGTATTTTTATGTAAAGTTTTGTTCTAATTATCCATTTAAAAAAATACGTACGAGATATCAAACAGATGGAAGGAGCAACTCAGAAATGTGTTTATATACGATACGAAATCCAACACCGGCTAACAAGTAACGTGTTAACTGCGTATCATCATTTTATGCGTCTTAAGAGTGTTAAATCAAATACTTATTCTTTTTTTTTTACACAATCTGAAAAGGTGAACCCAAATAGATGCACGATGTTTAAAGACATTATATGGAACGATGACCATATTCTTTGGTATTCTATTCAGTACCTCAAGAAGAGACCAAAACCAAGGAAGTATTTTACTGCTTTTTTCACACATAATAAAACTGGTTACATCTTTCATAAGACTGTACAACTAACATGTTTATTTAAATGTTTACCATGTATTTTTGTACTAATTCCTTTTGGGGTCTTTTTTTATTTACTTTATTTGATATTTATTAATTTATTTTTCTTATATGTATACACAATATTATGATAGATTTTTACAAGCAATAGTGTTGTTTATCAAATTGCTGAGGAGAAGTGTACGTGTAGGGTCGGTGCTAGGGTCTCAGCCCACCCCACCCCCCGCTCGCCCGAATTTATGATACCCCCAACCGATGATACTACTTGTCAATTTTCATAAAGTAGAAAATATATGAAACCCGTTCTTCCCGGGGCCCCCATTCTGGGGGGATAGGGGGTATTACGCACCGGCCTTGTACATGTGTCTGTTAATCAACAGCGCGGTAGACCTTTGACCTCTTGAGTTCTTCCAACTGCTTTTTAATCAAAACACTTTTTTTGTTTTCTTGTTAGGTTTTTTCTTATTTATTTATTTTGTAGTAGTAGTAGAAAAAGAAAATTGTTTTGAAAGTAGCTAATGTTGACAATAGAAACACAGATATATTAATTAATTATTGATAGGTTTCTTGAAATAAACCATTGGTCATAATAATGGTTAGCAAAATCGATTATTTAATCAATATTAAAATCAATACGTACTTAAAACAGTACAGACTTCTCGCGGTCTCCTGTCTTTTGCGCTATCGGTAGAATTTTTTTAAATAAAATAAATAATAAGCGTGTGTACTTAGTTTTTGACGTGTGGGTGAAGATTCTTAAATTGTAAAATTTTAGATTAACCATTTTCTCGGAAACGTAGAAACATTAAAGAAATACAACAAAAAAATTAACAGGTTTAATTTCTTTTTTTTCTTTTTTTTTTTTTTTTTCTTTTTCTTTTTTTTTTTCTTTTTTCTTTTGTTAAAATTTTTTTACCTTAGATGTAAAAATAAGGTAAGTTCTTTTCCGAAGCAATTTAACAATAATTTAGGGCTGCATGCATGCACACGTACTTGCACGTGTGTTGACACTAGCAAGAAGAGAAGAAGAAAAAAACATATACACTAATTAAAGTATGCATACGTACCCTTCCTCTGTCATTCTGAACATCGACATCGAAAATGATTATTGTAATATTCCAATCCAAACTGTTTAAACTGGTAAATCCTTCCTATATTGATATATTTTCTTCTCTTTTGTTGTTTTTCTTTTAAATGTGCAACCAAAAATTTAAGACAAACCGGCGTGTTTTGTTTGCTCGAAAAAAAGCCGTCATGTGAAAATAAATGAATTTGGTTACGTTATATCTCAAAGTACAGAGTTCAAATATATATCGTTTTTTTTGTTTTTGTATTTGTTTATATTTTTACTAATCATTAGATTTTAAAACGAAGAGAGATTATTTCTTGTGTGACTGTGTTTGAGAGAGAGAGAGAGAGAGAGCTTTAAATGCCAATGTCACAATGTGACTTGTAAAATATCACACAAGGATACCGACAATTTTAACAGTTTTCCAAACGTGTTCATCCGATATAACAACAATAACAGTTATAAAATATAAAATATAGCTTTGTTTTGGTAACTCAGAATTTAACTAATTCATAAATAAACATTAACGTATTTTTAGAATCACAGAAATCGACTATTCCATTCATATTAATCTGTGAACTGTGCAAGCGTTGATACCTTTAAATCGTCCTAACACCAATTATTTAAACATTTTTTTAAATTATTTAAATCAACACTTTTTACCTTTTTTAATGTAATAATTCAAGAATTGTTTTTAAAGACTTAGAAAATAAGACTTAATTCAAATTCAACTGTTGCTTTTATAACGTCTGTCTTCTTTTATATATTTTTTTAGTTTTAACACCCGATTTTTTTTAAATAAAATTTTTTTAAATTATCGACAAATCTAAAGTACACCTGCACAAATAATAACAGAAGCTGTTAAAGCTTTTCAATGTGATATATTTCGTCTAATTTACATGTACCAGTTTGCAGTTTGTGTGTTTTTGGTTGTGATGAAGACAGCAGTGTGGTCGTGAAGATAGAGAGAAGGTGCTTACTTGCAGACGAATAAAACAACTTTGGAAGTCGGGAAGAATTGAGGAGACGGTAAAAAAAAATCTTTTTGTTCGTTTATCTGTTGTTTATAAATAAAAATTAGCTTGCTGAAGTAATAAATAAATTGTTAAATAGGTTTTGATTTTAAAACTTCTTTTTAAGCTTTTTTGTAAATAAGATCATTTTTTTCTTGTGCTGATTTGGTTTAGGTATAACTTTCTTTTTTCCTTAGGTTAGTTTTATTTATTTATTTATTCATTCATGATTTGTTTTTGTTTTGTAGTTGAGTTAGGCCTTCTTTTCTCTTCCCCCAGACTTCGGAGTTTTCCAGCAGGAGAGAGAAAAATCAGCTGTTTAGTATTATTCTAGATAGTTGTACGTACGAAGAGCGTGTTCGGAGTTATTCGTTATTGAAAAAGAAAAACGCTCTTATTAAACAATTTTGTTGCATTTTTTTTTTTTTTTAGGGGTGGGGGCAATTATTACCGCATTTCTTTTTATTCATTCTTTACTCTATTTGGGATAAAAATGAAACCTTTTTTATTTATTTTTTATCCTTCAGCACTATTTCTGGCCACTTCAGCTAAATCCGCTAGCATATTTATCAAAGCTGTACACTGTACAGTCACCAGGAAAAAAAAAGTTACTTATTGCTCAACAGTGGTTAACAAACTTATGCATAACAGGTGCGTGTGTGTGTGTGTGGTCCTTGCTTTCTTTCTTTTTTTTTATTAAATTTTTAAAATATTTACGGCTGTGTCTTCTTCATCCGTCCAGGGACCAAGAGAATACAATCAGCTGTTTTTTTTTTCTGCACGCCAAGAGCTGAATTTGCCATGAAAAAAAATTTTCTTTCTTGCTGAAAAAAAAACGAAAAACGGAACACTTTTTTTTTTTCTTTTTTTTGCACCTTTTTTTTTTTTTTTTTTTTTTTTTTACACCTTTTTTCCACGCTTTTTTTTTCACGCTTTTAATTTTATTTATTTATTTTTTTCTTATTTGTAAAAATAAGATTTGTGTGTGTGTGTGTGTGTGAATTAAATAAACTTTCTTGTGTTCTTTTAACAGATCACAAGACAACAGTAGAACAAGTAGCAACAATAAAAAGAGATGCCCAAACAAAGAAAAAAAACCCAAAAACTTCTTGTTTTTAGTATTTCATATCCGATACAAATGCGTAATTTTTTGTGTATATGAAAATACAGTCATAAGTCAACGATTTCTTGTTTTGTTTTTTGGTGGGATGTTTTTTTGTTTTTGTTTGTTTTGTTTTTTTGGGGTTTTTTTTTTTTTTTGGAGGGGTCTTTTTTTTTTTTTTTTGTTTTTTGTTATTTTTCAACAAAAGATATCCTCTTACTTTTTTAGTTTGTTTTTGTTTTGTTTTTTTATTTTGTTTTTGTTTGTTTGTTAAAAAATTAAAACAATAAAAAAAAAAGTGTTAGAAAAACCTTGAAGTTTTTGCACATCGAACACTTTTTTTTCCAATTTGTTTTTTTCCTTTCTTTTCTATCGTGTTTTGATCCAAGCAACAACGTTCCGATACACTTATCCCTCATTGTTTTTTGATGGTGAAAAGTAAAATATACAATACATATATTCAAGCTAGATCCAGACTTAGGTAGAGATTTTCTTCACAAGTTATAGAATACGGCCCCGACAGGAGTTTTTTTTTTTTTTTTAGCAGCTCAGGAATGGAGTAGATTTGTGGTATAGACGAGAGTCCAGAACTCGTATGGATGGGGGTCCCCTACCAACTCTAGCTTACTGACTGTCTCTCACCTCTTTTATTCACTCTACTCCGGCTCATCTTCTCTCTTTCCACTCACAAGGTGTGTGAGTTATTGGTCGATCTGGAGCAAGTGAAGTAGTTACTTCCTAGTAGCCGTGTGTAAGGAGAAGAGTGTGTATGTGTGAGGAGTTCCTAGAACAGAGCGTGTGTGCGTGTGAGGAGGCTCGTGTGAATATATGAATGAACGAATGTATGAATGAATAAATAAAGTCATTTCAATCAATCAATGAAGACGCTAGTAACTGTGTAGTGCTCGTATATGTGCGCGTTAGGAGTTAACTTTTCCTTTTTCAGAGTGCGTCCGATTTTTTTCTTTATTTTTTTTTAATATATTTATTTATTATTATTCTTTTCTTTTCTTTTTGTCCATTGCATTCTTCTTTTTTTTTTCTTTTTCTTTTTTCTCAATTGCCAGCCTATAAAAGGCTTTTAAACTCGAGACAAAAAGAAATATTAGTGTTTTCTGTATCTTAGCAATAAAAAAATCAAATTTTTAAAAGTATATTTATTTATCTAGTAAAATGTTCTTTATACAAGAAAATCACATTTTATTTTCTATATATATATATATATATATATATATATACACATACATACATGTGTATTAAAAACATTCAAAATCCCCTTCGCATTCTGTGGGTGACTATAGCCGAGCGGTTAAGCTATCCGACTGATGCTGAATCGATCGGAGTTCTATCCCGGCTGTTGGTAGCTCGCAAAATGTCTAGTCACACTGAAGAGACTTGATAAGTCGAAACACGTGTCTGTGGATGACTAATATATATATATATATATATATATATATATATATATATATATATATATATATATATATGAAGGGTCAAACAAGAACAGTGTTTGCATAGAAAAGTGCTCAATGCTTAAACGGCCGAGCAGGTTTAATTGTGCAATATACGTGAAACTTGAGTAACGGTAATATAGTCCCATATATAAAGTTATTTACTAAGCTTAGCTTAGATGCGGCACAAGGCCAGAAATACGAGGCGCCCAATGAGAATCGAACTTACTACCAATTGTTTGTGTGTGTGTGTGTGTGTGCATGCTTAAGTTTATTGATTTCTGTGTAAACTAGAAGTGGCTACTCGCCTGGGTAGGGGGTAGCAAAAAATTTAGTTTCGCAGACCCATTATTACTGAATCACAAATTAGATCTTCGCAGGATGCCCCATTAAAATCCTTATGTAAAAAAGACGTTGCATTGATCCAGCAACTCTGAAAAGAAAAATTAATGTCAACTATTTAGAATATTAAATGCAAAAAGAAATTCTATGCTGTTATCATTTAAATTCTATCGTTTATTTATCTTCACAAATATAAATCAAACCTTCATTATTTTTGCTCAAAAACCAAGCCCTGGTGATATTTAATGCGTATATATATATATATATTATATATTATATATATTATATATACTTGGTTTAATTGTTTTATTTTCGAAGTTTCCTCCGGACATACAGATGAACGGTAGATGTGCATTACTCTTTTGGGAGGGGATTGGGGGGGTCGTAAGAACTAGAGTAAAAAGACGAGTTTGTCTTTTTTTTTAAATACAATGTGTATGCAACAAGCAAAAAAAAAAAAAACACGCATCCCCCCTAAAAAAAACATCTTGATGTGACACCAGATCAATTTTTTAAAGCAGAGTAAGGGTCGGTTTAGCTCAGTCGGTAGAGCGTTCGGCTAGGAATCACAAGGTTCTTGGTTCGATACCGACCATCGCCAACTCAGCGTCTGAGTAGCACAGTGATCTGTGCGGTAAAGTGAGTAGGCGTGGCGCTCTACCTCAGATGCTAAAATAATCTTCTTGGTCTAGCGCTAGTGAAAAGGGGATAGACTCCCTCGCCGTTTGGCTGATACCGACTTTAGGCCGCCCCGACGACTTTACTTTTACTTTACAGTAGTACAACTAGTTTGATTTCAGTTTTTCTTTTTTCTAGACATGTTGTTTAATCAAGGCGAAATAGCCCAGTCTGCATTAATATTTACCCATAACTTTTTTTTTGGGCGGGGGGGAGAACATATGGATTCACGCCTTTCCCAATGGCACAAGCGTGAAGTGAAACACAAACAGCCTCGTCCGGGATTTGAACTGTGGTCGCCGATTCCATTTCTTACGACGCTAAGCGCACATACTCGTGTGTAGGTGTAAACTTAGACTTGTAGGTTCTGAGTTTGTATGTATATGCGTGGTACCATTATACTATGTGGCCTACCTAATCATGTCTCTCTTATAGTATGTGGCCTACCGTAAAAAGCATAGTATAAGGTTACTAGCAGCGGCTACCCGCTGTCGCCTGGGTAGAGGGGAATATTTTTAATTTAGTCCCGCAGATCCATTATTACTGAATCGTGAGTTGATGGTCGATCTGGAGCAAGTGAAGTAGTTACATACCCCATTTAAATCCCTATGTAAAAAAAAAAATAGACCTTGCATTTATCCAGCTACTCTGAAAAGAAATTTATTTATTTATTTCATACTAGGCGCCGGGTTAGCTCAGTCGGTAGAGCGTTCGGCTAGAAATCACAAGGTTCGATATCCGCCCACTCAACTCAGCGCATGAGTAGCACAGGGATTTGTGCGGTAAAGTAAGGAGCTGATGGTGTGTGTTGTGCCCCACCTCAGATGCTAAAATAATATCCTTGGTCTAGCGCTAGTGAAAAGAAGATAGACTCCCTCGCTGATTGGCTGATACCGACATTAGGCCGCCCCGACGACTTTACTTACTTTATTTCATACTAGCAGCGGTTACCCGGCGTTGCCTGGGTAGAAGGGGATTTTTTTAAGTTAGTCCCGCAGATCCATTATTACTGAATCGTGAGTTGAATCCACGTAGGATCCCCCATTTAAATCTCTATGTAAAAAAAAAGAGACCTTGCATTGATCCAGCTACTCTGAAAAGAAATGTTAATGTCTCCTATTTAAAATATTAAATGAAAAAAAAATCCATGCTGTTATCATTTAAGTTCTATTTTTTTAATTATCTTCACGAATATAAATCAAATTTCTATTATTTTTGCTCAAAAATCAAGCCCTGGTGATATTTAATGTGTATATATATATTTACTTTGTTGTTAATTGTTTTATTTTCGAAGTTTCCTCCGGACATACATATACACACAACTGCCTTTTATATATGTATTGTATAGATAGATATAGATAATAATAACTCCTAACACCTAACCCCTAACCCTATTTTAGAATATTTTAGAATTAAATAGATCTCTGGGACCATATGACCTTTAGGCACCCCTCTTTGATCTCGATTAAGAAAGGACATGTTTTTCATTTACACCATCAATATCCGGTTGTTTTAACAGACGATATTTAGATTTTGTTTTAAATTATAACCCTAACCCCTAACCAAGAACCGGATATTGACGGTGTAAATGAAAAACATGTCCTTTCTAATTCAAGATCAAAAAGGGGTGCTTAAAGGTAATATGGTCCGATCTCTGATTCATGTAAATTATGGATAAATTCTTTTTTAATTATTCTTAATTACTCTATACAGCTTATGACTGAATTGCATTTCTTGAAATTGAATATATGTGAACAATAATCAGTTTCAATAAATTGGCTACTACTTATATCTATAAATATACTCTTATTAAGGCAGGACACATTCAAACTGAGTAGGCCACATACTATAACAGAATCAAAAGGGTAGGCCACATACATACTATAACGGCACCATATGTGTCGGTGAGTGTGTAAGTGTGTATGTAATATTTCACACTTATGTTTGTCTTCGGGTTAGTTCAGTCGGTAGCGCGTTCGGCTAGAAACCACAAGGTTCCTAGTTCGACACTCAGGGATCTGTGCGGTAAAGTAAGGAGCTGATGGTAGGTGTGGCGCTCCACCTCAGACGCAAAAAGCAGTCTCCTTGGTCTAGCGCTAGTGAAAAGGGGATAGACTCCCTCGCTGATTGGCTTTATTTACTTTTACTTTATGCTTGTCTTTCTTGTTCTGTATGGATAGCTGCTCTCAGGTACTGGGAGTACCGTTAAATGTATAAAACACCCAGTGAGAATCGAATTCACGAACAGCTGTGTACTCGCCGGGCCTGATAACAATTACACCACATGGTACGCGTTGTGTAGTGATTAGCAAGCTGTGTAGGTATTTACCCAACCCGTTTGCCAGTATGGGGCATCCAGCGAGGATTGAACTCGCTATTCCGTAATAATAGATATGCGAGACTAGCTTGTTAACCCTTACACCATGATGGGAACACCCTAACGTGTGTATTCAATTTGTTTACACATACAAGTTTGGTGTGCTGAGTTTACACAGTGTGTATGTGCTCAGTGAAATGTAATTATTTACACAAACCGTTCGTCCGCCCTGTCGGCCGGGGCGTTAGAATACACCGACTGCACCTCTACAGAGGGGTAAGACTCCCTCAAATGGGACCACCTGTTGGAGTGGGTGGCGACTGGTAATGCTTAAGGATAGAACCCAGGTGGTTGAGCAGTTCATGACTTGCAATATTTCACTTTGGCCCTATCTTGGGCTAGACGGGCGGTCGGAGAAGCCCCCTGCGATCAATCGGCTGGTCACGCCGAGCCCTAGCACCTATACGAGTTTCCCAACCCTATTGCCCTTATGGCAAGCCCTAACCCCTTTTTATCATATGGGTGCTAGAAGGCGGTGGCTGCGGGTCTACATGTCCTGGGAATGACGTTAAACTCTATCTGATGGTGAGGTTCCAGTTTTGGAGGTTTGGGGAATGTGGAGCACTCCTTCATCACCATTGCTTCCTGGTCCACCCTGACCCGAAGTGGTAGTACCTGTTAGGGTCCCATCTATAGGTTAAATAGAAAAACATGAGTTGATAAACAAAATTGAGTATCTATCCATTAAGAATGAATTTATTTCAAAACTTTATTGGCATTAAATGACCCACTGAGGTTGATGTACCGTAAAATAAAACAAACCAAAGCAAACCGTTCACGGTGGATAGGTTATGACACAAAGTCACAAGTATGGGGAATCCAGCAAGGATCGAACACTTTTCAGTAGTAGTGGATCTGCAAGACTAGTTTGCTAACCACTATGCCACGACTGGACGACCTGAGTGAAATGTAGAGTGTTACTCTAACGATATTGTGTGAGTGGGGGTGCGCGTATGTATGTAATGCTGTTGTTTTTGTAGATATTTCTTTGTAACTCTGTGCGCCTTGTATGTATCGACTGGATCGACTACATGTAGATTGTAATTTAGGGACTGGCAAAATGAGCCTAAAATGCGTTTTTACAAAATGACTTTAGCCCCCCTATAGAAAATAATTTACCAAAAATCAGGGAATAATCGGATTTTATTGAAATTTTCAGTGTTCATTTATCAATGAATGATCTTTATAATGCATTATTTATTTTATTTCAAAACTTTCTCATTTTTTTCAGGTCGCTTAAGTAAAATGTTTTTCAAGTTGGTCATATATTGTACTAATTACAGTATAAATAAAGAGATAAAAGACCGAACTTCTGAATAGAAATGTTAAAAAAAATTTTACGGTTGCGCTTCTATGAGAAAATAAGTACCGAAAATAGAAAAATAAAATGTAAAAAAATAATAAATAATTAATTTTTGGAGATTTCTTTTTTACTCATTTCGATAATTATTTAATTGGCTATTATTTTATAAAAGAAAAATTTTACATCGATGTTTTTTCTGCTTTAAAAGGGGGAGGGTACATTTCAATCGATTTTTTCCTTCAAAACGTATACTTTTTTTCGAAAAAAAAAAGTTTTGCATTAAGTAGAATTATTTATATTAGAATCTAAAAATATAACATTTTAAACTTAAAATCCGAAAAATTTTATTTTAAATGAATTTTATATAATGTTATTTCGATACTACACGTAACCTGCGTTGCCGGGTAAAGGGGGATTTTTGTTAGATTTAGTCCCGCAGCACCTATATTACTGCAATCTGAGTTGATATCCACGTTAGTGGAGATCCCCACCTCAACCATCTCTATTGAATAAAAAAAAAAGAGAACCTTTGCATCTGAGCCAGTTACTACTTGAAAAATAATATTCTTAATGTCCCCTCTATCTAAAGATATTAAATTTGCAGAAAAAAAAACCGAACCGTGTTATCATTTAAATTTTATTTTTTAATAATTATCTTCACGAATATAAATCAAAATTCTATTATTTTTGCTCAAAAACCAAGCCCGTGGTATTTAATTGTAATTTATATACATTTACTTGTCGTTAATTGTTTTATTTCGAAGTTTCCTCCTGACAATACATATACACACAACTGCCTTATTTATATGTATATAGATATGATAGTATAGATAATAATAACTCTACACCTAACCCAACCCTATTTAAGAATTTTAGAATTAAATAGATCTCTGGACCATATGACCTTTAGGCACCCTCTTTGCATCTCGATTAAGAAAGGACATGTTTTTCATTTACACCTCAATATCCGGTTTTTAACAGGACGATATTAGATTTTTAGTTTAAATTATAACCCTACCCAACAACCCCAACCGAAATAGTTGACGAAGGTTATTTTTTTTTTTTTTTTTTTTTTGGTCCATTGCATTATTTTTTCTTTCTCAATGCCAGCTATTAAAAAGGCTTTTAAACCGAGACAAAAAGGAAATATAAGTGTTTCTGTATCTTTAGCTGAAAAAAATCAAAATTTTTAAAAGTATATTTATTATCTAGTAAAATGTTCTTGTATACACAGGAAAATCACATTGTATTTTCAATATATATAATTACTATAATATATATACATACATATACAACATATTACATAACATACAGATGTGTGTATTAAAAACATTCAAAAATCCCCTTCGCATTCTTCTGTGGGTGCCTATAGCCGAGCGAGTTAGCTATCCGACTATGGCGAATCGATCGAGTCTATCCCGGCTGTTGGGTAGCTCGCAAAGGAGTGACACGAAGAGACTTGATAGTCGAAACACGTGTCTGTGGATGACTATATATATATAATATATATTAATAATATTATTATATATATATATAGAGAGAGAGAGAGAGAGAGAGACATATTAAGGTGTAGCAAACAAGAACAGTGTTTGCATAGAAAAGTGCTCCAATGCTTAAACAGCCGAGCAGGTTAATTGTGCAATAACATGAAACTTGAAAGTAACGTAATATAGTCCCATATGTAAAGTTATTACTAAGCTTAGCTTAGATGCGGCACAAGCGCCAGAAGTACGGCGGTCCCAATGAGAATCGAACTTACTACCAATTGTTGTGTTGTGTGTTGTGTGTGTGTGTGTGTGGTGTACATGCTTAAGTTTATTGATTTCTGTGTAAACTAGAAGTGGCTACTCGGCATCGCCTGTAGGGGGCGGTAGCAAAAAATTTAGTTTCGCAGATCATTTATTACTGAATCTCAAATTAGATCCTCACAGGATGTCCCATTAAAAATCCTTATGAAAAAAGACCTTGCATTGATCCAGCAACTCTGAAAAAGAAAAATTATTGTTCTACTATTTAGAATATTAAATGCCAAAAAGAAATTTATGCTGCTATCATTTAAATTTATTTTTATTATTTTCACAAATCTAAATCAAACCTTCATTATTTTTGCTCAAAAGCCCAATCCCTGTGATATTTAATGCGTGTATGTATATTTACTTGTCGTGTAATTGTTTTTTCTAAGTTTCCACCGGACATACAGATACACACAACTGCCCTTATATATGGATAAGATAGATAGATAGATAGATAGATTTTCAAGTTTCCTCGGACATACAGCATAAACCCGGAAATGCATTTACTCTTTTGGGTGGCGGCTTCGTAAAGAAGAGAGTAAAAAAAGACGAGTTTTGTCAATTTTTTAAAAATACAATGTGTATGCAAAAGCAAAAAAAAAAAAACACGCCTCTCCCCTAAAAAAAAAATCTTATGTGACACAAGATCAATTTATAAAGCAGAAGTAGGGGGCCGGTTAGCTCAGTCGTTAGAGCGTTCGGCTAGGAACCACAAGTTCTTGGTCCCGATACCGACCATCGCCAACTCAGCGTCGAGTAGCACAGTATCTGTGCGTAAAGTGAGTAGGCGTGGCGCTCTACCTCAGATGCTAAAATAATTCTTCTTTTCTAGCGCTAGTAAAAGGGATAGACTCCCTCGCTGTTAGTTTATACCGACTTAGCCCGTCCCGACGACTTTACTTTTACTTTACAGTAGTACAACTAGTTTGATTTCAGTTTTTCTTTTTCTAGAATGTTTATGTTTAATCAAGCGAAATAGCCCAGTCTGCATTAATATTACCCATAACTTTTTTTTTGGCGGGGGGAGAACATATGGATTCACGCCTTTCCCAATGGCAACAACTGAAGTGAAACACAAACAGCCTCGTCCGGGATTTAACTGTGGTCGCCGATTCCATTTCTTACGACGCTAAGCGCACATACTCGTGTGTAGTGTTAAACTTGACTTGTAGGTTCTGAGTTTGTATGTATATGCGTGGTACCATTATACTATGTGCCTACCTAATCATGTCTCTCTTATAGTAGTGGCCTACCGTAAAAAGCATAGTATAAGGTTACTAGCACGGCTACCCGCTGTCGCCTGTAGAGGGGAATATTTTTAATTTAGTCCCGCAGATCCATTATTACTGAATCGTGAGTTGATGGTCGATCTGGAGCAAGTGAAAGTAGTTACATTACCCCATTTAAATCCCTATGTAAAAAAAAAAAAGACCTTGCATTTATCCAGCTACTCTGAAAAGAAATTTATTTATTTATTTCATACTAGGCGCCGGGTTAGCTCAGTCGGTAGAGCGTTCGGCTAGAAATCACAAGGTTCGATATCCGCCCACTCAACTCAGCGCATGAGTAGCACAGGGATTTGTGCGGTAAAGTAAGGAGCTGATGGTGTGTGTTGTGCCCCACCTCAGATGCTAAAATAATATCCTTGGTCTAGCGCTAGTGAAAAGAGGATAGACTCCCTCGCTGATTGGCTGATACCGACATTAGGCCGCCCCGACGACTTTACTTACTTTATTTCATACTAGCAGCGGTTACCCGGCGTTGCCTGGGTAGAAGGGGATTTTTTTAAGTTAGTCCCGCAGATCCATTATTACTGAATCGTGAGTTGAATCCACGTAGGATCCCCCATTTAAATCTCTATGTAAAAAAAAAGAGACCTTGCATTGATCCAGTTACTCTGAAAAGAAATGTTAATGTCTACTATCTAAAATATTAAATTTTAAAAAATCCATGCTATTATCATTTAAATTTTATTTTTTAATTATCTTCCCGAATACAAATCAAATCTATTATTTTTGCTCAAAAACCAAGCCCTGGTTATATTTAATGTGTATATACATTTACTTTGTCGTTAATTGTTTTATTTTCGAAGTTTCCTCCTGACATACATATACACACAACTGCCCTTTATATATGTATAGATATAGATAGATAATAACTCCTAACCCTATTTCAGAATTTTAGAATTAAATAGATCTATGGGACCATATGACCTTTAGGCACCCTTCTTTGATCTCGATTAAGAAAGGACATGTTTTTCATTTACACCGTCAATATCCGGTTGTTTTAACAGACGATTTTTAGATTTTTTTTAAATTATAAAACTAACCCCTAACCCTAACCCCTAACAAACAACCGGATATTGACAGTGTAAATGAAAAACATGTCCTTTCTTAATCGAGATCAAAAAGGAGTGCTTAAAGGTAATATGGTCCGATCTCTGATTCATGTAAATTATGGATAAATTCTTTTTTAATTATTCTTAATTACTCTATACAGCTTTATGACTGAATTGCATTTCTTGAAATTGAATATATGTGAACAATAATCAGTTTCAATAAATTGGCTACTACTTATATTCTATAAATATACTCTTTATTAAGCAGGACACATTCAAACTGAGTAGGCCACAACTATAACAGAATCAAAAGGGTAGGCCACATTACATACTATAACGGCACCATATGTGTCGGTGAGTGTGTAAGTGTGTATGTAATATTACACACTTATGTTTGTCTTCGGGTTAGTTCAGTCGTAGCGCGTTCGGCTAGAAACCACAAGGTTCCTAGTTCGACACTCAGGATTGTGCGGTAAAGTAAGGAGCTGATGGTAGGTGTGGGCGCTCCACCTCAGACGCAAAAAGCAGTCTCCTTGTCTAGCGCTAGTGAAAAGGGGATAGACTCCCTCGCTGATTGGCTTTATTTACTTTTACTTTATGCTTGTCTTTCTTGTTCTGTATGGATAGCTGCTCTCAGGTACTGGGAGCACCGTGAAATGTATAAAACACCCAGTGAGAATCGAATTCACGAACAGCTGTCTACTAGCCGGGCCTGGTAACAATTACACCACATGGTACGCGTTGTGTAGTGATTAGCAAGCTGTGTAGGTATTTACCCAACCCATTTGCCAGTATGGGGCATCCAGCGAGGATTGAACTCGCTATTCCGTAATAATGGATCTGCGAGACTAGCTTGTTAACCCTTACACCATGATGGAAACACCCTAACGTATCTGTGTGTATTCAATTTGTTTACGCATACAAGTTTGGTGTGCTGAGTTTACACAGTATGTATGTACTCAGTGAAATGTAATTATTTACACAAACCGTTCGCCTGCCCTGTCGGCCGGGGTGTTAGAATGCACCGACTGCGCCTCTGCAGAAGGGTAAGACTCCCCCAATGGGGCCACCTGTTGGCCGTGAGTGGCGACCCGTGATGATTAAGGATAGAACCCAGGTGGATGAGCAGTTTAAATGACTTGCAATACTCCACTTTGGCCCTATCTTAGGCTAGACGGGCGGTCGGAGAGGCCCCTCCGATCAATCGGCTGGTCACGTCGAGCCCTAGCACCTATATGATTGCCTCAATCCTATTGCCCTTATCGCAAGCCCCAACCCCTTTTTATCATATGGATGCTAGAAGGCGGTGACTGAGGGTCTATATGTCCTGGGAATGACGTTAAACTCTATCTGATGGTGAGGTTCCAGTTTTGGAGGTCTGGGGAATGTGGAGCACCCCTTAATCACCATTGCTCCCTGGTCCAATCTGACCCGGAGTGGTAGTACCTGTTAGGGTCCCATTTATGGGTTAAATAGAAGAACATGAGTTTATAAACAAAATTTGATTATCTATTAAGAATGAATTTATTTCAAAACTTTGTCGGCATTAAATCCCCCACCGAGTTTGATCTGCCGTAAAACAAACCAAACCTAACCGTTCGCCATGGGTAGGTTATGACAAATTCACAAGTATGGGGAATCCAGCAAGGATCGAACTCACTCTCAAGTAGTAGTGGATCTGCAAGACTAGTTTGCTAACCATTATGCTACGACGGGACGCCCTGAGTGAAATGTGGAGTGTTACTCTAGCGATATTGTGTGAGTGGGTGTGCGCGTATTTATGTATATGCTGTTGTGTTTGTATATATTTCGATAAAACTTGCAAATCATACTCAAAATCCTATGATATTACAGGGTGACCCAGAAATAACAGAACTCAAATTATTTATTTATTTTCCCATTAAACTAACCCTAAACCCCAACCCACCCTAGTTAAAATTAACAGTTTTATTACAAAATTTGCGGGTTCTATTTTTTCTGGGTCACCCTGTATATAGGTTGACCCAGAAAAAACAGAATGCAAATTATTTATTTATTTCCCATTAAACTAAACCTTAACCCTAAACTCCCTAGTTAAAATTAACAGTTTTATTACAAAATTTGTGGGTTCTGTTTTTTCTGGGTCATGGGATTTTGAGTATGATTTGCAAGTTTAACCTATATTTCTTTGAGACTGTGCGTCTGCCAGTGCTCGTATGTATCGACTTGATACATACATGTAGATTGTAATTATATTGTAAGTGTGCGTGTGTGCTTTGGTTCGTTAGGTTTTACGGCATGTCAACCCTTGTTGCTGAAGACGTTTTTTTTCTATTTATGGGTATTCAAAAAGTTTTTTTCTATTTATGGGTATTCAAAAAATTTTTAAAACTCATTTCTTTTTAAACACAGTGGACCTGGGAGTAATGGCGATAAAGGGGTACTCCATACTACACAGAGCTCCAAATTTGAAACTTCACCATTAGATGCAGTTTAACGTCATATCTAAGACACTAAGACACTACCTTCTATATGATAGTGTGTGTCTGTATATGTGTATCTGTGTCGATAATTGGGAGTCCCTGACACCTGATCACGGGCAATTGAGGGCTGCGATATACAGGGGTGCAGAATTGTTTGAAGCTGCAAGGGTGGACCGGGCAAAACCCAGGGGAGTGTGCCGAAAACGTGAACCTCTACCAGCCAATTCTGGTGATGTGTGGATCTGTGGGGAGTGTGACCGGGCCCTATTGTCAAAGTTGGGCTTGGTCAATCAAATGAAATCACATGAGAGCTACCCGACTGCAATTGTTGTCTCTACCATGCCACACTCTAAGACCCAGCATGATCCCCAACATGAGGACAATGATGAGTATGCAACACCTGTCGATGCAGTCAACACCAGTCGTTATGTGTGCCAGATATGTTCAAGAATATGCAGGACTTTGGCGGGATTAAAAAGTCATGAACGAGCTCACAAACGGACTGTGGATGAAGGAGTGGCAATCGTATGATAAGACGTTGCGATCATATGTGTGTTACCTGGAATGTAGAATATTACTGTAAAGATGATGTGTGTGTGCGTGTACATTTATATGTTGAGTGGGGGCGTGTGGTGTAATACTTACCGTCATAGGAAATGGACATAGCGGTACGAGTTCAAATCCTGGACGAGGCTATTTGCATTACATATAGAGCTAATACCCTTGAGAAAGATATGAATCCAACTGTTCTCCCTCCAGCTATGGGTAAATAGTAGGGCAGACTGGGCACTTTAACCTGGATTTGGCAACCGGTCTAGGAGAAGGAAAACACTGTTAAACTCCGCCCAAGAAAGTGACCTTGTGTCACATCCTACTTATGCGGAGGGACTGATAAATATATATCTTTTTCAGCTAGTATATTAGGTCTGAGACCTGTCAGCTGTTCCTTAATTCCACAGAATATTTATACTCTTTCCACAGATTATCTAACCTTGAAGGAGTTTAGAGATGGGGCATTCACTATTGATGATGGTAGTTTATTCCATGTATTCACCACTCTGTTACTAAAATAATTTTGTCTTGCATTTGCTTTACAAAATTTTTTTAAGAGTTTTAATTTATGACCCCTGGTATTGATATTTTGAGCAATGTTCAGTAGGTCAAAGTTCGTTGAATAAAAACGATGTGTATATTTGTAGACTTCAATCATATATCCTCTTGTACGTCGATAAACCTAACTTGATAAGTCAATGTTCCTAAGTCTTTCTTCATATAAAAAGGTTTTAAAATCATTCCTTACTTTAGTAGCTCTCCTTTGAACTCCCTCAATGAGTGTTATGTCCTTATAATATGGGGATGTTATATGACCGTTGGAAGGCTTAAAGTAACCTCCCAACGTGGGTACATGCGTATACATAGAAACCATTCCGACAAAGGTCAAAAGATAACAATATATTTATTCCGTAAGTGACGGAGATACATTCAGAGAAAGATATACAAAAAGAGTACATTTATGAACAAAAGGTGTATAAAACAGATACAGGAATGTTCTATAAAAATAAATATGCGTATGAGTTACTAGTAGCGGGTAGGTAGGGGGTAAAAAACCCTAACCTAAGTTTAGGGTAGCAAACTGACTAGGCCATCTTCCCATGTTGCTGGCCTGAGTGAAAAAGAGATAGAGAATCGTATTTCCCTCCTGTGGTCAGATACTAACGCCACCTATCGGCGACAAACGAAAGACAGTAAGGGAAGATAACTCGTTTTGGATTTACGTCCACTCAGACTTCGTTTACTAACCCAACATCCTTGATTAGTCTGAGACTCCAGACCACATTAGCAAATTCCAAATGAGGTCTTACCAATGTAATGAATAAATTTTTCAGTATTTCTTTATCCATGCATTGATTCATATGACCATCGTATTAATCCTAATTTAAGGTGTATATATATATATATATATTAAGAATTGAAAAAAGTTGACCATTTAATACTTATCTATATTTTTGCAAGAAGACAAAAAAAACTTGGGCAATCTTCAGAAATTTTACCTGATTTCAAACCTGTTAAATTCCGCTTAAAAATTGACCTTGTGTCACATCCTATTTGTGCGGAGGGGGTGGTAAATATGTATATGTTGAGTGGAATGTAGAATGTTACTTTAGTGATGTCGTTTTCAGTGCGTGTGTGTGTGTATGTGTCTCTCTCTCTCTCTCTCTCTCTCTCTATATATATATATATATATATATATATATATATATATATATTATACATATATTAGTTGTAGAAAAGTTTTTCTCTCTACCACGGTTTCGATGTTCAAGGTATACCTTCCTCAGGAGAACTAAAAGAAATTATAAGTAACTAATATTATATATATACTTGCCTGTTTAGAATTATTTTTATTTCTCTACGTCTCCTAAAAATAAACTTTTTGTCCCTAGAACTAAACTTTTTCTCTTTGAAATTAATTATTAGTTTACCATATATTCACCCGGCAAAAGTAATATGTAATTCTGTCAATCAGCTGTTTTTAAATCTGATCCTCTTTTTTATTATTTATTTTGTTTATATCTAATATGATAATATGGATATCAATTCATTCATAGATGTTTTGACCAACACATATATAAACAAATTAATATTCGTTGTAAGTTCTTTCAAAGACGCATTGTATTGGTGATAAGCTGCTTTGAAACCAATTGTCACAATCACACGTTAAATGTGTTGGACTATATAACATATAAATACAGCTAATACACCCGTAATCGAGCACTTTATCTTCAATTCTAAAAATCTACGAATATATATATATATATATATATATAATATATATATATATATATATATATATATATTTGTGTAGTGTATGTGTGTGTGTGTGTGTTTTATTAAGTCAAAGGATAGGGTTTTCTCGTATTAATGTTTTTTTTTGTAGTAATTAGTGCAAATATTATATTATATCTATATTAATCTTAATAAAACATTAATGAGTTATGTAATCTATGTCTGCATTTCCCCAGGAATTCATCCTTCCTATTCAATAATTTTTTCTGATCCGGGAATCTAATTATGGCTAATTTTTCTAAACACAAGAAACATGGATCAGTTAAACTTCGGCAGATATTTGATCTCTTTAATATTTCCCATTTAATAATAGGTGTTATATTTTGATGCTTTAGATTCCAAATATAGCTAGCTAAGGTTGTTACATTTTTTAGTTTAACATTAGAAAAAGAGTATTTATCGTTTGTAAACCTAGTTTTGAAATCTGATTTTGTACAACCCACGTAAAATTTATGGTAAGAGGGCCTTAACCCCAGTTATTTGTTCTATATAAATGTCATTATTATGACTTATCGTACTGCTACTGATCTATATGTAAATATCTACAATGAAATCACCCCTACCCCACCCCATACATTTTCAGGGATTAGAATATACTGAATGTTTATCCTCCGCAGAGGAGTAAGACAACCCCCTCTAACAGAAATAAAGTAGACAAATAATTTCGTTTAAGACTGTTGTATAAAGGAAAGGTACAAGGCAAATATAGGGTGTATATTTGGGTTAACAGTTTATTCTGAGGTTAGTATGTAATGTGTTAGAGTGTATACATTTCTTTTGTAAATGTCTTTAAGAGTAGTGTAATTGTCTTTCAGAGTTGCCAGAGGATTTTCTCCTGGCGGGGATACATTTATAGGTAATACAAGGAGTTTTAAATACACTTATCTTAATTATATTAATCTTTGCAATGTCTCTACGTTGTCCGGTAAAGTCGCTGTGTTTCAGTTGTTCTGCTAGTTTCAGCTAGTACTGTACCCTTTGCCTGTCGGGCCTGTTCTGTCGAGTCAGGGTTCTTACCTCTGTCCCCTATTGTCCGGGCTTCCGGTGCGGGCAGATAACCCAATTTCCGATACCTCCCACCAAAAAGGAGTGTCCTGGGTATGACACTAGGCTACATCTGATGGTGAATTTCTAGTTTTGGAGATTTGAGGTGTGGTGTACCCTTCATTGCCATTACTCCCAGGTTCACTCTATATCGCTGTTTGTATTTCATATAGCGCTAATAACCTTGGGAAAGGTATGTACTTGTTAGGCCCACCAAGTACGACCACTCCAGGTTCCATCTATTGGTAAAATAGATTTTAAAAAGCAGTTTTTAAAAATATGTTTAAAAAAATGAATTAGAAATAATTTGAATACCCAGTAATAATAAATAAAACAAACGGCATAATTTTTTAAAATCTCAATAATGTGTTTGTTTTAGTATGTAATTTACTTCAGACAAAGCGTCCGTTTTCGTAATTTTGGGGGCAGAATTTAATGTTTAAAATGTATCAAAAATTAATTACATATGTAATATTATTTTGCTTTTTTACTGATGCTCATTATGTTACTACTTTTTGACTTTTGACTAAAATTGACCTTATATAATCGATTTTATAATTATAATTTGTTTTTAAAGTGAAAATTGGCGCTTGAATTGTTGATACCTAATAAAAAAATACATATTAGTAAATATCATTTGCCTTTCTCCGACCATATTCTTAGAATAGAATTATTTTATAAATAAAAGAATTCGTCATTTTTTTATACTACTGTATAAAAAAAACGATTTTTTTTATTTATAAAATAATTCTATTCTATGCATATGGTCGTAGAAAGAAAGGCAAATGATATTAGGGTCTGGATAAAGTAAGTTCAAAACTTGTGCCGACGAGTGGGGTGGAATTTTTATTTTTTATTTTAGTACTTGTCTTTTTTATTACAGTTAGCCGTCTGTCTTAACGCTACTTCAAAGATCGATTTGGGGTGAGGTGGGGATGTGGTGTCGGTAATTTTTTAGAAATGAACATTCGTATTTTTTTCATACTGGGTCTGCTGTCTGGGAAGTTCAAAACTAAACTCATGTCAACGTGAGTAAGGTGGGGTATACGGTTTTTTTCTTAATTATTGAATTATATCGCTTAATTATTAAAAATCAAAAACCAAATTTTGTGTGTTTCTTAGTCATAAACATATTAAGCTGTATACAAGATTTCAAATCTGAATGACCTCTCGTTTGTGAGTTATAAGTCAACACGTACATACCAAAATTCCTTTATATATATATATATATATATATATATATATATATATGTTCTATCACCAATATCAACCACTCTTCATTTATAGATATAACAAACTATTAATACTATATATATATATATATATATATATATATATATAGGGTCAGTCAATGAATGAGGGGAATATTGTTAAAAAAAAAATTTTTAAATTTCAGAATATTTTTCTATATATGTAAATTCTGCATTGTTTGGAATTGGTTTATAACAAAAATTATCTTCATCTCGCAGAAATAATTGATTTGAGGCTTTTCAAAATGATGGTGAATCAAACTATCCTCAGTTCTATGTTTTAATCCTAGTGCTATACACTCAAGTCATCTCTTTTTCCCGCCTATTTTTATATCAGTGTCCTGATTTCTACCCACATGTTATTGTATAGTTTTATTCTGATTAAACTGACCAGTCAGCTGCTTTTGGTCATTGGTCTTTAATTACTATATCAGGTGGTCAGTGGGGATTTTCTTATCTGTATTAACTGTGTAATCCTAGAGAAGTAGCTTAGTAATTGTCAGGTACCACGGATGAAGCATAATATTAAGTCGTACTCTAGCACCATCCATGCCCTGTTACTAAAAAAAGGACACCAAATCCTAATTCAAAAAAAAAAAACAAAGAAAACCACATTAAGCTGTTCACAATTAGAAGGTGTTTCTGAATCTAGTGAGTAACTATAGGATTTAGTGGTTTGGTTTCTTTGTTTAATGGCATATCAACCTTCGTGAGTTATTTAATGCCAAAGCTCTCCTTGTAGAAGAACAGTAGTGGTACTATCTAACCCATAGTTGGGAGAGGATAAAGAAGTTCATCCCATTCCCAAAGGTTTGGTTTCTTTGTTTAATGGCATATCAACCTTTGTGGTTTATCTAATGCCAAAGCTCTCCTTGTAGAAGAACAGTAGTGGTACTATCTAACCCATAGCTGGGAGAGGATAAAGAAGTTCATCCCATTCCCAAAGGTTTGGTTTCTTTGTTTAATGGCATATCAACCTTTGTGGGTTATTTAATGCCAAAGCTCTCCTTGTAGAAGAACAGTAGTGGTACTATCTAACCCATAGCTGGGAGAGGATAAAGAAGTTCATCCCATTCCCAAAGGTATTAGATTTGGTTTCTTTGTTTAATGGCATATCAACCTTTGTGGGTTATTTAATGCCAAAGCTATCCTCATAGAAGAACAGCTACAGCTTGACTGATTAATCGGTCAATCACATCAAGCCCTAGCACCTATATGATTGTTTGGACCCCTTTTTTATCTCGATTAAGAAAGGACATCATTTTCATTTTCACCGTCAATATCATGTTGTTTTAAGAGACTATTTTTAGATTTTTTTTTTAATTATAAAACTAACCCCTAACCCTAACCCCTAATCCTAACCCCTAACAAACAACCAGATATTGATAGTGTAAATGAAAAACGTCCTTTCTTAATCGAGATCAAAAAGGTGTGCCTAAAGGTAATATAGTCCGATTGTTCCAGCTCTACTGCCTTTATGATAAATCCCCAACCCTTTTTATCCTATATGTGCTAGAAGGTGGTGGCTGAGGGTCTTAGTCTCCTGGGTATGACATTAAACTGCATCTGATGGTGAAGCTCCAATGCTGGAGCTCAGGGACATGTGCAATACCACTTTATTGCCTTTACTCCCAGGTCCAGCCTAACCTGGAGTGGTAGTACCTATCAGGGTCCCATCTATGGGTTGAATAAACAAAATCAGCTATTTCCTAGTTGAGTAACATGATATTACAGGGTGACTCAGAAAAAACAGAACCCAAATTATTTATTCTCCCATTAAACTAACCCCAGCCCTAACCCTAACGCTAACACCACCACCCCAGCAGTTTAGTAACATAATATTACAGGGTGACCCAGAAAAAACAGAACCCACAAATTTTGTAATAAAACTGTTAATTTTAATTTTTTTTTTTTTTTGAAGTTCAAGTCCAACAATATGTTACTCAACTAGGGGGGATAGGGTAAGGGTTAGGGTTGGGGTTTAGGGTTAGTTTAATAGGAAAATAAATAATTTGGGTTCTGTTTTTTCTGGGTCACTCATGTCACTCAACTAGGAAATAACCAAAAAATTAGTATTAAAAAGTGTGTTTTTAAAAAAATTGAGCTTGAAAAAAAAATTGAGGTTAAAAAAAAAAATTGAATACCCAAAACAAAATGTCTTCAGCATGAAATAAGCCAACAAAGGTTGACATGCCCTAAAATCCAACCAACCAACCATGTAGTGCTAGATGAAATTTTCTTTTGCTTCTTTTTGATATATGGTGGTTACCCCCCCCTCCCACACACACACACACTCCTTATCCAACGATTCGTTTCCTCACTTCAGAAAAAAGATGTAACTGAGAAAAAATGTTCAACTACAATACTCAGAAGCACCATGCTGATTTTGACGGGGGTACAGTGCGTGCATCGGATTCTGAGGACTGTTCATATAAACCTGTATTTTGGCACCTGTACATCTATTGATTGGTTTATGTGATCACTTACCTGTATATTTGATCTTACATAAATTGACACATATATTCAGATTGTTGCACTTTTATTTTCTATCACTAAGTGTGGGTCTGGTTGGTTGGTGGATTTTAATGGCATATCAACCCATCTGGGGTTAATACATGCCAAGAGATCAAGAAATAATTTTATATATCTATATTTATACTGGCCATTGGACTGGCAAGGAAATTGATAACAGCATGATCCCTGGGGACTATCTCCCCAGGTAACACCTGCCTAATTGATTTAAAGGGGCAGGGCTGGGTTTATTGCCCAGTGCCTGAGGCACCTCAATAGAGGTATGCTGAAGGGATCCACGCAATTCTTTCATTGGCCGCACATGAGCTTTTCTTTGTGCGCGGCCCCTCATGTTTATTTCGACTACAATACTCAGAAGGACCACGCTGATTTTGAGAGGGGTACTGTGCATGCATTGGATTCTAAGGACTATTGATATCATCCTTTATTTTGGCACCTGTTCCCCTATTGAGCTGTATATGTGATCCTTTACTGTAATCCAGTTATGTTACCTGTATATTTGATCTTACATAAATTGACACATATACTCAGTTTATTGCACTTTTATTTTTTATCACTAAATTTTGGTCTGGCTGGTTGGTTGGTTGGTTGTTAGATTTTAACTCTTAACGTCCTATACCACCTCATTCTATGGAGGCGCGTGGTCTAATGGTTAGAGTTGTAGGAAATGGACTCGTCAACGCGAGTTCAATTCCTGGACAAAGCTGTTGGAATTTCACATGGCGCTAATACCCTTGGGAAAGGTATGAATCCAATTCTCCCTCCAGCAATGGGTAAATAGCAGGGCAGACTGGACTCTTTAACCATGGCTAGGTAACCAGTCTAGGAGAAGGAAAACTCTGAATTCAAACCTGTTAAACTCCGCTTAAGAAATTGACCTTGTGTCGCATCCTGCTCATGCGGAGGGGTTGGTAAATATATATACCACCTCATTCCACCCGGATGGAAGTTACATTTTTTTCTTAATCTACCCCCAAACAATAGACTTTGTTTAAAATGTAATATTAAACATATTTAGAAGTCTTTGATTTACAGGAAAGAACAGGTAAAGGCCATTTTTGGCCATTTTTTGATAAATCCTCATAGGAATGGGCTCTAAAAATCATTAAAAAATTCTCAACAGGATGTTAAGAGTTAATGGCATATCAAGAATTTTGATGATTAAAAAATAACATTCAGCACATACCCCACAGAATTATCACTCAGTTGCAGATTGAACTGGAAATTTCTTTATTCTCTAAGTTAGAGCTTATTTAGTGTATTGCTCTAATGGAAATCTCCCTATTATGTGCTGAGTTACACTCACACACATACATACATATATATATATATATATATATATATATATATATATATATATATAAGGTATCCAAAACTAGTAGTAAGGGATGATTCTACATGGGATCTTCAAAATCTGACTGTATAATTATTGCATGCTTTAGTTGGTGCAAATACATGGATTTTTATAAATCCCTAAAGAGAGCTCAATGTATAATAATCTATATTTTAGATTAAATACAGAGCAATATTTACCTTTGAAAGGAAGGAAAAACTCAATAAACTGTCATCCTGTAATAAATAGGGTTGATGACGGTTTATTGAGTTTTTCCTTCCTTTCAAAGGTATATATATATATATTCAATATATGATTCAATTATCAATTATATATAATTCCTCTATCAAAATTTAATATATACCCTTTGCCCATTAGGTTGTGTTCTGAGGATTCAGGCCCCGAATTGGGAAGTCGTTGTCCTGGAGGTGCCCTTGCCCTCTGTAATCCTGCGATGGGATACATGGCAATACAGGTTAGGTGGCTGCGCAGTTAGAATTAATGTTACTATTGACTAGATGATTTGGCATTCTCCATGTGGCATGGGCTGGTGGCCCAGTGTGTTGAGTCCGCTGGTTCAATCTCTAGTGGCGGAGATTGTGGTATGCACTGCTGATGAGACCAAAGGAGGTCGAAACAGCTGTCCACTGCTCCGGATGTCGCAAATGGTGTTTGCCGAGTTGTCTGGTCGTGGTAATATGATTCAATTATCAATTATATCTAATTCCTCTATCAAAATTTTATATATATATATATATATATATATATCAGTCATCCACAGACACGTGTTTTGAAGTTTACTTCTCATCAGTGTGGCTCAACTTTTTAATAGCTACCTCTAGCCAGGATCGAAACCCGACAGAATTTTTGTCTGCCAAGTTCCTTACCCTTGCAGCCATCAGCAGCTGTTAGTCTGGGGTGAACAATTAATTGATACATACTTACGGGGGCATGATTTTACAATCACCAGAGAACTCAAATCTTTAAACAGTGATAGGTGAGTAATGGCTTATGCCAAATGGTGAAATTTCAATTAATGCCCCCCCCCCACAGTGCTCTACCATGGGAGTTAGGAGCATATTAGTATATGACGATCATATATGCTCTATATGATATATAAAAAAGAAAAAAAGCAATCGGAAAAGTAACCCCAGTTGAAAAAAGTTTTTAACAAAAATATATTTTATTATTTTATATATTATGGTGTTAGAATAACCGGTAATTTATGAGGAAGTGCGTTCCAGTCTCCTGCCTCAAAAATTGCTACCCGGTGACTTTCAAAGTAACGACCCCAGCTCATCATAATTCTTGTTTATTTATCATAATTTGTCGTAATTCTTGTTTAGATATGAAGATGGATATATAGTTTGGAATAGACTGAGATAGATAGATAAACAAACAAAATAATATAGATAGATATGAACAAATGAAGATAGATAGATATTTTCGACAAGTAAATGTATTTGGGGGGGGGTCGCATCTTTTTTTTGTCGTAATTCTTGTTTATTTAAACTAAAAACAAGACATTAAACAAACATGAATAAAAGAAAATCTTAGTATTTAAAGTAATATAGATAAATATGAACAAATTGAGATAGATAGATAGATAGATATGAAGATGGATAGTTTTGAATAGACTGAGCTGGGTCGTTATTTTAATAGTCACCGGATAGCAATTTTTGAGGCAGGAGACCGGGATGCACTTCCTCATAAATTACCGAGTAACCTAACGAGTTGCTCCCCTTTCATCATTACGGGATTGACGGGAACCTGGATATGGGGATTCAGCCATTTTACTTTGGACAGGGGTTTTGGACAGGACAGACGTGCGGCAGCACGCCTGAACTAGTGACCTCATGCGTCAGCACGGTTGGGCTAGTTCAGTCACTTTTAGGGTGGAACCATTTTCTACCCTGTGTTAAATAAGGACTCTCAGCAGAGAGTCGACACGGCCACTGGCCCCATGTGTGAACACACACATAACACAAGGACAGCCTTATATGTGATCACACTATGACCCAAGGACCGGCCTGATATGTGTGCACATGTATCATACACACAGCTGAACTCTATCCAAAACCATCCCACTGTATTCCCTGTCAGTGAGAATAAATAAAACAAGTATTGTTATATGTTAAACATATTTCCCTGTTTTTATTATCATTTTGTATATCCTACATCTCAGGATATAACGGATTACCTCCATAACATATGGCAAAATATTTATATTGTGAGTCAGTTGTTGTATAGGAACACAATATATGCATAATATATGCAAAAAAGTGTGCATAATTTCTGGAAACTCTTATATCCTTTATCGATGTAAACTGCAAGATATTAGAATTTGAATTTAAGCCTGCGCAAAAGTGGAATTGAATATGTGATACAAAACACTGGTTATTTCCTATAAATCTAACATAAACAAAGGGGAACCATTCTTGACTGATAAATTATTTATTTATTTTCCCATGAAAAGAAAAAATACAAACAAGAATTATAATAAAAATAAACAAGTTAAAACAAGAATATATGAACAATAAAAAGTTATTTCCTATAAATCTAACATAAACAAAGGGGAACCAATCTTAACTGATAAATTATTCATTTTTTTCCCATTAAACTAATCCTAAATCCTAACCCTAAACCCTAACCCCTTCTTCTTTTTTCCTAGTAGATCAATAAATAAATAAATAATTTATGGGGAAACTCAAGTAGGTTATTACTCTGTACCATTATAATAAGAAATTTGCTCTACTCATGTATTGAGCACTTTATATTTGTTATATCACTGTCTTATCATTGTGAAACCTGCATCAACTAACCATTGTGACCAATTTCACCGGTAAGTCACCTTTTCCATATAAATCATATATATAATATATATATATATATTATGGACTCTCTCGTCAATTTTCGACGAATGAGGGTTCACACACACAATGAACACCCACACAGTGATTTGTTTATAGTGGTGAAGGCTTGTGTTGGACCATCCACACTTTTTAGCACAGTCGATAGGAAAGAATTGGTGCATCAAGGGTTGCCACAAACCCAATCAACGACCGACCTCAGGAATTTTGAATTCAGAGTTATCCCTCTCTTAGACTGGTTACCTACCCACGGTTGAAGGGCCCAGTCTGCCCATAGCTGGAGGGAGAATATATGGATTCATACCTTTCCCAAGGGTATTAGCACTATGTGAAATGCCAATATATATATATAGTGAGAGAGAGAGAGAGAGAGAGAGACGCATATCCTGTGTCCCGGACACATAAAAATCTAAAAGGACACAGTTAAATTGTATCCATGTGTCCTAGTGTTATTCTTTTTTCTTTCCCATCTTTTCAAGCTAACTGTAAATACATTTATATATTTCTTTTAGAAACGAATTACATGGTATGGGGTAAAAGGTAAGGCTTAGATGGCTTTAGTTGTTCATAAATAAAATCTATACAATTTATTAAGAAACTTCAGTTGGGACCCATCAAATTTCCCGGGGTCTGTTTCAAATCAAATACATGTGTCCCAGGATGCACTAAATTAAAAACCTATCAGCACCACTATATATACAACATGTGCATGTATATATATATATGAAAAGAAAATATTTTAAATTTCCTCATCATATTTCCATATATATATATATATATATATATATCATATTCAAATCACGCACAGGGCGGTCTTCCGATCTATAGCTCTGCTGATGAGGCCTAATAGGCCGAAATGTACATACAGAGATTGATTTTTCTCGATTTGTTTAGCCATAAATTTAATAGGTATTCCCGCCTAATTCATTATTAATTAATTAATTTTCAAAATTAGGTACGACTCCAATTAAGCACTTATTCTCCCAAAAATTATTGGCAAAAAGCCATTCAAAACAAACCGTGTTTACAACTTATCATATCGTCGTGTAATAAAAGTCACTAGAAGTGGAATATTAACCTACTCTAAACAAATCATAAAATCTAAGAAGTCCGGTTAGTGTAGAGGTTATGAGATCGGCCTGTCAGCTTGGCAGTCCGGTTTCAAATCACGCACAGGGCGGTCTTCCGATCTATAGCTCTGCTGATGAGGCCTAATAGGCCGAAATGTACATACAGAGATTGATTTTTCTCGATTTGTTTAGCCATAAATTTAATAGGTATTCCCGCCTAATTCATTATTAATTAATTAATTTTCAAAATTAGGTACGACTCCAATTAAGCACTTATTCTCCCAAAAATTATCGGCAAAAAGCCATTCAAAACAAACCGTGTTTACAACTTATCATATATATATATATAAGTGAAATAAAATGGAACTTAATCCGACAGTGTGAATTTGATATATTGAAAAAACAAAAGATGTCTACAAATGCATGGGATCATCAGGAGAGAATGTACAAACCGTTTCAGGGCCTTCCTCTCAACGGTTTTAAAAAGCAACATCGGACCCCCTCACTGATATGAGGTCCCTAGGAATATCTGTATCGACCGCATGTGGATCGGTCTTCAACAAAAATAAAAATAAGATGGGATGAAATGACCGTTTTGTGCATGTGTATATGCATATATATCTATTCAATTTGTGCATGTATGTATATATATATATATATATATATGTGTGTGTGTGTGTGTGTGGAGAAAGGTAGACAAACATGGGATGTTGTAGAAAATGGATGTTTATTGTAGGTAGTGATGTCGATGTTGTAACGTTTCGGTCTGTTAGACCTTCTTCAGGACTTGGATATAGTTCTTGCTTCAATGGTGAACATTTTCAAACGTCAACATCACTACCTACAATAAACATCCATTTTCTACAACATCCATGTTTGTCTACCTTTCTTCACATACTGTCAGATTAATTTCCTCTTATTTCTCCCATATATATATATATATATATATATATATATATATATGTTGTTGTGGAGTCCACATATGGTTCTTTTGTTGGTATATCTAATGAGTCTAATTTTCAGTGTATATATTATATATATATATATATATATATATATATATGTCGATAATATATATTTTGGGGGTTTTAATTTATTTTACACATCACTCATTCTTCGCATTAAAACCCAAAAATATATACTATATATATATATATATATATATATTCGCCGAATTTGCTTGTCATGATTATTCCAATTATATATATATAACACATACACACACACACACACACATATATATATATATATATATATATATATATATATATATATATATATACATTTATATATATCATCATCATGTTGCACAAGCAGCACAGATATCCATGACAATCTCTCACCAACCTTCCCTATCACTCATTGCCCCTGAGAGGTCCTCTGCGCAGCATCCAGAATTCTCGCATAGTTGGTCAATGTAGGTCCTTAGTGGGCATCCTACATATATATATACATATATATATATATATATATATATATACAGATAAAATTATATACACTGAAAATTAGACTCATATATATATATATATATATATATATATTTTTTTTGGGGGGGGGATATGTGCTTAATTGAAGTCATACCTAATTCTTGAAAATGAATTAGTTAATAATTAATGAATTTAGGCAGGCATATATGTTCAAATGTATGGCTAAACAGATCGAGAAAATGTCAATCCCTGAATGAGACCGAATAGGTCGAAATGTACACTCAGTTAAGCACATATCCTCCAAAAATTGTCAGCTAAAAGCCATATCAAATAAACACAGTGTTTATTTACGTACTTTCATATATATATATATGTATATATATATATAGGTTTTGAAAAATCCTCAATTACCTGATAAGCCTCTGTAAACGTTGAGTATATAAATTACTACTTAAGCTTTTTTTAACTAATATATTTGTCATAATGTTTTAAATGATTACTTACTGGGACATTTTATTATAAATTGGTAATTTTTTCATCAAAATATTGTCTACTGTCTGAGTGAATTTTTATTGAATGTGAATATATTGTGCAATTCAGAAACTCATCAAACTGTATCATGCAAAATTTTTAAAACGATTTTCTCAAACCCTGTGATTTAGTTATGAGAGAATCTTAAGTATTTTTTAAAAAGTTATATTAAAAAATATTAAAGGCTTAAAATCAATACTTGAAATATTGAACAATATTGAACGGTTATTGATTACGAGCTGCTGTCAGTTGCATAAAATGAAAAACTCTTGCGATAAACGTGACGTTGGATGAATAAGAAATTGTTTCTATGGTTTTTTGTTTGTTTTTTTTATTTTTTCTGTTTTTATTTTTTAATTGTATTATATTTTTTGCAATTTTTATAAATTTTTCCATAATGAAAATAATGGACTTTTGGCTTCTCTCAAAAGCTAAAATCTCTTGCCATTTAAGATTGCAGATGAGTGTAAAAAGAATACAGGGCAACTGATGGTGATCCCAAAAGAGGGATTTTTTCTTAAGCAAAAAGGTTGGTTGGATTTTTTGACATATCAACCTTTGTTGGGTTATTTTATGCTGAAGACATTTTGGACCAATAAGCACCCCAAATCTTATTATTTTTTTTGTTTGTTAGGAATTTTTTGTTTTTTGTTTTTTGTTTTGAACCAATAAGCACCCCAAATCATCAACTTAATGTTGTTGTTTTTGTTTGTTTGGAATTTTTTATTTTTTATTTTTTGTTTATTTTATAATTGTATTATATTTTTTGCAATTTCTATAAATTTTTCCATAACGAAAATAATGGACTTTTGGCTTCTTGCCATTTAAGATTGCAGATAAGAGTAAAAAGAATACAGGGCAACTGATGGTGATCCCAAAAGAGGAATTTTTTCTTAAGCAAAAAGGTTGGTTGGATTTTATGACATATAAAAATTTCAAAGTTTCTTCCGAACATACACATACACACAACTGCCCTTTATATATGTACTAGCAGTGGCTACCTGGCGTTGCCTGGGTAGAGGGGGATTTTTTAAAACTCAGTCCTGCAGATCCATTATTACTGAATCATGAGTTGAATTCTCATTTAAATCCCTATGTAAAAAAATAGACCTTGCATTGATCCAGCTACTCAGAAAAGAAATGTTAATGTCTACTATCTAAAATATTAAAGGAAAAAAAAATCCATGCTGTTATCATTTAAATTTTATCTTTTAATTATCTTCCCAAATATAAATCAAATCTCTAATATATTTGCTAAAAAACCAAGCCCTGGTGATATTCAGTGTGTATATATATTTACTTTGTCATTAATTGTTTTATTTCCAAACTTTCCTCCGGACATACATATACACACAACTGCCCTTTGTAAATGTTTTTTTTTGCAATTTTTATAAATTTTTCCATAACGAAAATAATGGACTTTTGGCTTCTTGCCATTTAAGATTGCAGATGAGAGTAAAAAGAATACAGGGCAACTGATGGTGATCCCAAAAGAGGAATTTTTTCTTAAGCAAAATGGTTGGTTGGATTTTATGACATATCAACCCTTGTTGGGTTATTTTATGCTGAAAACGTTTTGTTTTTTCATTCTTATTGGGTACTCAATTTTTTTAAACACAATGGGTTATGATTGTTCCATGGATTGTATTGAACTGTTGCACCACATCAGTTTATAAAAATCTACTTACTGCATATATTCATGTAATGGACAACCCTAAGTGTTGGATGGTTAGTTGGAAAGTTGGATTTTATGGCATGTCAATCCTTGTTGGGTTATTTTATGCTGAAGACGGTGTATCAGGGCAATGTAGTAATAAAATCTTTGATCAAAGAAAAAACAAAGTCTTGTAGTTAATTAATGCATGACTTAACAAAGAAGCCTCAGAGACAGCAACTAGACAAGATAATAGTAAGAAGATAGAAGAGACAAGATGACGACCAGGCAAAGAAGAAGAAGGAAACAAAAAACATGGCAACTAGACAAAGAAGATAGAAAGGAGACATGAATTTGAACAAACAAGTAAGTCACGACTCTGTCTGTCTGTCTGTCTCTCTCTCTATCACACGAGAAATATCTCGATGTATATACCCAACGAGTGTATATGAGTATACAAATTGAGACGTGGTCTAATGGTTAGAGTCATAGGAAGTGGACTCGTCAACCCGAGTTCAATTCCTGGACGAAGCTGTTTGCATTTCACATAGTGCTAATACCCTTGGGAAAGGTATGAATCCAATTCTCCCTCCAGCTATGTGTAAACAGCAGGGCAGACTGGGCTCTTTAACCATGGCTAGGTAACCAGTCTAGGAGTAGGAAAACCTGTTACTCTGCTTAAGAAATTGATCTTGTGTCGCATCCTGCTTGTGCGGAGGGGTTGGTAATATATATATATATATGTAATATATATATATATGTATATATATATATATATATATATATGAGTATACAACACTGTGCTCCTTCCTTTTGCACTTAATGTCACTTAAATCCTTCTAAGCTATGTAAGTATTCAGTTGTTAATGGATTTTCACAGGTAGACTAAATTGCTACAATCAAAATGTCTCAAGACATCTTTTTATCTTTCAATTCTTCACTTAAAGTATTCTTGAGTTTACCCAAAATGTTTTCTGTTGTATTCAAATCGGGATAATTTGCTGGCCAGTTTAGAATTTGGATTCGCTTGCTGGAAAACCAATTTGAAATGGAATGTGTAAGATGACAGGGAGCATTATCTCGCTGAAATATCCGATTTCTTGAGTTTGAACAGCAATGGTTTATTCTCTAAAGCTTTTAAGTAAGACATTGAATTCATCAGCTGGTGGTTGTCGTCAGTGATGTAATCCCTGACGACAACCACCAGTGCCCCAAATGTAGGAGCGTATATTTAAAGTATTGAATTCATCCAACCTTTAATAATATGTAGGTCACTCTTGCCTTCTGGTGATTTTCACCTTTAGTTGGCTAAATTCCTAGCAAATAAGGCACCTGGGAGCAATAGTGATGAAGGGGTGCTCCACATTTCCCAGACCTCCAGAACTGGAACCTCACCATCAGATAGTTTAACATCCCATCCCTGGGAGAATATTGGATGCTACAATTGTAATATCAATTGGCGAAGGAATAAACCAGGGCAGTTGTGTATATGTGTATGTCCAGAGGAAACTTTGAAAATAAAACAATCAACAACAAAGTAAATATATATATATACATTCACTATCACCAGGTCTTGGTTTTTGAGCAAAAATAATGAAGATTCTATTTATATTTGGGAAGATACTTAAAAATTAAAATTTGTATAGTAACAGAAGGTAATTGAAATACGATGTTGATTGATTGAATTAATCACCTCATTTATATTGTATTTTTTTTTTTTACATTGTAGATTATTGAATTAAAATTTCTTACTATATTGTTATATATTTACGTGGGGATTTTCTGGGGCATCCAGTGAGGATCTAACTTGTGAGAAGTAATAATGGATCTGCAAGACTAACTTTTTAAAATCCCTCCTCTACCCAGGTGACACTAGATAGCTACTTCTCGTACATATATAAAGGGCAGTTGTGTGTATATGTATGTCCGGAGGAAACTTTGAAAATAAAAAAATTAACAACAAAGTATACACATTAACTATCACCAGGGCTTGGTTTTTGAGCAAAAATAATAGAAATTTGATTTATATTCATGAAGATAATTAGAAAATAAAATTTAAATGATAACAGCATGGATTTTTTTTTTTCATTTAATATTTTATATAGTAGACATTAACATTTCTTTTCAGAGTAGCTGGATCAATGCAAGGTCTATTTTTTACATAGGGATTTAAATGGGACATCCCACGAGGATTCAACTCACGATTCAGTAATAATGGATTTGCGGGACTAACTTTTAAAAAATCCCCCCTGTACCCAGGCAACACCGGGTAGCCGCTGCAAGTACATAAATAAAGGGCAGTTGTGTGAATCTGTGTTTGAAAATAAAACGATTAACAACAAAGTAAATATATATATATATATATATATATATATATATATACATTCACTATCACCAGGGCTTGGTTTTTGAGCAAAAATAATGAAGATTTGATTTCAATTCATGAATATATCTAAAAAAATAAAATTTATATGATAACAACATGGAATTTTTTCCATTTAATTTTGTAGACATAAATTTATATTTTCAGAGTGACTGGATCAACGCAAGGTCTTTTTTACGTAGGGATTTTAATGGGGCATCCAGCGGGGATCCAACTCACAATTTAGTAATAATGGATCTGCAGACTAACTTTTAAAAAAAATCCTTCCTCTACCTAGGTGACGCCGAGTAGCCACTTCTAGTGAAATATAAAGTCCTCAAAGAATGTTAAATGATTAAAAAGGTTTTACAATGTGACACGTCTTTTTACAGAAAATTTGCCCCAAAACATAAGATGCAAAATGCATTAACGCTAAAATATTTTTCTTTGAAAAGCTTTATTTTGTTGAAATATATATCTTTTAAGTAACATAATTCAATTTTTTGAATTTTTAAAAAAAGTTTTCTTTTTTTATTTCTGCATGGGAAAATATTTATATTTTTTATAAAGGTAAGTCCTCAAAGAATATAAATCATTAAAAAGATCGGACCAAGTAACCAATAAGCACCCAAATCATCAACTTAATGAAAGGTTCATATTTTAACTCTACACCAGTAAGTTTCGCTTTCAAATATTTGAAAATAAACGAACAGACAATTTTTGGCAATTATATTGTATCTGACAAAAAACAATTTTTACAAATTGTGTGATACTATTTCTGAACAACATACTTTTATTTAAATAAGCACAAAAATATTTTGTAAATAAAAATTGTATTTTTATTTAGATAAACATAATTGCATTTCTCTTTTGATTAAGTAAAAACTATTTTTAATTTTTTTAAATCATCTTAATTGTTGAAAAATATTCATAAATTTCTGATTAAAAAATATTTATTTAAAAAAAGATTTTTCTATTGAATTTTAATTTGATTACGTGTACCAACCATCTATTTATTTAATTCATTGTGAGTTCAACATCTCCATAAACATCTGATTAAAATCATTTGTTTTGAAAATTTTGGAAGCGGAAGTTACCAGTGATGAGTTAAATTATGAACCTTTCATTAAGTTGATGATTTGGGGTGCTTATTGGTTACTTGGTCCCAAAGATTTGAAAAGTCTGCCCAGAATTGTAAAATGAAAACTTTATTAAAACTAGAACATTTTTTTTTTCAGATTTGGAAAGCTTTGAATTGGTATTTTGATTAAAATCTACTGTAGAGACTATAGTGCTCTGAATAAAAAAATTTCTGAAAAATTTAATTATAACTTTTGTTATTTTAACACGTTGGCCACAATGTGGGCCACATATAATACATGAAGAACTGTCCAAAACCACAATGTGCACACTATATAGTAAAGTCGTCGAGGTGGCCTAGAGTCGGTATCAGCCAATCAGCGAGGGAGTCTATCCCTTTTTCACTTGCGCTAGACGAAGGAGATTGTTTTTGCATCTGAGGTGGAGCGTCACACCTACCATCAGCTCCTTACTTTACCGCACAGATCCCTTTGCTACTCATACACTGAGTTGGCGAGGGCTGGTATCGAACCAGGAACCTTGTGGTTTCTAGCCGAACACTCTACTAAATGAGCTAACCCTGCCCTTACTCTATATAGTACACACCTATAAAACTATATATATTCTTAAAATGACTATAAAGCAGTTTTAATTATCAAATTTCCAAATACAAAACATTAATAGTGGTAAGGAGTGTTCAAAGTAAACGATATAACAGAAATTCTTTATATGTAACTGAGTGTTCAAAGTAAACAATGATACAACATGAATTGTTTATTTGTAACTGTAAATGACAAAATTATTTTTTTAAACTCATATCCTTGCATTTTATGAAATCCGAATGATCCGAGTTAGATATCATTAAATTATTTAAAAAATCATTAAGCTGCCCACAACCTTTCACTCTGATATCTGGCTTGGTATTGAAGTCATATGGTGGGAATAAGTATTGCATTAGCAATCATGGCCAACATGTTATTAATAAAAATTGTTGGTATGATGTGTATGTGTGTGTGTGTGTGTCTTTGTGTATATATATATATATATATACACACACACACGCACACACATCATACCACAATTTTTATTAACATGTATGATTTTTACTATAAAAATGCATTAGAAATGATTTTTACTGTAAAAATGCCTTGGAAATGATTTTTACTACCAATCTGGGAATCTCCAGTTGAAACTTGATTTTCCAACACTTGGGAGAATTATCCATGCTTTCTTGATGTCTTTTGTTTTAATGCATGAAATATATATATATATATATATATATATTATATATATATATATATATAAGTAAAGAAATAAGAAAAGACTTAGAGATTTTGCATTATAGTCTATTTCAAGGAGCTCTCAAACTGCGACAGGTTTTTTAAATAAAACTCTTGTGTCGTAAGGAAGATTTCTTCTCCGGACTTTTGGATTATATATATATATATATATATATATATATATATATATATATATACCACCCCACCAACCCATCCCAGTCTACTGCAGAGTTCAAATTTTACAGGTGTTCTGTAAAGTACTGAAAAAAAGGGCTTTTCTTTATTACTCTACCATATTGTGGGGCTTAAAATTTACCAATTACATCTCTTGCTGCGCACTAAGATTACCTCAAAAAGGGGTGTTCATGGTATGAAACTAAAATGCATCTGATGGAAGAATCCTGTTCTGTGTGTATGTGCCCAGTGAAATGGAATTATTTACCCAAACCGTTCACCCGCCCGTCAGCTGGGGCGTTAGAATGCACCTCTGCAGAGGGGTAAGACTCTCCCAAATGGGGCCACATGTTGGCTGTGGGTGGCGACCCATGATGCTTAAGGATAGAACACAGGTGGATGAGCAGCTCACGATTTGCAAAACTACACTTTGGCCCTTTTTTGGGCTAGACGAGCGGTCAGAGAGGCCCCCTCTGATCAATCGGTTGGTCATGTCAAGCCCTAGCACCTATATGATTGCCCCAACTATATTACCCTTACAGCAAGACCCAACCCTTTTTATTGTATGGGCTAGAAGGCGGCGGCTGAGGGTCTCCATGTCCTGGGAATGACGTAAACTCTATCTGATGGTGAGGTTCCAGTTTTGGAGGTTTGGAATGTGGAGCACCCCTTCATCACCACTGCTCCCTGGTCCACTCTGACCCGGAGTGGTAGTACCTGTTAGGGTCCCACATATGGGTTAAATAGAAAAAACTGAGTTCATAAACAAAATTTGATTATCCATTAAGAATGAATTTATTTCAAAACTTTGTCAGCATTAAATGACCCACTGAGGTTGATATGCCATAAAACAAAGCAAACCAAACCAATCACTCTGACCCAGAAGTAGTGTACCTGTTAGGATCCAATCTATGGGTCAAATAAATCTGTTTAAAAATTATTCCTATTTGATAACTCTTTGTCTCAACCAAACTACACAAAAAAAAGATAAATATGAATGTATTCCCTAACTTCTTGGCATAAAATTACCCTAGATGGTTTGTTATGCCATTGAAATAACTCAATCAAAGAATCTTACTTTGGCAGGTGGTTTGAATTTAGAGTTACCCTACACTAAGGTTAGAGAACTCAGTCAGTCGTACTAATTTGCTTATAGTAAACAAAAACAGTATTGGCCGGAAATTGAACTCAGAAAACGTTAATTAATTTTCGATGGTAATAATAACATATACAATATATATATTATTGAGAATAAATACACAAGTGATGTGCCCTTACTTGGGCTAGAGGGCGGTCGGAGACCCCCTCCGATCAATCGCTGGTCACGTCAAGCCTAGCACCTATATGATTTCCCACCCTATTGCCCTTATGGCAAGCCCTAATCCCTTTTATCATATGGGTGCTAGAAGGCGGTGGCTGTAGGTCTACATGTCCTGGAAATGACGTTAAACTATCTGATGGTGAGGTTCCAGTTTGGAGGTTTGGGAATGTGGAGCACCCCTTCATCCCCATTGCTCCCTGGTCCACTCTGACCCGGAGTGGTAGACCGTTAGGGTCCCATCTGTGGGTTAACTCTTAAAGTCTGTACCGCCTCATTCCACCCGACTGGAAGTCACTACACCTAATCTACCGATATTATAGCCTTTTTTAAATATAATATTGAACATATTTAGAAGTCTTTAATTTCAAGGAAATAGCAGGTAACTTTAATGAAACAGCAATTTTTACCCATTTTTAATAAATGGTTATAGGAATTGGCTCTGGACTTAGAAAATTTTCAACAGGATGTTAAGAGTTAAATAGAAAAATGATTTATAAAAAATTATTATCCATTAAGAATTGATTTATTTCAAAACTTTATCGGCATTAAATGACCCATGAGGTTGATAGCCGTAAAACAAAACAAACCAAACAAGCAATGTGTATATGATATGGCTTTTTTTAGCCGACAATTTTTGGGAGAATATGTGCTTAATTGAAGTCGTACCTAATTTTTGAAAGTTAATTAATTAATAATTAATTAATTAGGCGGGCATACCTATTTAAATTTAAGGCTAAACAAATCGAGAAAAATCAATCTCTGTATGTACATTTCGGCCTATTAGGCCTCATCAGCAGAGCTATAGATAGGAAGACCGCCTTGTGCGTGATTCGAAACCCGACTGTCAAGCTACAGGCGAGGACCGTAACCCCTACACCAACCAGACTTTCTTAGATTTTTCGTTTTGTTTAGAAGTAGGCTTCTATTCCTCTTATAGTGACTTCTTCTACACGACAGTATGAGAAGTAAATACACAAGCGATGTGTTTATGATATGGTTTTTTTTAGCCGAAAATTTTTGGGAGAATATGTGCTTAATTGAAGTCGTACCTAATTTTGAAAGTTAATTAATTAATAATTAATTAATTAGGCGGGCTATACCTATTATATATATATATATATATATATATATATATATAAGAAAATTTGAAAAAAAACTAGTGTTCCAAAAATGGGATGAATTTAATTATCGATGTTTAAAACATTTCGGTTACATTGAACCTTCATCAGGATGTCTCTTGGGATGAAGAAATTGATGGATGTTTTTATATGTGACAGGAGATGAAAAATCTTTTTAGTTTGTTAGTTTAGAAAAATCTTTTACCCCAAGAGACATCCTGATGAAGGTTCAATGTAACCGAAATGTTTTAAACATCGATAATTAAATTCATCCCATTTTCGGAACACTTGTTTTTTCAAATTTTCTTTATATATATATAATATATATATATATATATATATATATATATTTAAATAGGTATGCCCGCCTAATTAATTAATTATTAATTAATTAACTTTCAAAATTAGGTACGACTTCAATTAAGCACATATTCTCCCAAAAATTGTCGGCTAAAAAAAGCCATATCATATTTCAAGTTTTCTTTATATTTGTCGATTTAATTTCCATATTTACTCCCATATATATATTATATATATATATATATATGCCAATCCATGTAGGTGAAATCTTAGAGGCTTTTTTTATATTTCCTCTTTTTAACTGTAGACATCCCACGTTTATCTATCCAGCTATATTGAAATCAAATTAGCAATAAAACCTTGACATTCCACTTCAACAGGAAATATATTCATTACCTTGCCAGGTTTCTTTCATTACACTTTTATATCTTCATATTTTTACAGCCAGTTCTACACTCATGGACCCAGCCAATATATACTAGCAGGACCTGTGGATATACCTCAGTACCTTTGGGAAGTAAAAACTTAATGAAAAAAAAAAATTTCAACTTTCTTTTTGTAATTATATCAATTCAATCTCTTAAGCACGAGAAAGGAAAGGGAGCAAGACATTGTCTTGCCTGCTGGGATCGAACCCGCGTCCTCCCGCATGCGAAAACAGATACGATGTAGGAACTGGAAGACACGAGGTTTGACTGACGTGCCCGGATGTTTGGCTAATATGCCCATAAAATAACAAGTGACTCAAGCACTGGGCAGTCAGCAGCCAGCAGTCGACGACGAGAGCTTTTCAGTAAAGAAATGGATTTCAGTCAAACAAAACGAAACAAAATAGGAAATGTGATTTTGAACTGCTAAAGATTATTTCGACAACGACAGATTTCCAGTTGCTAGACAAGAATGTGTTGACCAACAGAGGGTCTGGCTTGTGAGAAGACTGGGAACTCGCTTGTTTTTGGTCCCCCTTGGCGGGAGCTTGTTGATTGAAGGTCTATTTCGCCCCATATATTTTCCCCCTTCTATAGTTTGGTTTGGTTGTTTTGTTGCATGCCACTCCTTTTAGGGTCATTTGATATCGAATCAAGTCATTTTGATAAACAAAGGACTCAGGTTGCTTACAGTACCTGCTGTTGCTAAATGATCACCCAATTAAGTATTGAGCAGGCTCATTGCTGCTTTTAGTTAGAGTTTTTGTTTTTCAAAATTTGACAGGTTTAAAATGTAAGATGATTTTTTTTAACATAGCGATAATACTCTTGGGAAGTAGCTATTTACCCAACTCATTTACCATGGGTAGGATGTGATAAGGTCATAAGTGCGGGTCATCCTGAAAGGATTGAATTTGCTATTCAGTAGTAATTGATCTGTAAGACAAGCTTGCTAACCATTACACCATGATGGAACACTTTTTAGGAAGTAAAAACTTAATGAAAAAAAAAAATTCAACTTCTTTTTGTAAATTATACAATTCAATCTCTTAAGCAAGCTCTTAGTTCAAGGTTTGGTTTGGTTGCTGTGTTTACAGCATACCACTCCTTTTTGGGTCATTTAATATCGAATCAAGTCATTTTGATAAACAAAGGACTCATGTTGCTTACAGTACCTGCTGTTGCTTAAATGATCACCCAACAAGTATTGAACAGGCTCATTGCTGCCTGCTTTTTTTTTNTATATATATATATTATATATATATACACAGACCACACCACACAACACTATACCACAATTTACTATTAACATGTTGGCCCATGATTGGAATGCCATATATTACTTATTCCACCCGACGCCATGGTTTCAACTCGTTACTCAGTACCAAGTCCAGATATCCAGAGTGAAAGGTTGTGGCCAGCTTTGATGAATTTTAAATTAAATTGAAGACATCTAACTCCGGATTCTTGAAATACAAAGGATGTGAGTTTAAAAAAAAAAAAAATGTCATACATACTTTACCAAAATAAACAATGATTATGCGTCATTTTAAGAATTATATAGTTATAAGGTGTTGTACTATATAGAGTAAAGGGGGCTAGCCGCTCATTTGCTCCAACGTCCCAGCTTCAACCTGACGACCGACAGCACTTGCGTCACTAGACCAACTACTCTGCTCTCTATATTCGCGTCAACTAGGCCGCAAGACACACTGATCCAACTACGGGCACTTACATCATTACGTACTCCTGTTTAATCACTGTGCCAGGCGACAAGTGCCGCCAGCAAACGAACAAATCCACTCCCGACCACGTGCCAATCGCCTCTCGACTCCAACTCTCAGCATCAAACACACCGGCACACTATGTGACAAATAAATCCGTAGATACCGCTACTCCCCAATTCCGCGTACCACGTTAGATGTTCTTCAATTTTATTTTTAAAAAAAAAATCATCAAAGCTGCCCACAACCTTTCACTCTGATATCTGACTTGGTACTGAAGTCATACGAGTTGAAACATGGCGTCGGGTGGGAATAAGTATTGCATTAGCAATCATGGCCAACATGTTAATAGTAAAAATTGTGGTATGATGTGTGTGTGTGTGTCTGTGTATATATATATATAATATATATATATACACACACACACGCACACACACATCATACCACAATTTCTATTATTAACATGTATGATTTTTAGTATAAAAATGCATTGGCCAAAGATTTTTACTATAAAAATGCACTGGAAATGATTTTTACTATACAAATGCACTGGAAATGATTTTTACTATAAAAATGCATTGGAAATGATTTTTACAATAAAAATGCATCGCCCAATGATTTCTATTATAAATATTCATTGGAAATGATTTTCACTCTAAAAATGCATTGGAAATTATGTGTACTATAAAAATGCATTGGAAATTATGTGTACTATAAAAATGCATTGGAAATGATTTTTATTATAAAAATGCATTGGAAATGATTTTTATTATAAAAATGCATTGGAATTGATTTTTATTATTAAAAATGCATTGGAAATGATTTTATTATAAAAATGTATTGGAATTGATTTTTATTATAAAAATGCATTGGAAATGATTTTTATTATAAAATTGGAAATGATTTTATTTATAAAAATGAAAAATGATTTTTATTATAAAAATGTATTGGAAATGATTTTTATTATAAAAATGTATTGGAAATGATTTTTATTATAAAAATTTATTTGGAAGATTTTTATATAAAATTTATTGGAAATGATTTTTTATTAAAAATGTATTGGAAAATGATTTTTATTATAAAAATGCATTGGAAATGATTTTATTATAAAATGCATTGGAAATGATTTTTATTATAAAAATGTATTGGAAATGATTTTTATTATAAAAATTTATTGGAAATGATTTTTATTATAAAAATTTATTGGAAATGATTTTTATTATAAAAATTTATTGGAAATGATTTTTATTATAAAAATGCATTGGAAATGATTCTTATTATAAAAATTTATTGGAAATGATTTTTATTTTAAAAATGTATTGGAAATGATTTTTACTACCAATCTGGGAATCTCCAGTTGAAACTTGATTTTCCAACACTTGGGAGAATTATCCATGCTTTCTTGATGTCTTTTGTATATATATATATATATATATGTATATATATATATACCACCTACCAACCCATCCCAGTCTACTGCAGGGTTCAAATTTTACTGCTGTTCTGTAAAGTACTGGAAAAAATAGGCTTTTCTTCTTACTCTATCATATTGCTGTTTGTGGGGCTTAAAATATGCCAATTATATCTCTTGCTGTGCACAAAGATTACTTCAAAAAGGGTTGATGGTATGACATTAAATGCATCTGATGGTGAGAATCCTGTTCTGTGTGTATGTGCCCAGTGAAATGGAATTATTTACCCAAACCGTTCACCCGCCCTGTCGGTTGGGGCGTTAGAATGCACCGACTGCACCTCTGCAGAGGGGTAAGACTCTCCCAAATGGGGCCACATGTTGGCTGTGGGTGGCGACCCATGATGCTTAATGATAGAAACCAGGTGGATGAGCAGTTCACGATTTGCAAAACTCCACTTTGGCCCTTTTTTGGACTAGACGAGTGGTCAGAGAGGCCCCCTCTGATCAATCGGTTGGTCATGTCAAGCTCTAGCACCTATATGATTACCCCAACTCTATTGCCCTTACAGCAAGCTCCAACCCTTTTTATCATATGGGTGCTAGAAGGCGGTGGCTGAGGGTCTACATGTCCTGGGAATGACGTTAACTCTATCTGATGGTGAGGTTCCAGTTTTGGAGGTTTGGGGAATGTGGAGCACCCCTTCATCACCATTGGTCCCTGGTCCACTCTGACCCGGAGTGGTAGTACCTGTTAGGGTCCCACATATGGGTTAAATAGAAAAACATGAGTTCATAAACAAAATTTGATTATCCATTAAGAATGAATTTATTTCAAAACTTTGTCGGCATTAAATGACCCACTGAGATTGATATGTTGTAAAACAAAACAAACCAAACAAAACTCTATCTGATAGTGAGGTTCCAGTTCTGGAGGTTTGGGGATTGTGGAGCACCCCTTCATCACCATTGCTCCCTGGTCCAATCTGACCTGGAGTGGTAGTACCTGTTAGGTTCCCATCAATGGGTTAAATAGAAAAACATGAATGTATAAATAAAATTGAGTATCCATTAAGAATGAATTTATTTCAAAACTTTGTCGGCATTAAATGACCCACCAAGGTTGATATGCCATAAAACAAAACAAAAGAAACCAATCACTCTGACCCGGAAGTTGTAGTACCTGTTAGGTTCAAATAAATCTGTTTAAAAATTATTCATATTTGATAGGACCATATTTGAAAAAAAAAATGTCTCAACCAAACTACACAAAAAAAAGGAAATATGAATGTAATTCCCTAACTTCTTGGCATAAAATTACCCTAGATGGTTTGTTATGCCATTAAAATAACTCAATCAAAGAATCTTACTCTGCAATGGTTGTCTCTGAAAATTTGGCAGGTGGTTTAAATTTAGAGTTACCCTACACTAAGGTTAGAGAACCCAGTCAGCCTTACTAATTTGCTTATAGTAAACAAAAACAGTATTGGCCGGAAATTGAACTCAGGAAAACGTTAATTAATTTTCGATGCTAATAATAACATATATATATATTCCAATTTTTAAAAATTCGATTTTCGAATATTTCCAAAAATCTCTGTTGTTTTTTGTTTTTTTCCCAACAAATTTTTCATTCAAAATAAATGTTCACTCTGATGAAGGTCGAATCTTCTATGTGTGCGAAATATTTTCACACACATAAACTGACCGAAACACATGTGTAAGTGATATCTATTAATGTGATATCGATTAAATTCATTTTATCCATCTACATTTTTTTTCTTTACTCATTTTTCCTCATATATATATATATATATATATATATATATATATATATTGGAGGATATGTGCTTAATTGAAGTCATACCTAATTTTGAAAATTAATTAGTTAATAATTAATGAATTTAGGCGAGCATATATGTTCAAATGTAAGGCTAAACAGATCGAGAAAATGTCAATCCCTGAATGTACATTTCGACCTATTAGGTCTCATCAGTAAGGTTATAGACCTAATAGGTCGAAATGTACATTCAGGGATTGACATTTTCTCGATTTGTTTAGCCTTACATTTGAACATATATGCCCGCCTAAATTCATTAATTATTAACTAATTCATTTTCAAAATTAGGTATGACTTCAATTAAGCACATATCCTCCAAAAATTGTCGGCTTAAAGCCATATAAAAATAAACACATTTGTTTGTTTACTTAACATCATATATAATATAATATATATATATATATATATGAGAAGTAGATACACAAGCGATGTATTTATGATATGGCTTTTTTAGCCAACAATGTTTGGGAGAATATGTGCTTAATTGAAGTCGTACCTAATTTTGAAAGTTAATTAATTAATAATTAATTAATTAGGCGGGCATACCTATTTAAATGTAAGGCTAAACAAATCGAGAAAAATCAATCTCTGTATGTACATTTCAGCCTATTAGGCCTCATCAGCAGAGCTATAGATAGGAAGACCGCCTTGTGCTTGATTCGAAACCTGACTGTCAAGCTGACAGGCGAGGACCATAACCCCTACACCAACCGGGCTTTCTTAGATTTTTCATTTTATTTAGAAATAGGTTTTTATTCCTCTCATAGTGACTTCTTCTACACGACAGTATGAGAAGTAAATACACAAGCGATGTGTTTATGATATGGTTTTTTTTAGCCGAAAATTTTTGGGAGAATATGTGCTTAATTGAAGTCGTACCTAATTTTGAAAGTTAATTAATTAATAATTAATTAATTAGGCGGGCATACCTATTTAAATATATATATATATATATATATATATATATATATAATAATTTGAAAAAAACTAGTGTTCCAAAAATGGGATGAATTTAATTATCGATGTTTAAAACATTTCGGTTACATTGAACCTTCATCAGGATGTCTCTTGGGTGAAGAAATTGATGGATGTTTTTATATGTGACAGGAGATGAAAAATGAAAAATAGTTTTGTAGTTTAGAAAAATCTTTTACCCCAAGAGACATCCTGATGAAGGTTCAATGTAACCGAAATGTTTTAAACATCGATAATTAAATTCATCCCATTTTCGGAACACTTGTTTTTTCAAATTTTCTTTATATATATATATATATATATATATATATATATATATAATAGGTATGCCCGCCTAATTAATTAATTATTAATTAATTAACTTTCAAAATTAGGTACGACTTCAATTAAGCACATATTCTCCCAAAAATTGTCGGCTAAAAAAAGCCATATCATATTTCAAATTTTCTTTATATTGTCAGATTTAATTTCCATATTTACTCCCATATATATATATATATGCCAAATCCATGTAGGTGAAATCTTAGAGGCTTTTTTTATATTTCCTCTTTTTAACTGTAGACATCCCACGTTTATCTATCCAGCTATATTGAAATCAAATTAGCAATAAAACCTTGACATTCCACTTCAACAGGAAATATATTCATTACCTTGCCAGGTTTTCTTCATTACACTTTTATATCTTCATATTTTTACAGCCAGTTCTACACTCATGGACCCAGCCAATATATACTAGCAGGACCTGTGGATATACCTCAGTATCTTTGGGAAGTAAAAACTTAATGAAAAAAAAAAATTCAACTTTCTTTATGTAAATTATATCAATTCAATCTCTTAAGCATGAGAAAGGAAAGGGAGCAAGACATTGTCTTGCCTGCTGGGATCGAACCTGCGTCCTCCCGCATGCAAAAACAGATGCGATGTAGGAACTGGAAGGACACGAGGTTTGACTGACGTGCCCGGATGTTTGGCTAATATGCCCATAAAATAACAAGTGAGTCAAGTGCTGGGCAGTTAGCAGCCGCAGAAGCAGTCAACGACGAAGAGCTTTTCAGTAAAGAAATGGATTTCAGTCAAACAGAAACGAAACAAAATAGGAAATGTGATTTTGAACTGCTAAAGATTATTTCGACTACAACGACAGATTTTCCAGCTGCTAGATGAAGAATGTGTTGACCATCAGAGAGTCTGGCTTGTGAGAAGACTGGGAACTCCCTTGTTTTTGGTTCCCCCTTGGCGGGAGCTTGTTTTATTTGAAGGTCTATTTCGCCCCATATATTTTCCCCCCTTCTATAGTTTGGTTTGGTTGTTTTGTTGCATACCACTCCTTTTAAGGTAATTTAATATCGAATCAAGTCATTTTGATAAACAAAGGATTCAGGTTGCTTACATTACCTGCTGTTGCTTAAATGATCACCCAATTAAGTATTGAACAGGCTCATCGCTGCTTTTTAGTTAGAGTTTTTTTTGGGGTTTTTTCAAAAGAATCAAAATTTGACAGGTTTAAAATGTAAGATGATTTTTTTTAACATAGCAATAATACTCTTGGGAAGTAGCTATTTACCCAACTCATTTACCATGGGTAGGATGTGACAAGGTCATAAGTGCGGGTCATCCTGAAAGGATTGAATTTGCTATTCAGTAGTAATTGATCTGTAAGACAAGCTTGCTAACCATTACACCATGATGAAACACTCTTTAGGAAGTAAAAACTTAATGAAAAAAAAAAATTAAACTTTCTTTTTGTAAATTATATAAATTCAATCTCTTAAGCAGGCTCTTAGTTCAAGGTTTGGTTTGGTTGTTTTGTAGTATACCACTCCATTTTCGGTCATTTGATATCGAATCAAGTCATCTTGATAAACAAAGGATTCAGGTTGCTTACAGTAACTGCTGTTGCTTAAATGATCACCCAATTAAGTATTAAACAGGCTCATTGCTGCTTTTTAGTTAGAGTTAGTTTTGTTTTTTTAAAGAATCGGACCATATTACCTTTAGGCACCCCTTTTTGATCTCGATTAAGAAAGGACGTCTTTCATTTACACCGTGTGATGGAGAACGAGTACTACCATACTCATTTGGAAAAAGAGCAAGACATTGTCTTGCCAGTCGGAGTCGAACCCACGCCCTCCCGAATGCAAAGAAATGTGATTTAGGTGCTGGATGGACGCGAGGTGCAATTCAGGTGCCTGGATGTTAGGGCCTACATGCATCCATCCGAATGCATGAGAAATGTGCGTAACACGGGCGCGAGGTTCGACTGATGTGCCCAGATGTTGGGGGACTATGCCCATAAATAACTGAAGTGAGCGGAGCGCTGGGAGAAGTAGTCGACCTACACGAGACTGCAGTCAATGAAGAAAAGCTTTGTTGACGAATTTGTTTTTGATTCAACATACACCGTAAATATCCTGTTGTCTGTTAGGGGTAAATGAAAAACATGTCCTTTCTTAATTGAGATCAAAATGGGGTGCCTAAAGATCATATGGTCCAAAGAATCAAAATTTGACAGGTTTAAAATGTAAGATGATTTTTTTATATTTGTATTTCAACTAAATATAAAATGAATACATTGAATTTTTAAATATTTTTAACAGCTGTCACTGGTTGGTATAAAAAATTAACTAGTCATGAACTAAAATATAGATTACTATTTGCTCCAGTCCTACTAAATGACTTTTTGATCAAAATAGTACCTGTGTAGCTCAGAGACTAACTCTTGACATCCTGTTGAGAATTCCAGAGTCCAGAGCCCCATTCCTATAAGGATTTATCAATAAATGGCCAAAAATGGCCTTTTCATTTAAAGTTACCTGTTATTTCCCTTAAATAAAAGACTTCTAAATATTAGTACTATTTGTATTATCCAGACTATTGTCCTCTTCTTTATTGTTATCTGTACAGCATTTTGGCCGATGTTCCCTCCGGCTTTCTTCAGATATTTCTTGTCGGACTCAGGAACATTCTTGTCATAATTGGGAGCCATCATGGATCTTTGAACCTAACCTTTTATTCGGTCCACGGAGGTATCCTGTTCTCATTCCGCTAACCCTAGCTGGGGTAAAGGTGTTAAGCTGTGTTAATTATTATTCTATGTTACTGCAGACCCTGACCAGGAATGAACCTGCAGTCTAGAGATAACTGTCCGATAAGAAATACCTGAAGAAGACTCGAGGGCACATCAGCCGAAACGTTGTACCGATAAAAATGAAGATAAGGACAATAGTTCAAATAATACAAATAATACTAATTATCAAGCCTCATCTAAAAAATTCAGAGAAATACTTCTAAATATGTTTGATATTACATTTAAACAAAGGTTATCCTTTAGGGTAGATTACTATTTGCTCCAGTCCCACTAAATAATTTTTTGATCAAAATAGTACCTGTGTAGCTCAGAGACTAACTCTTAACATCCTGTTGAGAATTTTCTAAGTTCAGAGCCCCATTCCTATAAGGATTTATCAATAAATAGCCAAAAGTGGCCTTTTCATTTAAAGTTACCTGTTATTTCCTGTAAATCAAAGACTGATAAATATGTTTAATATTACATTTAAACAAAGGCTATCATTTGGGGTGGACTAGGAAAACAAATATGACTTCCGGCTGGGTGGAATGAGGTGGTATAGGATGTTAAAAGTTAATTATTACAATGTTAATATGTTTCCTTAAGAGCTATTGGAAATAGTTCAATATGTAAAAAGTATAATAATCTTGATTTAACTCTCTTTCACTCTTTCTTAAAAGAGTTGTAGTAAAATATTTACATTGATTTGCTGATAAAATCTGGGGTAGCGTTTAAAATATCTACATTAATTTGTCGATGAAAAAGTGACAAAAACACGACTCAGAAAATATCTAAGTTGTGCCAGAAATTCGCCTGATGCTGGCGCACTAAGACATAGCGTAAATTAAGACAGGACAACATAAGGTCAAAATTACCTATATAGATTCTGTAGTTCACAATTTCAATATTACAAATAAAACAAACTTTTTTTTTTAATTCATTTTAATTTTACATTGGTGATGAAGGGGTACACCACACTCCCCATGTTAAGTTTTTATGGGCCATCCTTTGGCCTTAAAGCAGGAGCACTTGTCTAGTGGAATTGGATCCCTGGTAAAGAGTCCCTCGATAATGAATCCTTTGTTTCCTCTGGTAAAGAGTTCTCAGTTCCTGGTAAAGAGTCCCTGGATACTGAATCCTTTGGTTACTCTGGTAAAGAGTTCTCAGTTCCTGGTAAAGAGTCCCTTGATAATGAATCCTTTGGTTACTCTGGTAAAGAGTCTCTAAAGAGTTCTCAGTTCCTGGTAAAGAGTCCTTTGATAATGAATCCTTTGGTTCCTCTGGTAAAAGAGTTCTCAGTTCCTGGTAAAGAGTCCCTTGATAATGAATCCTTTGGTTCCTCTGGTAAAGAGTTCTCAGTTCCTGGTAAAGAGTCCTTCGATAATGAATCCTTTGGTTACTCTGGTAAAGAGTTCTCAGTTCCTGGTAAAGAGTCCCTCGATAATGAATCCTTTGGTTACTCTGGTAAAGAGTTCTCAGTTCCTGGTAAAGAGTCCCTCGATAATGAATCCTTTGGTTCCTCTGGTAAAGAGTTCTCAGTTCCTGGTAAAGAGTCCCTTGATAATGAATGCTTTGGTTCCTCTGGTAAAGAGTTCTCAGTTCCTGGTAAAGAGTCCTTCGATAATGAATCCTTTGGTTACTCTGGTAAAGAGTTCTCAGTTCCTGGTAAAGAGTCCCTTGATAATGAATCCTTTGGTTCCTTTGGTAAAGAGTTCTCAGTTCCTGGTAAAGAGTCCCTCAATAATGAATCCTTTGGTTCCTCTGGTAAAGAGTTCTCAGTTCCTGGTAAAGAGTCCCTTGATAATGAATCCTTTGGTTCCACTGGTAAAGAGTTCTCAGTTCCTGGTAAAGAGTCCTTCGATAATGAATCCTTTGATTCCTCTGGTAAAGAGTTCTCAGTTCCTGGTAAAGTGTCCTTCGATAATGAATCCTTTGGTTCCTCTGGTAAAGAGTTCTCAGTTCCTGGTAAAGAGTCCTTTGATAATGAATCCTTTGGTTACTCTGGTAAAGAGTTCTCAGTTCCTGGTAAAGAGTCCTTTGATAATGAATCCTTTGGTTCCTCTGGTAAAGAGTTCTCAGTTCCTGGTAAAGAGTCCTTTGATAATGAATCCTTTGGTTCCTCTGGTAATCGTATAAGTCCTCCCTGAGTATTGGTAATTGTGACTATGACCAGTGAGGGGGAGGTAAATAGTGTGACTTCCACGCAGTATGGTTAGTGATTGGCTGGAGGAGTAAATCATATGACCTTGGCCAGTCTATAAATCCAGGTGGGGAATTAGAGCACACCTTATATCCAAATATAGGGCACCTCATGTGGTTTCATGGTTAGCAAGCTAGATTAGCAGACCATTGTTAGTGAGTTCGATTCTCATTGGGTGCCCAATATTTCTGGTCTTGTGCCACATCTAAGCTTAGCTTCGTAAATAACTATATCCAAATATATTCCAACACCCCAAAGCTCCAGAATTGGCAGCTCACCACTAGATGCAGTTTAACCTCATACCCAGGACATTAAAACCCTCAGCCTCCGCCTTCTAGCATATATATCATAAAAAGTGTTGGGTTTGTCATAAGAGCCAATAGGGCTGGGAAAATCTTATAGGTGCTAGGGGTTGAAAACCAGCAAGATAGATCAGAGGGACAGCCTCTCCATCCATTCGTCTAGCCCAAGTAAGAGCCAAAGTGGGGTATTGCATGCCAGGGACTGCTCAGCAACCAGGATTTCATCAAGCATCATGGATCACCACCCATGGCCAACAGGTGTTGGGGGGATCTTATCCCTCTGCAGAGGTGCAGTAAGCATATTCTACAGCCCCAGCCAAAATTTTTTTGTGGGGAGCTTGCATTAAGAACAAAAGACATCAAGAAAGCATGGATAATTCTCCCAAGTGTTGGAAAATCAAGAGATTCCCAGATTGATAGTAAAAATCATTTCCATTGCATTTTTGTAGTAAAATCATTTCCAATGCATTTTTATAGTAAAAATTATTTCCAATGCATTTTTATAGTACAAATCATTTCTAATGTATTTTTATAGTTACAATCATTTCCAATGCATTTTTGTAGTTACAATCATTTCCAATGCATTTTTATAGTAAAAATCATTTTCAATGCATTTTTGTAGTAAAAATCATTGTCCAATGCATTTTTGTAGTAAAAATCATTTCCAATGCATTTTATAGTAAAAATCATTTCCAATACATTTTTATAGTAAACATCATTTCCAATGCATTTTTATATAAAAAATCCTTTCCAATGCATTTTTACTATAAAAAAATCCTTGGCCTATGTATTTTTATATAAAAAATCATTGACCTATGTATTTTTATATAAAAATCATTTGCCATGCATTTTTATAATAAAAATCATTTCCAATGTATTTTTATAGTAAAAATCATTTCCAATACACTTTTATGAAGTACAGTCTGGCAATATTGGACAAATGCACTTTACTATACAGAACAAAGATCAACGAACCATTGTAGATGGATCGTTTAAATTTGATAGGCAAAAGACACGCCAAAAATCAATAGTGTCTTACCTGCACATGTCTTGTTGATCACATTGGTCTATAGTAAATACAATGTTTACCAGTTACCAAGAAACTAGTTTTACATTCAGTCAAATATCTGAACAGGTCAAGTAGGTTTTCATTTTGAGCTTTTTAAGATTTATCTTAAGATTAAAGAATATACAGTGAATAATTATATTATTTTACTCAATATGTTTTTAAAAAAAACTATACTTTTGTTGGATAACACTTAAGACTTTAACCCTTAAAGACAAGAAGTGGTTGGTTGGTTGGACGTTTGGTTCATTGGCTGACTGGGTGGTTTGTTAATTGTTTGACTAATTGGTTTGTTCATTGGCTGATTGGTTATTGGTTGGTTGGTTGGTTGGTTGGTTGGTTGGAAATTTGGTTTGTTAGGTAATTGGTTGGCTGGTTGGTTGGTTGGATAGTACATATATGATTTTCCCAACCCTATTGTATAAAGATTTAACCACGAATGGTGACAGACAGGTCAAGAGTTCAGAATAAAATGAACAACTTGAAATAGGAATAAAGACGTGTATTACAGAATATATATATTTAACAATAAGGTTGCAAACTTTTAGTGCGTCTGCACAAATGTATGTAATTTGTAAAAAACTTAGCTGACTCCTGAGGTAGGGTGAATTATCGGATCCCCTGCTACGGCTTATCTGTCGTAATGCTGGATAAGAGAGACGTTCAATTTGTGGTCCGTCTTCCATGCTGGTCGAGCAGAAAAAGGAAGAGTTTCCCACTTTGGGTTTACCGCCAAAGTATTCTAGCCTGTGATTGGTTGTTTCGAAACAGAGGCTCGTAGACAAGGACGATAACCCCCATACCTCAGAATTCTCAATGTACTAGCAAAAAGGGGATAGACTCCCTTCACTGTCCGGCTGATATCGACAATAGGTCAATCCGTTGTTTCAAAACAGAGGCTCATAGACAAGGACGATAACCCCCATACCTCAGAATTCTCAATAATTGCCTTTATTGTAAGTCCCCTAAGCCTTTTTATCATATATGAGCAGTGGCTGTGGGTTTTAATGTCCTGGGTATGACATTAAACTCTATCTGATGGTAAATTTCCAATTCTGGAGCTCTGGGAAATGTAAAGTACCCCTTCATCACCATTGCTCTGAGGTCCACTCTGACCCAGAGTGGTAGTACCTGTTAGGGTACCACCTATGGGTTAAATAGAAGGAAAAAAATTGAGTTTTTAAAAAAGTTGAATACCCATCAAGCATAAATAGAACAAAACATCTTTGGCATAAAATAACCCAACAAGGGTTGACATGTTATTACGGGTCTAATGTTTTGGGAATTAAGCCAGAATAAACACACCCCAGTTTTATATTTGGCCGTAAGATCAGAGTGTAAGCCATATCTCAATTGTTTCATTATGTCTTTCAATCAGTCAGAGACAAGAGGGAGTAGCAAATACCGAGGCTCTTAACACTCCTTTCAGGGATTGTAGGGATTTTATTCCCATTGATGAAGTACTATATTTCAACTGACAGTTGTCATTATTGAGGATAGACTGTGGCATTTATAAGACCTTAGGTTATTTCCTAGTTGAGTAACATGATATTACAGAGTGACCCAGAAAAAACAGAACCCAAATTATTTATTTTCCCATTAAACTAACCCTAACCCCCCATAGTTGAGTAACATTGTATTACAGGCTGACCCAGACAAAACAAAACCCACACATTTTGTAATAAAACAGTTAATTTTAATTTTTTTTTAAGTTTAAGTCCAACAAGGGTTAGGGTTGGGGTTTAGGGTTAGTTTAATGGAAAAATAAATAAATAATTTTGGTTCTGTTTTTTCTGGGTCACTCATGTTACTCAACTAGGAAATAACCGGTTTACATGCTGTAAAATTTAAGAAACCAAACCAAAGCTGTTTGCATTTCACATAGCGCTAATTCCCTTGCGAAAGGTAAGCATCCAACTATTCTCCCCCAGCTATGGGTAAATAGTAAGATAGACTGGGCTCTTTAACCTTGGTTAGCCAACCATTTTAGGAGAAGGAAAACACTGAATTTAAACCTATTAAACTCCACTTAAGAAATTGACCCTGTGTCGCATCCAGCACATGTGGAGGGGTTGGTAAATATCTACATACAATGAATGTGATTCTAGGCATGAAATAACGCTTGATGGATTGACACGCCATTAAAAATAAAAATCAATCAATTTTGATGAATTTTACATATGATATCACAAGTCATATGAAGAGCTAAAAATAAAATGTTACTGTTGTATAAAATGTAAGATATTGTTAGTAGTAAATTATTAAGAAGGTTCCCGAGTTCGAAAAGAAGGTTCCCGAGTCTGACAAGAAATACCTGAAGAAGGCCAGAGGGTACATTGGCCGAAACATTGTACAGATAACAATGAAGATGAGGACAATAGTCTGAATAACGCAGATAATACTAATCATCAAGCCTCATCTCAAATATTCAGAGAAATAGTAAATTATAATCCAAAAGTTTCTAGGAAAACTGCTTATACAGAGGGACTGGTAGATATATATTGATATAGCAAATATTAAAAGTATGTTTAGAAAGTAGGTAGAAGTCAAAATATCCACATTACATTGAGCATATATATATATATGTGTGTGTGTGTGTGTGTGTATGTGTGTGTGAAGTAAATGGAAGTGAATCCGACAGTATGAATTGAAAATTTTTAGTATATTTATTTTCCGTCTTTCCTTCATAAATATAGTTGCTCTTGAAGAACACTTTATTAAAAGGTCGAAACAGATCTGTCAGCAAACTAATACATCATTTTTTTTTTCTAAAAAAATTTCAATTCATATATGTGTGTGTGTGTGTGTGCGCTCAATGTAATGTGGACATTTTGACTATATATATATATATATTTTTTTTTTTGTATATATATAATATATATATATATATATATATATATATAATTTTATATATGAAAGTGGTACCCTACTGGTGAAATTGGTCTCAATGGGTAGTTGATACAAGTTTCACAATAAGACAGATATGATATGATAATGATATATATATACATATATATATATATTAAGTGATCAATTTTTTTTCTATTCTTAATATATATATATATATATATATATCATTATCTTATCATATCTGTCTTATCATTATATATCGTATCATTATATATATATATATATATATATATATATAATGATACAATATAATGATAAGACAGATATGATAAGATAATGATATATATATATATATATATATATATATATTAAGAATTGAAAAAAGTTGATCATTTAATACTTATCTATATTTTGGTAAGAAGAAAAAAAACTTATGCAATCTTCAGAAAAATACCTGGAGGCAAGAAAGTATACATATTGACCCTGCTAATAAAAAGGATTTGTAATAGCCTACTTTTCGTTAATGTGTGTCTTAGTGCAGTAAGTATTTGGTAAATATTTTTCAGTTTTCTATTTCTTCTTTTATTCAAAAATACACTACTAATTATATATATAATATATATATATATATATATATATATATATAAATTGTCAATCTATGCGAAAGTTGCATGTTAGTATACTGAATACTGGTACCAAAAGATCTTTTCCCTGTACCATTGTTTGGGGAAATAATATCAAAGATCGTCCGTTACAGCTTAATTAATGAGGTAAAAAGCAGCATGTCAAAGGTGTTGGTGGTGATGGGGGGGGGCACATTTTCAATTTGAATTCTATTTATAATATTTAATTCGTTTCGTTTCAATAAAATAAAATAATATTTTCAGATTTAAATATTAAAAATGGTAAATTTTCTAACCAATTTCAAGGCTAAATTTTGCAAAAGCAAGGATTTTTAGTGCATTTTAGTAAACGATCTTTGATGCTATTTCCTCAAACAGTAAAAGTAAAAGATCTAATTTTTTAAGACAACTTTGCATAGATGGAAATTTGATATTTTTTTTTTTTTTGCATAGATGGACAATTTGATTTTTTTTTTTAAATCGATCTACCCTATATGATCATACTGTAGTTACTAATTCAATTTACACTGAAATGCTGTTTCCGCAAAGTCCTGTCTATTTTGACTTTTCTTGAATTCTCATCATAAAATGTGTTCTTAATAACAATTAAGTTCATTTCAAATAATGCACAAGCACAATTAAGAACACATTTTATGATATTTTTTGTTAAAACATTCAGTTGTATTGATTCAAACAAATTCATATTTTCAGTGTAGATTTATGGGGAAATGAAAATGGCCGACCAAAACAGACGGCTTCCTCAAATTAAAAGAAACAAGGGGAGGTTATTCTCATTTATGTAGCTATTGTTCAGATTACCTGGATGCATACCTTTCTCAAGGGTATTAACGCTAAATAAATATAAAATTGTGCGAATTGATGTCTGTTTGCTCAATAGAATTATTTTTTCTGTCTTTGAGTACCATTCTTGGTCTATATCTATATCATTTTCCTGCATGATCATACTGTAGTTCCACCCTGTCAGCTGGGGTGTTAGAATGCACTGACTGCACCTCTGCATAGCGGTAAAACTACCCCCCATGGGGCCACCTGTTGGCCATGGGTGGTAACCCGTGATGCTTAAGGATAGAACCCAGGTGGTTGAGCAGTCCATGACTTGCAATACTCCACTTTGACCTTCTTTTGGGCTAGACGGGTGGCCTACAATCAATGGTCACATCAAGACCTAGGACATATATGATTGCCCCAACCCTATTGCCCTTATGGCAAGCCCCAACCCCTTTTTATCATATGGGTGCTTAGAAGGCGGTGACTGAGGGTCTACATGTCCTGGGAATGACGTTAAACTCTATCTGATTGTGAGGTTCCAGTTTTGGAGGTTTGGGGAATGTGGAGCACCCCTTCATCACCATTGCTCCCTGGTCCACTCTGATCCGGAGTGGTAGTACCTGTTAGGGTCCCATCTATGGGTTAAATAGAAAAACGTATTTATAAAAACATTGAGTATCCATTAAGAATGACTTTATTTCAAAATTTTATCGGCATTAAATGACCCAGTGAGGTTGATATGCCATAAAACAAACCAAACCAAATGTACTGTAGTTACTAATTCAATTTACACTGAAATGCTGTTTCCGCACAGTCCTGTCTACTCCAATTTTCTTCCTCCAACCCAGACAAACTTTTCTTACCTACAGAGTTGTTAATGTTCCATTCCTTTCACCACAAATCAAAAGTAAACTGTTTCCTGGCACCGTATCTATTTTGGCTTTGATAAAAATTCATTCTTGAACTCTTTTCTTCCTCCTGTGAAAGACGCTTAGTCATTGCTGAGCAACGTGAGAGTGAATCTCCAGTTTTATTCCCATTGCTGAAAAGGAAAATTCTTTAATTTAGAAGAAAGCTCAACTTTGCCAATTAAGAAGGGCTAACTATAAAATTGCTTGGTAATAAGATATGTTTACTTTTCAGAAAAATGATTTGATAAAACTTGTGTTACAGAATATATTTTCATAAATATTTTTGCTAACCAGCCAGAACTTGATACAGTAAACTAAACTTTCAGATAACTTATTAAAAACATATATATATATATATATTTATATTACCACAATATATAGTTAACACCATCTAACTTGAGACAGTTGTAAGCCAATAATTACAGTATTATTAGGAAAGTGCTCAATATCTGTGATAGAGTAATAATAATAATAAATAAGTATATATTAGTTTTGGTATATATTTTTGCTAACCAACTAGAACTTCATACAGTAAACTAACCCTTCAGATAACTTATCAAAAACATATATATTCATTTTGAGGGAAGCACGTTGGTGTACTGGTTAGAGTCGCAGGAAATAGACTCGTCAACCCGAGTTCAATTCCTGGTGGAATCTACAGTTCATATAGCCCTAATACCCATGAGAAAGGTATAAATCCAACTATTCTCCCTCCAGCTATGAGTAAAATAGTAGGGCAGACTGGGCTCTTTAACCTTGGTTAGGCAACCAGTCTGGGAGAAGAAAAACTCTGAATTCAAACCTGTTCACTACTAAAATTGACTCAAGCCTACTTAGTGATCTATTTCAATTTTTAAAAATTAATTTAAAAAAATGTTTTTGTATATTACCACAGTAAATGGTTAACACTAGGAGAGTGCTCAATATCTGTGATAGAGTAATAATAATAATAGATAAGTATATATTAGTTTTTGAATATATTTAATTGCTTATCTGCAGATAAGCATCCATACAATTAATACCTATACCAATTAAATATATACCAAAACTAATATATGTTTATTTATGAATAACATATTTGTTTATATGTATTTTATTTGCAGAAAAATAGGTCACCCAATAAAATACTGATAAATCAACAAAGAATGATTCTATACTGAACTCAGTATATATATATATATATATATATATATATATAGATATGTATATGTATGAGTACATGTGTATGTATGTGTAGGTATGTGTGTGGATGTATGCATGTATATGGACATATGTATGCATATATATATATATATATGTGTGTGTGTGTGTGTGTGTGTGAAAAAAGGAAGTGAATCCGACGGTATGTAGTATATTAAGAAAAATGAAAAAACACAGGTTTAAATGGGTTAAGTGGTGAGTTTATTGGCCGACACTGCAGTGTTTCGATCTATTAATTAGATCATCTTCAGGACATTTGTTGGTATATGGAAGGTGATAAGAAATTATTTATCACAGAATAACGAGAAAAATTCAGTCTTTTTCAAACCTCAAAAATTTTTAAACAGACTGAATAACAATGACTACCTCTCGCTTTTTCTCGTTATTCTGTGATAAATAATTTCTTATCACCTTCCATATACCAACAAATGCCCTGAAGATGATCTAATTAATAGATCGAAACACTGCCGTGTCGGCCAATAAACTCACCATTTAAACCTGTGTTTTTCATTTTTCTTAATATACTATATATATAATATATATATA
>CM042167.1:6431911-6569411 GCA_023376005.1 Doryteuthis pealeii
ATTCGGACAATGGTCTTCATCTTGTATTCATCTACTCACAATGTTGGACCATATGACCCTTAGCCACCCCTTTTGCGATCTCGATTCGTGGGGACATTTTTTCCATTTACACCGTCATAATCCGGTTAATTGTTAACAGACGATTTTTAATCACACACACATATACAGTAATACCTCAACGTACGTTGTTAATTGGTTCCAGTCAAAAAACGACTTACGTCTGAATAGCCATTATTTAGATACAATTATCCATCCTAGACCTATTCTAGCCTAGTTTTTTTTTTTTTTATATTAGCCAAGGTAATTGGCAAATGTTGGTAAATTAGGAAGCCTACTTGTAAACTAACCTTTTTGGACCATATGACTTTTAGGCACCCCTTTTGCAATCTCGATTCATATGGACATGTTTTTCATTTACACCGTCAAAATCCAGTTGTTTGTTAGGGATTAGGATTAGGGATTAGTTTTATAATTTTAAAAAAACTCTATAAAATTTCTGTTAACAAACTACTGGATTTTGACAGTGTAAATGAGAAAAGTGTCCTTGTGAGTCGAGATCGCGGAAGGGGGGCCTAAAGGTCATATGGTCCACAATGTTTCATATATATTGTCCTCATCTTGGATGATATACAAAAATTGTTCTAACTTATGTATATTTACCTAATGCCTTCATACAAGCAGGATGTGACACAAGGTCAGTTTTTAAGCCGAGTTTGGACCATATGACCTTTAGGCACCCCTTTTGCGATCTCGATTCATAAGCACATGTTTTTCATTTACATCATCAAAATCCAGTTGTTTATTAACAGATGATTTTTAGAGTTATTTTTTTTAAGTTATAAAACTAACCCCTAACAAACAATCGAATTTTGACGGTGTAAATGAAAAATATGTCCTTATGAATCGAGATTTCAACAGGGGTGCCTAAAGGTCATACGGTCCCCGAGTTTATCAGATTTTGTAACATTACGGCTCTCATGTCGGAATGGAGTGATGATGTATCATATATATATTTACCAACCCCTCCGCATGAGCAGGATGTGACACAAGGTCAATTTCTTAAGCGGAGTTCAACATGTTTGAATTCAGAGTTTTCCTTCTCTTAGACCAGTTGCCTAACCAAGGTTAAAGAGCCCAGTCTGCCCTACTATTTATCCATAGCTGGAGGGAGAGTAGGATTCATACCTTTCCCAAGGGTATTTGCATTAAGTGAAATGCAATTACCACATCCAGGATTTGAACTCAGGGCGACGAGTCCATTTCCCATGACTTTAACCATTACACCACGCGCTATATGATGTATCATATAGAAATAATTCCTGTATACTTATCTCTGGACCAGTACTACTTTGAGAAGCTCACAGGCCCCGACACTAACTTTTTTCATGACTGTCCCAAACAAAAATTATCAACCGTCCCAAATGGGGTTTGGACCGTCCTGAAATCAAAATATTTTTGTTTAATTCATTAGCATCCTCTATACTTGTCAGTCATCAGTAGCATAATAACATGTAATAAAACATTAAGAAAAGCTGAAGCAGTGATAATTCTGGATATTTGGACACAAAATCCATTTCCTAGTGTGTTTTGAGCTAAAAAAAACTTTTTTACTTTAAGTTACCCTGAGAAGGGTTAGTAGTACATAATTTGGTCCTTTTAAACTATCTTCCTCCATATGCACGCCTAATTCATTTAGTTATAATTAATTAATTAAAAAATTAGGTATGACTTTACTTAAGCACATATTCTCCCACAAATTGTCGGCCTTCGCCATTTTCAAACACATTGTTTGACTACTTCATATATATATATATATATATATATATATATATGTATATATATGTGTGTGTGTGTTTCACAATACATATCTGTAAATGAGGGTAGTTCTGTATATGTATATTGTACACAGCCATACATATTAATTGATTGATAGTTCTGTTACTTGAGGCCTTAAAACTATTCAATCATTTAACATCTTAATTATTTGGTCTACTGCCTATTTCATACCCAACAGACCTAAATTGTCGATTGATAAACTGAAGACAGATCTTCAAGCTGATATTCAACAATCAGCTATCGGACTTGGATCCTTAATTTATGTACATGCTTATTATATTTCCAATACTCTATCAGTGATGCTGATAGCTTTTTGATTTAGTGCATCCTGGGATGCACATATTTGCTTTGAATGAGTCCCCGGAACAAATCTATGGGTCCCAACTAAAGCTGTCTACCTCTTACCTTGTTGCATATTCAAGTTAAAAAAAAAAGTCTTTGTGTCAATCCAACCTGGTGGGAGATCAGGAAAATATTTACATTTTTATTGTAAAATCATTTCCAATGAATTTTCATCACTAAATCATTCCCACTGCATTTTTAAGGTAAAATTATTTCAAGTGATTTTTATAAAAATCATTTCTAATGTATTTTTATAGTAAAATCATTTCTAATGTATTTTTATAGTAAAATCATTTCAATGTATTTTTTAGTAAACTCATTTCTAATGCATTTTATAGTAAAATAATTTCAATGTATTTTTTAGTAAAATCATTTCTAATGTATTTTTTATTGTAAAATCATTTCTAATGTATTTTTATTGTAAAATCATTTCTCATGTATTTTTATAGTAAAATCATTTTCAGTGCATTTTTATAGTAAAATTATTTCCAATGTATTTTTGTAGTAAAATCATTTCCAATGTATCTTTATAGCAAAATCATTTTAATGTATCTTTATAGTAAAATCATTTCCAATGTATTTTTATTGTAAAATCATTTCCAATGCATTTTTATAGTAAAATTATTTCCAATGTATTTTTATAGTAAAATCATTTTCAGTGCATTTTTATAGTAAAATTATTTCCAATGTATTTTTATAGTAAAATCATTTCCAATGCATTTTTATAGTAAAATCATTTCCAATGCATTTTTATAGTAAAATCATTTTCAGTGCATTTTTATAGTTAAATCATTTCCAATGCATTTTTATAGTAAAATCATTTCTAATGTATTTTTATAGTAAAATTATTTCCAATGCATTTTTAAAGGAATTGATGTGCCATTAAACTAATGAACCAAACCAAAGTAAACCTAACAATGTATTAATCAACCCAGTGATTTTAAATGGCCTCCACTCCACAAGGGGACAATCTGAATATTGGGGGTTGCTCGGTGCAATTAGGAAGTTTGGTGAGAAGAATAGTACAAAACATCTAAGGCTGAAAATTGAAATATTGAGATATGGTTTGCAAATTTAAAGTGATCTTATCAAAGCATATCATATTGAATATTAACATTTTTTAACTTCATTTAATATTTTCTTATTAAAATCGTTTTTCTCTGATTTGAATTTTTTTTTCATCATTGATTGAAATTTTTCTCTTCGATCTCAAATTTGAAAAAGAAAAAAAATTTTCATAGATCTGAAGTTTTTCTCAATGATTTAATTTTTTTTTTTTCTCATTTTTTTAATTTTTTTCTCAGATTTTAATTTTTCATAATGTTTTAGATTTTTTTCTTATTAATGTTTTTTTCTCCTTGATTTCCTTTTTTTTTTCATTTATTTAAAAAATTTTTCTCAGATTTAAATTTTTCAACATGATTTAAATTTTTTCCTAACTAATTTAACTAATTTTTTTTTGCATTGATTTAAATTTTAAAAAAGAAAGAAAATTCTTATTGATTTAAATTTTTTCTCAATCATTTTAAAAAAATGTTCTCGTTAATTTAAACTTGTTTGTATTATTTGGACTGTTGTCCTCAACTGGATTATTATATACTCAATGTTTCAGCCAATGTGCCCCCTGGCCTTCTTCAGGTATTTCTTGTCGAACTTGGGAACCTTCCTGTCATAAATTGAAGTCTTCACAGAATTCAAACCAAATTCTTTATTCAATTCACCAGAGTAGATTATTGTCATTCCATTAACCATAACCTGGTACAAGTGTTAAGCTGGTAAATAGTCTATGTTATTATCACCTGTAGTCAGGATTGAACTTGCAACCAACAGTTGATTGTCATTTAGAACTGTATTAACTCAACACCTATATCCACTGTGCCAAGTAATACAAATCATCAAGCCTTACCTAAAATATTCAGACAAATAAAAAAATTTTCTCACAGATTTAAATTTTTTTCTCATTAATTTAGATTTTTCCTTGATTTGAATTTTGAAGAAAAAATATTCTCATAGATTTAATTTTTTTTCACAATGATCTAAAAAAAAATTTTCTCTTTGATTTAAATTTTTTTCTCATCAATTTAATTTTTTTTCTCCTTTATTAAGATTTATTTCTTATTGATTTAAAACATTTTTTAGTAGATTTCTGAATTAAATAACATTATACCTTTTCAATACTAAATCTATTTTTATTATGGTAAGGGAAAATTTATCAAAGTACAAAATGCAATATTTGGATGATTGACAAAAATCTAATTATACATATACAAAAAGTGCAAGTTATGGAATTACATCATATATAATATATATATAGTTGGCAGCCTTCTGTCTATGTGTTACATATTAATTGGATCCCTATTACTTTTTAAGGTAGTATAGAAATCCTTATGGCGATCAGTACAGCTGATGGCCTTGAGAGTGAGTGACAATGCTTGACCTCACTCTCACCTTGCGTTCTGGGATGATCGTGAGAATCGGAAGCGATAGAAAGCCCCTTCCGGTTTAAGGTGTAAGCAACTCAGTTAGTTGCAGTTACAGTTAGAGTTAGTCAGTTGCAGAGTTAGAAGCTAGCAAGATGTGACTCTCCGCGCGCATTTGTCTGGTCTGGGGTTCCAGAATAAAGTAACATCAAAAGTAAATCGAAGTCTTGTTGTTATTACTAAAAGCTAACAATGACACAAGGCTTCTGATAAGAAATGGTCCCCAGCAGAACCAGACACGGGACTCAGATAAGAAAGACCGGACCAAGATAGATGATAGAAGATATACCAGACCCTTAGAAGATAGAAGACTAGACGATCAGAAGACGGCCGGAAGAATAGACCAGAGTAAGACGTAAGAAGAATACAACGTATAGATATTTAGTGCCGGTCAAGAAAAGGCACTACGTAACAAATATATCTATTTGGTACCGTGACGCCGCCGCTACGTTACATATGAGAGACGATGTAGTAGTGTCAAAGTTTGTTTTTTTTCTTTGAACTATATAGCCTGGGCAGGTTCACATGGAGGATAAGTTGTTGACTATGCAGCAAATCCCCCTCTCCACACTTCCAAAGGAAAGGTAAGGTACCAATGTGGTTTGGCAATGGTAATGTCGCAGGAGTTGATGGGTAGCACTGGATTTCAATATCACACCACCTTTAGGGACTCCGGCTCCTTATTTGTTTTCGGAGTTTTCTCCCCAAGCCTTTCATTGAAAGGCAGCAGAGGTTTTGTGTCAGACTTTCCTTGACTTTGATAAGTTGCCGACCAAGGCTAAAGAGCCCCTTTTAACCCATTTGGGGATCCATGCGAGTAGCAGGTATCGCAATCTTACTGCTATTGGTGTTCCCTGAGAAAAGAAATGAGATTAGGGATACGGTATATTTTGCATTTGTGTATCAGATAAGACACATAATATATATATATATATATATATATATATATATATATATATATGTACAATCAATAGTAATGATATTATGGATGATTTAAACACATAACTTTTAGTTTCATGCTTACACAATCATCTGAAGATTGCGTAAGCATGAAACTTAAAGTTATGAGTTTAAATCATCCATAATACCATTACTATTGATTATAAATCTGCTCTGATTTTTTAGCATTGAGCACCTTTTTATGCCAATACTTTTCTCATGTATTCTCTATTCATTTATATATATATATATATATATATATACAAGGTGTGTAAAAAAAGCATTGAGATTTTTTGTACTTTTTGATACACCTTGTATTCTGAAAAATTAACGTTTCATTCAGTGTTCATTTCTATCTTGATAAATACAGCTTCAAACTCGCCACTTTTACAACACACTTTGTATTCTGAAAAAAGTTAGTGTTCCATTCATTGTTCATTTCTGTCTTGGTAAATACAGCTTCAATCTCGATATTTTTATGACACACATTTGGTTAAATAGGATTTTACCGCTATTTTTTATTTAAATTTTTTTTTTAAGCAAAGTGTTTCTTTGTGGGAATAAATTGGAAGCATTACTTTCAGATCATTTCTCGCTCAAAGAAAATATTATCTATTTATCTACTTATTTATGTTTATAAGTATCTCTAAACCACATTTTATCTTTTTCCATAATGGCCTTATCTTTTCCCATAATGCATTGCAAACACCAGCAAACATTGTAATCTGAATGGATTACAAAAGTATTCTAAATATAATTCTATTAAAGGTTGCTACAGAGTTTACCTCCCTGCTGTAACCAGTAAATGAAGAGATGTATTAGCTGATACACTTGTCCTACATATAACAAAAGAAACTATTTATGAAGAGAAGTGCTCTATCTTGGAACATGTGCACCTGTAATTAGTTATTTTAATTCAAGGGAATTCCTGGCTAGCCAGGGATATCCTCCAGATAATGAAAATTTATCTGGGCTAGGTAATTCTTCCGTTATAGCAAACATGATTTCCGCTGGCAGATAATTAAGTGGCTAGTAGCTATACGAGGGAAGGTGTTTGTGGGGTAATGGTTATTGCTGTAGGAAATAGACACAGCAAACCGAGTTCAAATCCTGGATGTGACTGTTTGCATTTCACTTAGTGCTAATACTCTTGGGAAAGGTATGAATCCATTTAAGGTTGTATAAAATACAAGGGGTTATTTATTATTTGTCCATTCAGATAATTAGGTGGCTAGTAGCTGTACGAGGGAAGGTGTTTGTGGGGTAATGGTTACTGTTTTAGGAAATGAACACAGCAAACCGAGTTCAATAATCTTCATACAATGACTGCTATTTACACAGTAGCATTGCAACCAACAAAGCCTTCATCAGATGATGACTCTGAGTTCAGGCATGGTTTCGGGGCCGAAGCATCATTACCACTAACTCAGAGCACCCCAGCAGTATCTCACGATACCACCAGACTTTGTCGGTTTGATGTCCCAATATAGGACTGCCATATCCACGCTGATGCGGTTAGAGCTTTCTCCTGAATCTTTTTTAAGTATTTCCTCTTGTCTGGTAGAGAAAGTCCAAGTTTAGACAAAAATGCTGAGGTTGAGTTGGTAATAAATCCCTGACATCAGACTTCAATGGGAAATACATCCGTTATCCATCCGTTTCTGACGCATTGTTTACGTAGGTCTTCATATTTTTCCAACTTCCGCTGATGGGCCCAATCAAGATTTTCTTCAAACGGAACTGTCAATTCAACGATAAAAATCCTGGATGTGGCTGTTTACAAATGAATCAAATTTTAGCATTTAATAACCCATAAGGAGTTGATATGCTGTTAAATAAACCAAACTAAATCAAACCAAACCAACCAAGAAGGAAATTACTTTATTTTTTTAAAGGAGGTGCATGTGTTGTAATGGTTATCATCATAGGAAATGGAAACGGTGACTTGAGTTTAAATTTAGGATGAGGCTGTTTACATTTCATATACACAAGAGAAAAATATGAATCCAACTATTTTCCCTCCAACTATGGGTAAATAGTAGAGCTGGCTGGGCTCTTTGATCTTGGAATGGCAACCAGTCTAGGAGAAGGAAAATGAAACCCGTTTGGGTCCTATCTATGGATCAAATAAATCTAATTGAAAATTATTAGAATCATCTGCGTTATTTGGACTATTGTCCCCATCTATATTTGTTTGCACAGTTATATGGTATCAAGTATTCCTATATTGTCCCCATCATATTTGTTTGTACAGTTATATAGTATCAAGTATTCCTATCCAATACTAATGATTTTCAATTTCTCTGAATGTTTGAGATGAGGCTTGATGATTAGTATTATCTATGTTATTCGGACTATTGTCCTCATCTTCATTGTTATTTGTACAATGTTTCGGCCGATGTGCCCTCCGGCCTTCTTCAGGTATTTCTTGTCAGACTCGGGAACCTTCTTTTCGGACTTGGGAACTTTCTTGTCATAATCGGAAGCCATCAAGTTTCGAAAAAACAAGGTTCCCGAGTCCAGCAAAAAATACCTGAAGAAGGCCAGAGGGCACATCGGTCGAAATGTTGTACAGATAACAATGAAGATGAGGACAATAATCCAAATAACATAGATAATACTAATCATCAAACCTCATCTCAAACATTCAGAGAAATTGAAAATCATTAGGATTGGATAGGAATACTTGATACCATATAACTGTGCAAACAAATGAGCAAGACATGCTAGCCTCTGCTGGAGAAGTAAAGATGAACTTCTAAGCAAAGTTATCCTCTGGACTCCTACAAATGGACATACTAGTTGTACTCTTGTGAGAAATTGTCCTAGTGTCACATTCTACTCATTGTAGAGGGCTTGGGTAAATAAATACCTGTAACAAGAATATATTTTCCTGGGTATTGCACTAGTTACAGATGTAGAATTAGGGCTGAGATAAAATCGTAGCATATAGAAGACTTTGGCAGTTGGGAGAGTGGTGCACACACCTGAAGAGACTAAAGACCAGTGAACATTTGCGTCAGACTTGATTGCGTGACCCTTGGTAGTAGAAGATTAGGGAAACTGAGTTTACTTTCATTCTTGTTACAATACCTAAGCATTAAAAGAAGTTAAGTTTATTTATAAATTATTCAAAATGTTTAAATATCAAAAGATATATATTGTGTTTTTTTATTGGATTTAGAATACACTGACTGCACCTCTGCAGAGAGGTAAAAAAAAAACTCCCCAATAGGGCCACCTATTGGCTGTGGGTGACAACCGGTGATGCTTAAGGACGGAGTCCTTGTGGATGAGCAATCCATAACATGCAACACTCAACTTAGACCACCATTACTTAGGCTAGATAGTCGGTCGAAGAGACCCCCTCTGATCAATCAGCTGATGCACACAATGTTCTATGAAATACAGGGTTTATTTATTATTTGTTCAGTTGGATGACCCTTGTTGGCTGGGGCTTTAGGGTCCCATCTATGGATTAAATATTTCAAAAAATGAGTTATATGATATAATGCACCAGTTATTTTATTCAAAAAGCTTTTACATTTTTTCAGGTCAGTTAACTTTGAACCACATATCTTTGGGAATTTGTGTTACACCTCAAAGATACGTGGTTCAAAGTTAACTGACCTGAAAAAATGTAAAAGTTTTTAAATAAAATAACTGGTGCATTATATCTTTTATTCATTAATATATCAACACTGAAAATTTCATTAAATTTGGTTAATTCCATGATTTTTGGTATTTTTTTTTCTTTCAGTGGGATGACATATGATGGTGAAATTTAAGTCCATTAAGTTCGATTTAACCCAAAAACATCTTTGGCATAAAATAAGAACATATCTTTTTTTATCTTTATAATCAAATGATCTTCACATATGACATGTGACTCTATGCCCTATTACAGGGGTTCTCAAACAGTGCACGCTGGTGCGCCCCAGAGCTTTTTCAGGTGCGTTCCGTAGTATTCCAGAAAAATCCACCTTATATTTATGTGAACTGGGATTTTCAACCCTCGCAACAATTAAGCGTAAAAAGAGAGGAACTCTTCAATGCATTGATGAGGAAATGAGTTTGTCTTTGAAATATAAGACCAAACATTGAAGAAATCGCAAGGAGTCATGAAGCTCATGTTTCTCATTAACACAGGAATGAATAAACTTCATAGAGGTATGTTAAGTTTGCTTTTGTTAAATGTGTTATTTTTTTATATATTTAACAGTTAACTTAACATATTAGTCCTATTTTGGATACAGTGTGCTATCAAGTATCTGTAGTACTGTAAAATCCAACAAACCAAACAACCAAACAAAAGTCTAAAAAGCATTCTAGAAGTTTCCAGAATTATCTCAGAGTAACGTAATTTGTTGTTGGTAACTTACCATCCACTAAGGACGATAGCATAGTATCCAAAAATAAAAATAAATTATCTGCATCTGCCCAAGTGACTCTGCAGGCCAATTCTTGAGTGACAGTCTTTGGTGCTCTGAAAGCACATAAACTGTGATGCTTTCTGTGGATGCTGGCATTTCTCCTTCTTTATGGCATTCTTTGCTGTCGAGGCTATTCTCCTCTCCGCTTCACTCCTCTCCATGCCTTGCTTAACGTTAAGGCGCCAGGCCGCTCTATTGTTTACATCTACCTCCCATGTGTTTGTGTCAATATAGCATATCCTCATGACTAAGGACGATAGCATAGTATCCAAAAATAAAAATAAATTATCTGCATCTGCGCAAGTGACTCAGCAGGCCAATTCTTGAGTGACAGTCTTTAGTGCACTGAATGCACACAAACTGTGATCCTTTCTGGGGCTGCTGGCTTTTCTCTCTCTTTCTGGCTTTCTTTGCTGTTGATGCTACTCTCCTCTCCGCCTCACCCCTCTCCCGTGCCTTGCTTAACATTAAGGCACCATGCCGCTCTATTTTTTGCATCTACCTCCCATGTGTTTGTGTCAATATAGCATATCCTCATGCTTTATGGAGGCGCGTGGACTAATGGTTAGAGTCAAAGGAAATGGATTCGTCAACCCGAGTTCAATTCCTAGACGAAACTGTTTGTATTTAACATAGCGCTAATACCCTTGGGAAAGGTATGAATCCAATTCTCCCTCCAGCTATAGGTAAATAGCAGGGCAGACTGGGCTCTTTAACCATGGCTAGGTAACCAGTCTAGGAGAAGGAAAACTCTGAATTTAAACCTGCTAAACTCCGTTTAATAAATTGACATTGTGTCCATCCTGCTCATGCGGAGGGGTTGGTAAATATATATAGCATATCCTCATGACTCTCCTGCAGACATCTTTAAATCATAGGTGTGGTCTACCAACTGATCGGGAGCCGTTTACTAATTCACCGTAGAAAAGATCTTTTGGGATGCATTCATTTTAAAGAATTATCTCAGAGAAACATAATAGAAATGCATTAAACAGGAAATGGTTTTCTTAATGATGGTAACTGGGTTTTGCATTACTGTTACATAATCTATGCGGTTGCATAAGATTATTGTCAATCCCCTGTATTTCTAAAGGTATGGCCCTTTTCATATCACGGGTGGGACTTTCCATGGAATAGTACAGAAAGCCCGCGAAATTATGTGAAGTCACGTGGGACCTGTTTTGGTCCTCAGTTTCCAGTTGGACGTCAGGCAGTGAAGATGTCCTGCCTTAACTGTAACTCACACTGCATACACGCGCTATGTTAGTCAGATATTTAGTTACATGAAATGTTTAGTTAAGGAAATAAAAGTTTAAGAAAATTAACACGGTCTTGTGATTAATGGGTGTCTTGGTAACAGGACTGATTGGAAGAAGAAATGGGCCAGGTGCGACTGGTCCCCAAGACGAAGACCAAGACGTTAGAAGAGACCTAGAAGAACTTAAGATATCAGAAGAACAGAAGAAGAAGTAAGAAGTAAGTAATGAGAAGGGTATGCAACATTACGATTAATGCAAAAGTCAAGTATTGTGGAGAATCTGGATGTAATCTTCTTGGTGAATCAAAGAATTGCATCAAAGCTCGTTCAGACGAGTTTCATTCTTTGGGCTAAAGTTGTTGTTTAATGAGAGCAAATCAAAAAGAATTTATTTGAACCATCAAACAACAATCAATTTGATCTTTATCTTCATCGACAGAAAAAGGAAAAGCTCAGTTTGTTACTTTTTCTCTCTTCTTAATTCCTTAACCTGATATTGATTTCGTGTGCCATTAGTTGGTTATTTTAAATATATCAGAAACTTCTACCAATAAATTATCAATGACTTAAATACTAAATTGGATGATCAGAAGATGATATTCTATTGTCATGATTTTGTAGAGTAGAGCAGAGCAGTGCTGATCTGCTCTAACCTACATACTTAACTAGTATAGATTTGAGGTTTTGTATAGGACAGAGTATACAGCATTCAAATACTTCTACTACTAAATTATCAATGACTTAAATACTAAATTGGATGATCAGGAGATCAAATTCTATTTTCTTGATAATATAGAGTAGAACAGTGCTGATCTGCTTTTAACTACATTCATTCCATACTTACCTTGTATAGGTTTGAGGTTTAGTATAAGGCAGAGTATGACACAAGGTCACAAGTATAGAGCATTCAGAGACTTCTACCTCTAAATCATCAATGACTTAAATACTAAATTGGATGATCAGGACATGAATGTCTATTGTTTTGGTTTTGTTGAGTAAAACAGTACTGATCTGCCCTAACCTACGTTGATTCTTTACTTACCTCGTATAGGTTTCAGGTTTTGTATATATATATATCAAACTCCTCCATACAAGCAGGATGCGACAGAAGGTCAATTTCTTAAATGGAGTTTAACAGGTTTGAATTCAGAGTTTTCCTTTTTCTCTCTTCTTAATTTTAAAGAAAAGACGAAGATAATGGGGGGATATGAAATGAGGGTCCTTTCGTCCGGCTCTTTTCAGGTATTGTCCCCGGTGGCGATTAAAAGTCAGATTATATATATATATATAGTGTGTGTGTGTGTGTGTCTTTATGTATGGATATATGTGTGTATATATACATATATGTATTATACATGCATATATATAAACATGCATAAATATATTAATATTGATCCTAGAGTTTTCTATATTTATTAAAAATAGAGTGCTCAATATCAGTGATAGAGCATATATATCTAAGTTGGGATAGCATAGACATAGTCCTGAGCTTGGTGACTGTCAGTTTCTCTTCGGGAGATCACATAAGCACAGTTGACTCTATGTCTACGCAATCCTAACTTATACACACACACACACATATATATATATATATATATATATATATATATATATATATATATTTGAAACATCTTCACCTGATGATTGCATCGCATGAAACCAATATGGTTGTGATTGTTCCTTTGTCACCTAATAAATAGATATGTAAAACCTTTATATATTTATCTTATTATATTATATAACAGCTCTATTTTATATTGAGCACTCTACCAATAATACTGCCTTTGGTACACCATTCCAGCAAAAGCTGAAACAGTGACCATCTCACACTATATATATATATATATATATATATATATATATATATAGTTTAGATAAAACAACAAAATTAAGTCAAAGATTGACTTACAGATCACCGACGCTAAAGCGTTTTGGTTTTGATAAAAACTATGAACGGGGCTTAACATAATCTTAACATAATAAGATAATGACGACTGTACTCCAAGTTTGCAACTATGGAGTAACCACGAGTGTGGCAGACAGGTGAAAAGTTAAAGAAATAACCAAACAACTAGAATTCGAATAAAAGACATGTATTGGACACATAAAACAATAAGGTTGCAAACTTTTAGTTCGTCTGCACAAATGTTTATAATTTATCACTTAACTGATATCCCGAGGTAGGGTATTATCGGAGCCCTTAGCTAAGGCCTTCTGATAGTTTGGATATGATAGACGTTCTATTTTGACGTCCGACTCCAATGCTGGTTCGTCAGGAAGAGATGGAGCGACCCTTTTTTAGGTCCGTCTCCTTTGAGGGCTGAATCAGAAGAGGCCACAAGAATGAGCCTATTCGACTTTACCACCAAAGTATGCTGGCTCGTGATTGGTTGGTTCGAAACAGAGGCTCGTAGACAAGGACGATAACCCCCATACCTCAGAATTCTCAATATAATTCCGTATCCATGTTGGGATATTTAGTGCAGAAATTAGTTTAACACATATGGTCTCCGAATATACGTTAAAACATCTATGTTCAAAATCATTTTAAACATGTAAACATATAATTGCAACAAAATTTTATTTCAAAACTTTAATTTAGTATTTTTGCTATGAAAAATTAATATATAAAATTCATTTAAAATACTTAAGCCTGGTGTTAAGTTTAAAATGTTATATTTTTAGATTCTAAAAATAAATATCTACTTAATGCAAACCTTAGTTTTTCCGGAAAAAGTATACTTTTTGAAGAAAAACTCAATTGGAAATGTACCCCCTCCTCTTTTTAAGCAGAAAAAATATCGATGTATAATTTTTTCTTTTATAAAATAATAACCAATTAAATGATTATCAAAATGAGTAAAAAAGAAATCTCAAAAAAATTAATTATTTATTATTCTTTTACATTTTATTTTTCGATTTTCGGTACTTATTTTCTCATAGAACAGCAACCGTAAGAAAATTTTTTTGTTTGTATTCATAACTTTGGTCTTTTATCTTTTTATTTATACTGTAATTAGTACCGAAAATGACCAACTCACAAAAAATGTTACGCCCCCAACATAAGGAGGGTCAAAATTAAGTGACCTGAAAAAAAACGAGAAAGTTATGAAATAAAATAAGTAATGCATTATAAAGATCTTTTATTGATACATAAACACTGAAAATTTCATTAACATCTAATAATTCCCTGATTTTTGGTTAATTATTTTCCCTATGGGGGGCTCAAGTCATTTTGTCAAAAATGCATTTTAGGCCCATTTTGGGTATAGCTAATGTAAACATGTAATTGCAACAAACTGGTATATTTGACTCATAGATTGGACACTAATAATTACTACCACTCTGTCTCAGAAGGAACCTGATTGTAAATACTATGAGGGAGTGACTCCTCACTCTCAAGAGATCTAGAAATAGAATATCACCACAGGATGCAGTTTAGTGTCATATCAGAGTCACATTTTCTCTGGTGTGTGGGGTGCTTCCATCTCTACAGAGATGCAAATGGCTTATCCTAGGCTCAATCCACAAAGCTTCCAATAAGAATACATGAGTACATAATCATATATTGATGAGTAAACACACACACACACATACACAAAAACACACACACTAACATACACACATCATCTTCCCTTTCTCTCTCTCTCGCATACACGCACAATATATATATATATATATATATATATACACATATATGGACACATAGCCACAGAAAAAGGAAAGTTCAATTGGACCATATTACCTTTAGGCACCTCTTTTTGATCTCGATTAAGAAAGGACATGTTTTTTATTTACACCGTCAATATCCGGTTGTTTGTTAGGGTTAGGGGTTAGTTTTATGATTTTTTTTTTAAATCTTTAAAATCATCTGTTAAAACAACTGGATAGGGCCGGTTTAGCTCAGTCGGTAGAGTGTTCGGCTAGGAATCACAAGGTTCTTGGTTCGATACCAGCCCTCGCCAGCTCAGCAAATGAGTAGCACAGGGATCTGTGCGGTAAAGTGAGGAGTTGATGGTAGGTGTGGCGCTCCACCTCAGATGCTAAAATAATCTCCTTGGTCTAGCGCTAGTGAAAAGGGGATAGACTCCCTCGCTGTCTGGCTGATACTGATATTAGGCTGCCCCGACGACTTTACTTACTTATTGACGGTGTAAATGAAAAACTTCCTTTCTTAATCAAGATCAAAGAGGGGTGCCTAAAGGTCATATGGTCCGCTCAATTTGTTACTTTTTCTCTCTTCTTAATTCCTTGACCTGATATTGATTTCGTGTGCCATTAGTTTGTTATTTTAAACATATCAGAAACTTCTACCAATAAATTATCAATGACTTAAATATTAAATTGGATGATCAGAAGATGAAATTCTATTGTCATGATTTTGTAGAGTAGAACAGTGCTGATCTGCTCTAACCTACTCTAACATAAGTAAGTAAAAGTAAAACTAAAATCGGTATCAGCCAATCAAAAGTCTTAAAATTAACCAACTCTAAGTTATTGATGATTTCTGATTTTTTCACACCAAGATCAATATCCCAATGTGGCACTGCATCTATGACAAACAATTTTTCTATTATTATTTCACATATATTGAACATTATTTGTACCAAAAAGGTAGTTTGATTTTTGCTCAGAAATGATTTTGGACATTGTCTAACGTTAATATAGACCACACCTGGAAAAAAAATTCAGAAAAATTGAAGTGGTGTGGAGACAATTTTACTTTTTTCTGGATGATTTGACATGGAATTACCAATATGGTTTCAAGTAATTATCTTATTTGATAATGTTTGTCTATATACAGTTGTATGGTTTCAAGTATTATTCTTATTTGATATGTTTGTCTAATGGTTTCAAGTATTATTCTTATTTGATAATGTTTGTCTACATACAGTTGTATGGTTTCAAGTAATTATTCTTATTTGATAATGTTTGTCTATATACAGTTGTATGGTTTCAAGTAATTATTCTTATTTGATAATGTTTGTCTACATACAGTTGTATGGTTTTAAGTAATTATTCTTATTTGATAATGTTTGTCTATATACAGTTGTATGGTTTCAAGTAATTATTCTTATTTGATAAATGTTTGTCTATATACAGTTGTATGGTTTCAAGTAATTATTCTTATTTGATAATGTTTGTCTATATACAGTTGTATGGTTTCAAGTAATTATTCTTATTTGATAATGTTTGTCTATACAGTTGTATGGTTTCTTATTTGATAATGTTTGTCTACATACAGTTGTATGGTTTCAAGTAATTATTCTTATTTGATAATGTTTGTCTATATACAGTTGTATGTTATTCTTATTTGATTGTTTGTCATACAGTTGTATGGTTTTTAATTATTCTTATTTGTGTCTATATACAGTTGTATGGTTTCAAGTAATTATTCTTATTTGATAATGTTTGTCTATATACAGTTGTATGGTTCAAGTAATTATTCTTATTTGATAATGTTTGTCTATATACAGTTGTATGGTTTCAAGTAATTATTCTTATTTGATATGTTTGTCTACATACAGTTGTATGGTTTCAAGTAATTATTCTTATTTGATAATGTTTGTCTATATACAGTTGTATGGTTTCAAGTAATTATTCTTATTTGATAATGTTTGTCTACATACAGTTGTATGGTTTTAAGTAATTATTCTTATTTGATAATGTTGTCTATATACAGTTGTATGGTTTCAAGTAATTATTCTTATTTGATAATGTTTGTCTATATACAGTTGTATGGTTTTAAGTAATTATTCTTATTTGATAATGTTTGTCTATATACAGTTGTATGGTTTCAAGTAATTAATTCTTATTTGATAATGTTTGTCTACATACAGTTGTATGGTTTTAAGTAATTATTCTTATTTGATAATGTTTGTCTATATACAGTTGTATGGTTTCAAGTAATTATTCTTATTTGATAATGTTTGTCTATATACAGTTGTATGGTTTCAAGTAATTATCTTATTTGATAATGTTTGTCTACATACAGTTGTATGGTTTTAAGTAATTATTCTTATTTGATAATGTTTGTCTACATACAGTTGTATGGTTTCAAGTAATTATTCTTATTGATAATGTTTGTCTACATACAGTTGTATGGTTTCAAGTAATTATTCTTATTTGATAATGTTTGTCTATAACAGTTGTATGGTTTCAAGTAATTATTCTTATTTGATAATGTTTGTCTATATACAGTTGTATGGTTTCAAGTAATTATTCTTATTTGATAATGTTGTCTATATACAGTTGTATGGTTCAAGTAATTATTCTTATTTGATAATGTTTGTCTATATACAGTTGTATGGTTTCAAGTAATTATTCTTATTTGATAATGTTTGTCTATATACAGTTGTATGGTTTCAAAGTAATTATTCTTATTTGATAATGTTTGTCTATATACAGTTGTATGGTTTCAAGTAATTATTCTTATTTGATAATGTTTGTCTATATACAGTTGTATGGTTTCAAGTAATTATTCTTATTTGATAATGTTTGTCTATATACAGTTGTACAAGTAATTATTCTTATTTGATAATGTTGTCTACATACAGTTGTATGGTTTCAAGTAATTATTCTTATTTGATAATGTGTGTCTACATACAGTTGTATGGTTTCAGGTAATTATTCTTATTTGATAATGTTTGTCTACATACACTTGTATGGTTTTAAGTAATTATTCTTATTTGATAATGTTTATCTATATACAGTTGTATGGTTTTAAGTAATTATTCTTATTTGATGATATTTGTCTACATACACTGGTATGGTTTCAAGTATTTCTATTTAATACCAATAATTTGCTAGCTTTTTTATTTTTCAAGTAACTAATAATAATAATTGTTAGTAAACAAGAACTTTATGTAACTATTCTAAATACAAATAATTAGCACACATTGTTTAATGGCATATCAACTGTTTGTGGGTTACTTGAACTTCTTTCTGTTGGCCGTGGCTGGCGAACCGTGATGCTTAAGGATAGAACCCAGGTGGCTGAGCAGTTCATGACTTGCAATACTCCACTTTGGCCCTATCTTGGGCTAGACAGGCGGTAGGAGAGGCCCCCTCCGATCAATCGGCTGGTCACGTCAAGCCCTAGCACCTATATGATTTTCCCAACCCTATTGCCCTTATGGCAAGCCCCAACCCCTTTTTATCATAGAAGGCGGTGGCTGAGGGTCTAAATGTCCTGGGAATGACGTTAAACTTTATCTGATGGTGAGGTTCCAGTTTTGGAGGTTTGGGGAATGTGGAGCACCCCTTCATCACCATTGCTCCCTGGTCCACTCTGACCCAGAGTGGTAGTACCTGTTGGGGTCCCATCTATGGGTTAAATAGAAAAACATGAGTTTATAAATAAAATTGTATTATGCATTAAGAATAAATTTATTTCACAACTTTGTCGGCATTAAATGACCCACTGAGGTTGATATGCCATAAACCAAACCAAACCAAACCAATCTTCCTACAACTGTGTTAGTGATTAATTTTCCAGGATTTGAACTCTATTTCTTAAAATTGCCATTATTCTAAGTGCCCACTTCCTACATATTTTAGTAGTATTTTCAATGGTATTATGACCCACCGAGCTTGATATGCCGTAAAACAAAACAAAACAAACAAAACAAATCATTGAACTTCTTTCCTGGTTACAACAAGTTCCTGAGTTCAAAAAGAAGGTTCCCGAGTCTGAAAAAGTTCCTGAGTCCGACAAGAAATACCTGAAGAGGGCTGGAGGGCACATCGACCGAAACATTGTACAGATAACAATGAAGATGAGGACAATAGTCCGAATAATCCAAATAATACTAATTATCAAGTCTCATCTCAAAAATTCAGAGAAATAGTGTAGATAACAATAAAGATGAGGACAATAGTTCAAATAATACAAATAATACTAATTATCAAGTCTCATCTCAAAAATTCAGAGAAATAGTGTAGATAACAATAAAGATGAGGACAATAGTTCAAATAATACAAATAATACTAATTATCAAGCCTCATCTAAAAAATTCAGAAAAATAGTGTAGATAACAATAAAGATGAGGACAATAGTCGGAATAATCCAAATAATACTAATTATCAAGCCTCATCTCAAAAATTCAGAGAAATAGTGTAGATAACAACAAAGATGAAGACAATTGTCCGAATAATCCAAATAATACTAATTATCAAGCCTCATCTCAAAAATTCAGAAAAATAGTGTAGATAACAATAAAGATGAGGACAATAGTCGGAATAATCCAAATAATACTAATTATCAAGCCTCATCTCAAAAATTCAGAGAAATAGTGTAGATAACAACAAAGATGAAGACAATTGTCCGAATAATCCAAATAATACTAATTATCAAGCCTCATCTCAAAAATTCAGAAAAATAGTGTAGATAACAATAAAGATGAGGACAATAGTCGGAATAATCCAAATAATACTAATTATCAAGCCTCATCTCAAAAATTCAGAAAAATAGTGTAGATAACAATAAAGGTGAGGACAATAGTTCAAATAATACAAATAATACTAATTATCAAGCCTCATTTCAAAAAGTCAGAAAAACAAAGGAGACTATGTTGAAAAAAATATTTTGCTTATTGTTCATTTCTGTACCTCATCAGAGTCAATAGTTTTAGAAAACATAAGTAAATTAAAATATTCTTTGTTTTTTATAAAAAAATATTTTTTATGATTACTATGTTTTCTATTCATGACTGTTTGATGCATTGGAGGATATTGTAAAAGTTACTTGGCTTCTGCTTCAATTTTTATTTTAATAATTATTTCCCTTTTGGCAAACACATCAGAAAACTCAATAAAATGGGGGACGTAGGGAGGATGGGGCTTGACATAGAAAGCGGAAAATGTTATTAGGCCTTATAAGCTGTGATTTTCTTCTGATTATGTTTTTTTTTTTTTTTTGTTTTGTTATTTTTGTAAACTGGCAGGTCTCTAAGGATTCTATGTTTTTATTATACAGTCAAGTCAAAGTGAAGTAAATACTACCTGGTTATTGAAATTAAAGGTTTTTTTTTTAATCTTTTCTTTTTTTTTTTTAAAGATTTTTTTTTTTTTTTTCAAATGCATTTGCAAATCTGCAGCAAAATTATAATTGCATTTCTAAAACTCATTTCATTTCTGAATTTGGCCCAATCAGCAGAACTTTCCATTTTAAAAGTCTTATTAAACTAAAACTACTTTTCAAAAACGTATTTCAAGGGAATGAAATACAAGGTGTTTTCAAAAGCTTTTAAGATTGAAGCTGTATTTACCAAGAAAGAAATGAGCAATGAATGAAGCGTTAATTTTCTCTCAAGATACAAGGTGTTTTCAAAAGGTATTAAGATTGAAGCTGTATTTACCAAGAAAGAAATGAGCGATGAATGAAGTGTTAATTTTCTCTCAAGATACTTGTATCTTGAGGAAAATTAACTTATATTAACTTATACTAAATGTAACATTCATTATGGGATAGAGGTAGTATTTTGTAAGGTGTGTTAAAAAGGTATTAAAATTGAAGCTGTATTTACCAAGAAAGAAATGAGCAATGAATGAAGCGTTAATTTTCTCTCAAGATACAAGGTGTTTTCAAAAGGTATTAAGATTGAAGCTGTATTTACCAAGAAAGAAATGAGCAATGAATGAAGCGTTAATTGTCTCTCAAGATACAAGATGTTTTCAAAGGTATTAAGATTGAAGCTGTATTTACCAAGAAAGAAATGAGCAATGAATGAAGCATTAATTTTCTCTCAAGATACAAGGTGTTTTCAAAAGGTATTAAGATTGAAGCTGTATTTACCAAGACAGAAATGAGCAATGAATGAAGCGTTAATTTTCTCTCAAGATACAAGGTGTTTTCAAAGTTATTTTACTCTACGTTTACTTATATATATATATATATATATATATATATTATGGACTCTCTCGTCGATTTTCGACGCATGAGGGTTCATACACACAATGAACACCCACACAGTGATTTGTTTATAGTGGTGAAGGCTTGTGTTGGACCATCCGCACTTTTTGGCACAGTCAATAGGAAAGAATTGGTGCATCAAGGGTTGCCACAAACCCAATCAATAACCAACCTCAGGAATTTTGAATTCAGAGTTATCCCTCTCCTAGACTGGTTACCTACCCAAGGCTGAAGGGCCCAGTCTGCCCTACTATTTAACCCATAGCTGGACGGAGAATATATGGATTCATACCTTTCCCAAGGGTATTAGCGCTATGTGAAATGCCAACAGCTTCGTCTAGGAATTGAACTCGAATCCACGAGTCCATTTAACACGACTCTAACCACTAACCCACGCGCCTATATATATATATATATATATATATACACACACATACATACACACACACACAACAGAGAAAGAGAGAATACTGAAAGACAATACACATATTAAAGAAATATGACTATCGGCTCAATTATAAGTAGTCACTAATTATACGCAATTAGTCAATTGGAAGATTTTGTAAGAATAATTTACTGATGAATTGTTAATAATGTAGGAAATATGAAATTACTACAATAATTTATGCAAATGGCTAAGTTTCTAAATTTGCTAGCAATATGGAAAAAAAGAAAGTATTGTGACTTAAATTGGTCTCATGGGATTTTTGAGTCCTGATTACACAGGGAACTGCACTGCCCAGTCCAGTACATAATATACTACATAGCGTAGTGGATAAAGGAGTTAGGTAGCGCTATGTGAAATGCCAACAGCATAGACTGATTACACAGGGAACTGCACTCTGCCCAGTCCAATACACTCTGTCCAGTCCAGTACACTCTGCCTAGTCCAGTACATAGCGTAGTGGATAAAGGAGTTAGGTTAAGACTGATTACACAGGGAACTGCACTCTGCCCAGTCCAATACACTCTGTCCAGTCCAGTATATAGCGTAGTGGATAAAGGAGTTAGGTTAAGACTGATTACACAGGGAACTACACTCTGCCTAGTCCAGTATATAGCATAGTGGATAAGGAGTTAGGTTAAGACTGATTACACAGGGAACTACACTCTGCCTAGTCCAGTATATAGCATAGTGGATAAAGAGTTAGGTTAAGACTGATTACACAGGGAACTGCACTCTGCCCAGTCCAGTACATAGCATAGTGGATAAAGGAGTTAGGTTAAGACTGATTACACAGGGAACTGCACTCTGCCCAGTCCAGTACATAGCATAGTGGATAAAGGAGTTAGGTTAAGACTGATTACACAGGGAACTGCACTTTGCCCAGTCCAATACACTCTGCCCAGTCCAGTACATAGCATAGTGGAAAAAGGAGTTAGGATAAAACAGTTCTAAGTGACAGTTATCTCTAGACTACAGGTTCAATCCTGGTTAGGGGCTGCAGTAACATAGAATAATAACACTGAAGAATAATTAAAGTTCCAATTACCGTCGAACTGGGAAGACAAGGCAACAAACGATTGTAACTTAATACAAACCCGAATAGTCACAAAGTCTACTGCAGAATGACAGGGTATTTATAAGACTCCACAATGTCATTCAAATCAAGCAGTCAAGCAGCCAATCAGAACTCAACGAATGGAATCACCTAAATTCATGAATGGGTCATTCTTGATTTCTATATATACCAACTGTCTTGGACACTGCTTAAGTTGTACTTAGTTAGCTGCAGTTATTCAAACCAACAGTAGACTTACTGACTTCAATAAACACAGTTTAACGCCTGTGCCTCAGCTATGGTTAGAGGAATCAGAACAGGATTCTCTGTAAGTCTAGAGATAACTGTCACTTGAACTGTCTTAAACTAACTCCTTTATCCACTAGGCTATGAGTTCCTGAGTCCCACAAGAAATACCTGAAGAAGGCCGGAGGGCACATTGGCCAAAAAGTTGTACAGATAACAATAAAGATGAGGACAATAGTCCGAATAATACAAATAATACTCTGCCCAGGGTTTAGAGAAAACCTACACATGACCAAACTCCCTCTCAACAACACTCATCAACAAAGCACCCAAAAAAATGGAGAAAAATTTAGAGAAAACCTACACATGACCAAACTCCCTCTCAACAAGACACTCATCAACAAAGCAGCCAAAAAAAATGGAGAAAAAATTTAGAGAAAACCTACACATGACCAAACTCCCTCTCAACAAGACACTCATCAACAAAGCACCCAAAAAAATGGAGAAAAATTTAGAGAAAACCTACACATGACCAAACTCCCTCTCAACAAGACACTCATCAACAAAGCACCCAAAAAAAAATGGAGAAAAATTTAGAGAAAACCTACACATGACCAAACTCCCTCTCAACAAGACACTCATCAACAAAGCACCCAAAAAAATGGAGAAAAATTTAGAGAAAACCTACACATGACCAAACTCCCTCTCAACAAGACACTCATCAACAAAGCACCCAAAAAAAATGGAGAAAAATTTAGAGAAAACCTACACATGACCAAACTCCCTCTCAACAAGACACTCATCAACAAAGCACCCAAAAAAAATGGAGAAAAATTTAGAGAAAACCTACACATGACCAAACTCCCTCTCAACAAGACACTCATCAACAAAGCAGCCAAAAAAAATGGAGGGCACATTGGCCAAAAAGTTGTACAGATAACAATAAAGATTAGGACAATAGTCCGAATAATACAAATAATACTCTGCCCAGGGTTTAGAGAAAACCTACACATGACCAAACTCCCTCTCAACAAGACACTCATCAACAAAGCACCCAAAATTTCAAAGCAAGATTTGACATTTATGTAATTGGTAATGTAGGATTTAATGTTAATAATTTTGTTTGATTGGAATGAATTTGATGGAAATTATTTAATGATATTCAAATAAAGGTGTTGGGTCAGCAAAATGTTTATTCCTGTGTTTGGAGTTAAGTGAGGGAGAGGCTTTCTGTGATTGGATATACAAATCACGTGATGAGCCCAAAAGTTTTGGTGCAAAATACCAAAAACCTCAGATTCCAGACCAGTTCCCAATGAGATATCAACCAGAAATTCTCTCCAAGAAATCACTAAATCAGAAGATACCAGCTATCTTCTTTATCACACCGGTAAGTCTCTCAAACTTGACTCTATACACAGGAAGGACTTTATATTGTTAGTCATCATTTATTTGTTCTTTAACAAATTGTTAGAAGTAAACTAGTTCATTTATTTAGCCTTCCAATGTGGGTACATAAAAGTATTTGACCCATAGATGGGACCCTAACAAGTACTACCATTCCTAGTCAGTGGATCTGGGAGTAATTGTGCTGCAATTATGAGGGATTCAGTTTCTCTTTTGAGGTTGTTTCTTAAGAGGGTTTTTTTTTGCTCATGGTCCTATCAAAAATGAATAATTTCTAAACAGATCTATTTGACCCATAGATGGGACTCTAAAAGGTGCTCCCACTTCTAGTCAATGGACCTCTGAGTAATGGCACTGAAAGAGTACTCCACACTTCCTAGATCTCCGGGACACCAATTTTTGAGGGGTAAAGCTCTTACCCCTCGGCAGGGGGTACAGTCATCATATTGCAAATTCTGACAATATCATTCAGTTTTCAGGATCACCTACAGTAAAGTCAAAAGTAAAGTTGTCGGGGTGGCCTAAAGTTGGTATCAGCCAATCATCGAGAGAGTCTATCCCCTTTTCACTAGAGTTAGACCAAGGAGATTGTTTATGCATCTGAGATGAAGCACCACACCTACCATCAGCTTGTTTACCACACAGATCCCTGTTGGCGAGGACCGGTATCAAACTAGGAGCCTTGTGGTTTCTAGCCAAACACTCTACCGACTGAGCTAACCCGGCCCTAGAGTAGTAGGATTAAAAGTCTGACACAAAACCTCCGCTGCCTAGCAGCCTTACCTCATCCCAAGGAAAGGCTAGGGTAGTAAACCCCGAAAACAAATCAGGAGCCCGAGTCCCTAAAGTGGTGTGAAGCGTAAATCCATTACTACCCAGCAACTCCTGCAACACTACTACTGCCAAACTTCATTGGTTTCTTCATTTTTCCTTTGGATCACAGTGGCAGTGTGGAGAGGGGGTTTGCTGCTTGGGCAACAACTCATCCTCCATATGAACCGACCCAAGCTATGTAAATTTTGAACACTATTCCATTGTCTCTCGTACACAGAAGGATGCCATCAACAACAATAACAACAACAACAATTGTTAGTTCTAGCAACAGGATGATTTGTTGAGTAGGGTTTTTGGTTATTTCCTATAAGTCCAACATAAACAAAAGGAATTATTATTTTAAAAAATCCAATTGGTTAATAGTGTTTGAAATATGAAATATTTTAAGATTTCTAATATAATTAGAAATTCCATTTTGAAAGTTTCAATCTGATCACTTCATTCTCCTTTCTGGTAAAGTAAAGTGAGGGAATCTACCCCCTTTTCACTAGTGCATGACCAGGCTGATTATTTTTTTGTCTGAGGAGAAGCACCATACTTAACATTAGCTCCCCGCTTTATCACACAGATCCAAGCATGCACTGTTAGCGAGGGTCGGTATCGAAACCAGAACCTCAGGGTTCCTAGGCGGATGCTCTACCGGCTGAGCTAAACCAACATTTAATTAATCTTAATCATAGAGTTCAAATTATTTACCCAATCCCTTCACCACGGACAGGATGTGGTACATGGTCACTCTTGACTGATAAATTATTTATTCATTTTCCCATTAAACTAACCCTAAACCCTAACCCTAAATCTTAACCCTTACTCTAAACCCTAACCCTGTTCTTTTTTCCTTGTAGATCAATAAATAAACAAATAATTTCTCAGTCAAGAGTGGTTCCGCTTTGTTTATGTTGGACTTATAGGAAATAACCGGTTTTTTTCTTATGCAGTCACACTCAGCTAAGTGTTTGGATTTTTTAAAATTATTTCTGGAAATTATTTTTTTAGAGAATATATCTGGAAATTACTAAGTATACAAGAATAGCTCATCAACAAAAATATGGAATATTATGGTTTTTAATCATCTTGCAGATCAAATATATTCCATTTTTGTTTAATATCCATCCGATTTTCCAGAGCAAGTCGTTCTTTGAAGAACATGTTTCAGATATCCAAATTTAATATTATTTATGATCCTATAAAAAAAAAAAGAAAATCTAGTCTCAATCAGTTTTGGACGGTAATCAGTTTTTTCTGGGAAAACTTCACCGGAACCATTCCATCGATATCTAAAAATATCTGCAACATTAAAAGAGTCAAAGATCAAAATTGCAAGAGCAAAATGATGAAAGTTTCTCCTTCATCTTCAAAGAACTGCATCTTTGCATCTAAAACCAAATACTTTCATTGGATAACATAAATCAGTTGGGAGCGCTTATCAACCAATCTTCATACACACACACATATACACATACACATACACACACTAAAGGCACGATAAGCGTAACGGTTATCATCATAGGAAATGGAATTAGGGACCTGAGTTCAAGTCCTGGGCAAAGTTGTTTGCATTTTATTTCATGCTAGTTCCCTTTACAAATTTCTCTGAATGTTTGAGATGAGGCTTGAAGATTACTATTATCTGCGTTATTCAGACTATTGTCCCCATCTTCATTGTTATTTGTACAACGTTTATTTGTACAAATAACAATGAAGATGGGGACAATAGTCCGAATAACGCAGATAATACTAACCCTTTACAAATGTAATAAAATTGGGGGGGGAGAATAAGATGGGTCTAGAGATTACACACACATACACACACACAAATAAACAAACAAGCCACTGTTTGATAATAAAACAAAACGGGTAGGCCAAACCTGGAATGATAATCAGACATTGTTGAACAGGCACACACAAACACACACACACACATATATATATATATATATATATATATATAATATATATAATATATATATATATATATAAACCCACACACCCACATGCACAGAATTTGGAAGATATAAGACACAAAGCAGAATGGACGATCATTAACAACAGCTTCAGTTTCAGAAATCTTCTGTCGAAGATATTTTATTTCTAAATATCAAGAATAAATTAAAGATTAACAAACAACACCACAGTTACTTTATTTTTCTTTACACTTGCATTGTGATAGCCTTCAAAACCAACCATGAAACCAATACACACACACATTATATATATATATATATATATATATATATATATATATCAATAGTAATGGTATTATGGATGATTTGGACTCATAACTTAAAGTTTCATGGTTATGCAATCTTCAGATGAGTCAAATGGTTGAGATTTTAAAAACCAGTAGTCAAATGGTTGAGATCTTAAAAACCAGTAGTTTTTTAGCGTTTATATAAACGTGAAGCGTTTTCACGCGATGTGATGATATAATACTAAATATTGTTTTTTTTTAAACTGTGGCTTGTTTAACTTTTATGTGACGTGGATCATGTTCACGTGATGTAATGTTATGACATTAAATCTATGTTTTAAAAAAATGATAATAAAACAAACTTGTTTTGGTTTTAATGCACGCGGTGTTCAGATGAATTTTTTTTTCATATATAGGATACAGATATTTTAATAGAATCATACATTTGTTCTCTCCTCGGCAATGAGTAAATAGTAGGGCAGACTGGGTTCTTTAGCCTTGGTAAAATAACCAGGTCTAGGAGAAGAAAAATGTGAATTCAAACCATAGATAGATGGATAATGGGTAGACTGAGATAGATAAATATACATAAGATAAGGAGGTGGAGTCCCCATGGCATAGTAAGTGTTGTGTCCTTGAAAGGGATGCTTTGGCATTAAATAACCCATGAAGGTTATATGACATTAAACAAACAAACTGAGTTGAATAGATATGAAAGAACTTAGAAGCAGAGAGAAAGACACACATTTATATATATAAGAACAGTACTGGTACACTGCTGATGAGGTTGAAACAGCTGTCCAGTGTTCCGCAAGTCGAACGTGGTATTCACTGAGTTTGCTTGCCGTGATTATTAAATTATATATATATATATATATATATATAAAGCTGTAATAGAATTATATCTATGTCATGGGGATTGGATAAATACATAAATATATTTATGAACAACTCCACATGAGCAGGATGTAACACATGGTCAATTTCTTAATTAAAGTTTTCCAGGTTTGAATTGAGTTTTTCTTCTCCTAGACTGGTTGCCTAACCAAGATTAAAGAGCTCAGCCTGCCCTACTAGCTGGAGGGAAATAGTTGGATGTACACCTCTCACAAGAGTATTAGTGCTATGTGAAATGCAAAGAGCCTCATCCAAGATTTGAACGCTGTCTCTTTTCTATAATGATAACCATTGCACTACACAGATCTAACTGGGTGGTGTATGTACCCTTCATCACCGTTACTCCACCCTAACTCGGAGTGGTAGTACCTGTTAAGGTCTCATCTATGGGTTAAATAGACTTTTTTTTTAAATTTAAAATGTTTACATCAAGAATGAACAAAACAAAATGTCTTCGGCATAAAATAACCCGACAAGTGATTACATGCCGTAAAATCCAACCAACTCAACCCAACCCTTCAACTGGGTGTATGCATACAAGGTGTGTCAAAAAATATCATGATTTTTTTTTACATTTTGACACACCTTGTATTCTGAAAAAATTCATTTCCATCTTGGTAAATACAGCTTCAAACTCAGCACTTTTATGACACACCTTGTATTTTGAAAAAAAATTAACATTTCATTCATTTTTTATTTCTGTCTTGGTAAATACAGCTTCAATCTCGATACTTTTATGACACACCTTGTATTCTGAAAAAAATTAACGTTCCATTCATAGTTCATTTCTATCTTGTTAAATACAGATTCAAACTCAGCACTTTTACGACACACGTTGTATTCTGAAAAAAATTAACATTCCATTCATTGTTCATTTCTATCTTGGTAAATACAGCTTCAAACTCAGCACTTTTATGACACACCTTGTATTCTAAAAAAAAATTAACGTTCCATTCATTGTTCATTTCTATCTTGGTAAATACAGCTTCAAACTCAGCATTTTATGACACACCTTGTATTCTGAAAAAAATGAACATTCCATTCATTGTTCATTTCTATCTTGGTAAATACAGCTTCAATCTTGATACTTTCACACACTTGTATTCTGAAAAAAGTAACGTTCCATTCATTGTTCATTTCTATCTTGGTAAATACAGATTCAAACACAGCATTTTATGACACACCTTGTATTCTAAAAAAAAATTAACGTTCCATTCATTATTCATTTCTATCTTGGTAAATACAGAGCTTCAAACTTGGCACTTTATGACATTGTCCATTGTATTTCTATCTGGTAAATACAGCTTCAAATTTGACTCTTTTACACACACCTTTTATTCTGAAAAAATTCCATTCATTGTTCATTTCTATCTTGGTAAATACAGAGCTTCAAACTTGGCATTTTTATGACACACCTTGTATTCTGCTTGTTTTGGAAATCAGTACTCCTATTGATTTGTGAAGGTCCGACTGATAGTGATCTGGTCCCCCCCCCTCGGGGGTAAACAAGATTAATGGTTCGTTAACCCTTTCCATATTACCATCTATTGCATACAGACATAAACAATCTTAACCAGACATCTATTTCTGAATCCCATGGTATATATCTAAAAAGAGAGAGAAATCTGTTGGGTCATTCATTTCTAGTGCTATGAACATATCTCAAAAACTAGAGTTAGGATTGTACACACACACATATATATATATATATATATATATATATATATATATATATATATAGTGTGTGTGTGTGTGTGTGTGTGTGTGTGTGAGGATGTGATATATGTATGGAAGCGCGTGGTGTAATGGTTAAAGTCATGGGAAATGGACTCGTCACCCGAGTTCAAATCCTTGATGTGCTAATTGCATTTCACTTAACGCTAAACCCTTGGAAAAGGTATGAATCCTACTCTCCCTCCAGCTATGGATAAATAGTAGGGCAGACTGGGCTCTTTTAGCTTGGTTAGGCAACCGGTCTAGGAGAAGGAAAACTCTGAATTCAAACCTGTTGAACTCCGCTTAAGAAAATGACCTCCTGCTCATATATATATATGTATGTATGTATGTATGTATGTGAGGAAAAAGTGGAAGTGAATCTGACAGTATGTAATATTATGAAAAAATTGAAAAACACAAGTTTATAAACGAGTAATGTTTATTTCGCCTACACTGCAGTGTTCCGATCTGTTTCAATAGATCTTCATCAGGGCTTTCATTAGTTTTAGGGAAAACATAAAAGTATCGCAGAAAATAAGAAATCTTCGAGACCCTTTTGTTTTGTGGTCAGTCGGTCGGTCTATTTGAAATTGTTGATGAAAATGGAGCATCCTTGGATTCTTAAAATGTATACAGGAACGCCGAAATGGAACACATGTTGTAGATTTCAAAAAATGTCTCGAAGATTTCTTATTTTCTGTGATACTTTTATTTTTTTCCTAAAACTAATGAAAGCCCTGATGAAGATCATATATGTACATATGTATCTCTCTCTCTCTCTCTCTCTCTATCTATCTCTCTCTCCCTCTCTCTCTGTGTGTGAGAGATAACAAAAATTCTATCTTTCTGTGTTTAATACCAAGGGGACTCTTTTGTAGAAAATTAATGTTTCATTCATCGTTTATATCTCTCTTGGTAAATACAGCTTCAGCCTTGATACTCGCAGAATTCATCTCATAATCAGTGTGTGCATCTCTCTCTCTCTCTCTCTCTCTCTCCCTCTCTCTCCTTCTCTCTCTCTGTGTGTGTGTGTGAAGGACAATAAAAATTCTATCTTTCTGTGTTTAATACCAAGGGGACTATTTTGTAGAAAATTAATGTTTCATTTATTGTATATGTCTCTCTAGGTAAATACAGCTTCAGTTTTGATACTTTCTAAATGCATCTCATAATCATGTGTGTGCATATGTATGCATATCTGCGCCTCTGTGTGTGTGATGGACAATAAAAATTCTATCTTTCTGTGTTTAATACCAAGGGCATTCTTTTGTAGAAAATTAATGTTTCATTCATCGTTTATATCTCTCTTGGTAAATACAGCTTCAGTTTTGATACTCTCAGAATTCATCTCATAATCATGTGGTGTGCATCTCTCTCTCTCTCTCTCTCTCTCTCTCTCTCTCTCTCTCTCTCTCTCTCTCTCTCTCTCTCTCTCTCTCTCTCTCTGTGATGGACAATAAAAATTCTATCTTTCTGTGTTTAATACTAAGGGGACTATCTTGTAGAAAATTAATGTTTCATTCATTGTATATATCTCTCTTGGTAAATACAGCTTCAGTTTTGATACTCTCAGAATTCATCTCATAATCATGTGTGTGCATATCTCTCTCTCTCTCTCTCTCTCTCTCTCTCTCCTTCTCTCCCTCTCTCTCTCTCTCTCTCTCTCTCTCTCTCTCAGTGAAGGACAATAAAAATTCTATCTTTCTGTGTTTAATATCAAGGGGATTCTTTTGTAGAAAATTAATGTTTCATTCATCGTTTATATCTCTCTTGGTAAATACAGCTTCAGTTTTGATACTCTCAGAATTCATCTCATAATCATGTGTGTACATTCTCTCTCTCTCTCTCTCTCCTCTCTCTCTCTCTCTCTCTCTCTCTTCTCTCTCTCTCTCTCTCTCTCTCTCTCTCAGTGAAGGACAATAAAAATTCTATCTTTCTGTGTTTTAATATCAAGGGATTCTTTTGTAGAAAATTAATGTTTCATTCATCGTTTATATCTCTCTTGTAAATACAGCTTCAGTTTTGATACTCTCAGAATTCATCTCATAATCATGTGTGTACATCTCCTCTCTCTCCCTCTCTCTCTCTCTCCTCTCTCTCCTCTCTCCTCTCTCTCTCTCTCTCTCTCAGTGAAGGACAATAAAAATTCTATCTTTCTGTGTTTAATATCAAGGGGATTCTTTTGTAGAAAATTAATGTTTCATTCATCGTTTATATCTCTCTTGGTAAATACAGCTTCAGCCTTGATACTCTCTGAATGCATCTCATAATCATGTGTGTACATCCATATGTGTGTCTGCCTGTGCCTGTGTCTCTGTATGTGTGAGTGATGGACAACAAAAATTCTATCTTTCTTTGTTCTGTGAATAATTAATATATTTTCATGAATGCAAAATATTTTTTAAATTCTTATTATTTATTCAGAACCATATTTTTCATATTCACTATTTCTATGGAAACTCTACTCAACACAAAAGTATATTTTGTACAATTTTGTAAAAATTATTAACCAAAATAAAAAGAAAGAAAAAAAAGCTTCTTCAGCCTATCATTTATATATTCGTTCTTTTTCTTTCATTTTTCAATATCTTTCATTCATTCATTTTTTTTTCTCTGGCCCTTTCTTTCATCTTTCATTGAAAAGCTCTCTGCTTTAAATTGGCAATATTGAAAATATTACAAATTTCCCCTTCCCTGTGAAATATAATTGAATCTTGTTTGGCGGCCATTTTGAACCCCCTATATTTTCCTTGTTATTTTGGTGGGTTTTTTTCCGTGTTATTTAAAAATCATACTAGGAAAATATTTGTCACATCTTTTAAAATGTACAATTGCCTTGTTTTTTTTTTATCCATTTCTTTTCTTAATTTTTTTATTTATTTTCATCCTGCAAATTAATTTTATTTATTGCTCCTATTTTATGTCCAAGGACAAAACAAGGTACAACAAACATGGAGTTTGCATTGGATTGTTCTGAGCAAAATAGCCTAATTTGTTCGTGAAAAACAGAGGGAAGAAAAATACCTTTTTTTTTCTTTTGGTGTTTACTGGACTTTTCAATTTGATTAAAGAACAATACTAATCAACTCTTCTTCAAAATATTTACATCAAGTAGGATTAGTGGAACTCAAAGATACTTTATTTTATCTAAAGGATCAGAGAGAAACAGAATCTTCAATGAAGTTTGGTAAATAGCCATTCACCATTTTGTTACTCTTTATTAGTTCCTTACATCTTGTACTCTTTTAGCATCTTCTATCTTCTTTGTATTGTGTTGACTAGTTTTCTACTTCGTCAGGGTTGTTTCTCTAAACATCCCACGATTGTTAGGATACCAGGAACACAGAGACATATTTTCCTGTACACTTTTATTGTTGTCTAGGCTTTTTCTTGATTAGTATTGTCTCTCTCTTGTTCTGGGTTCCATCTTTGTTCTTATTTAATCAGCAACACTAAGACATATTTTTGGTGTACACTTAATATTTTACCTAAAGGATCAGAGGGAAACAGAATCTTCAATGAAATCTGGTAAATAGCCATACAACATTTTGTTACTCTTTATTAGGTTCTTACATCTTGTACTCTTTTAGCATCTTCTATCTTCTTTGTATTGTGTTGACTGGTTTTCTTCTTCATCATGTTTCTCTAAACATCCCATGATTGTTAGTTCTTAGTATACCAGGAACACAGAGACATATTTTCCTGTACACTTTTATTGTTGTCTAGGCTTTTTCTTGATTAGTATTGTGTCTCTCTTGTTCTGGGTTCCATCTTTGTTCTTATTTAATCAGCAACACTAAGACATATTTTTGGTGTACACTTAATATTTTATCTAAAGGATCAGAGAGAAACAGAATCTTCAATTAAAATTTGGTAAATAGCCATTCAACATTTTGTTACTCTTTATTAGGTTCTTACATCTTATATTCTTTTAACATCTTTTATCTTCCTTGTATTGTGTTGACTGGTTTTCTTCTGCATCAAGGTTGTTTCTCTAAACATCCCATGATTGTTAGTTCTTAGTATACCAGGAACACAGAGACATATTTTCCTGTACACTTTGTTAGTTCTTATTATATCTTGTACTACATCGTTGTCTAGGCCTTTTTTATTAGTGTTTTCTCTCTCCTGTTTTGTTACATACTCTTTATTAGGTTCATACATCATCAATTCTTATAATGTCTTCTATTGGTTATTTCCTAGTTGAGTAATATGATATTACAGGGTGACCCAGAAAAACAGAACCCAATTTATTTATTTTCCCATTAAACTAACCCGAAGCCATAACCCTAACCCTAACCTAACTCTTTCAACTCTTGTGAGTGTTGTCCCTGATACTTGCTGCACTGGTCCTAATGTTTTGGGAATTAAGCCAGAATAAACACACCCCAGTTTTATATTTGGCCGTAAGATCAGAGTGTAAGCCTTCTCTCAATTGTTTCATTATGTCTTTCAATCAGTCAGAGACAAGAGGGAGTAGCAAATACTGAGGCTCTTAACACTCCTTTCAGGGATTGTAGGGATTTTATTCCCATTGATGAAGTACTTTATTTCCCTGACAGTTGTCATTATTGAGGATAGACTGTGGCATTTATAAGACTTTAAGTTATTTCTAAGTTGAGTAACATGATATTACAGGGTGACCCAGAAAAAACAGAACCCAAATTATTTATTTTCCCATTAAACAACCCTAAACCCTGACCCTAACCCCCCCCCTAGTTGAGTAACATAATATTACAAGCTGACCCAGAAAAACAGAACCCACAAATTTGTAATAAAACTGTTAATTTTTTTTTTAAGTTTAAGTCCAACAAGGGTTAGGGTTGGGATTTAGGGTTAGTTTAATGGGAAAATAAATAAATAATTTGGGTTTTGTTTTTTCTGGGTCACTCATGTTACTCAACTAGGAAATAACCCTTCTATCTTTTTTGTATTCTGTTGTCTGGGTTCTTCTTCATCAGGATTGTCTCTTTCTTTATGCATCTCATCATTGTTAGTTCTTCTTATATCAGGAACACAGAGACATATTTTCAGCAGTCTGACATCTTCCTTCTCAGCCGGCCATAGCTGTTGTTATTGTTTATGTAACACTGTCAATAAGGGGCAACATTTTAACTAGTAAATACATACATAGGTAGTTGTATGTTACGATCACCTAGAGAACTCAAGTCTGTAAACAACAGACAAGTAATGCCTTACGCTAAACCAATGAAAGTTCATTAAAGTCGCCTCTACTGGACTCCTGGAGCATATAACAGTCATCCACAGACACAGTGTTTTGACGTTTATGTCTCATCAGTGTGGCTAGACTTACGGCAACATTTTAACTGGTAAATACATACATCTACCGATGTGTATGTTATGATCACCTAAAGAAACTCAAGTCTGTAAACAACAGACGAATAATGCCTTACGCTAAACTGGTGAAAGTTCGTTAAAGTCGCCTCTAGAGAGCTCTACCACAGATATATATATAAAGTAAGTAAAGTCATCAGAGTGGCCTAAAGTCAGTATCAGCCAGACAGCAAAGTAGTTTATCCCCTTTTCAAAAGAACTAGACCAAGGAGATTTTTGGGGCATCTGAGGTGGAGCGCCACACCTACCATCAGCAGGTAACAAAAAAAAATGTGTAGCGGCTTTTGATTTTATTTGGCCCCAAGTATTTTTTTTTTTAATTCTGTGCTACTTATACGCTAAGTTGGTGTATATATGTATTTATAAAGATAAAAAGTGACTTACCCGTGAATATGGGCACGATGGTTGGGAGGTGCAAAATTCAGGGGGTAAGTCAGCGATATATCAAATACAAAGTGCTCAATACGAAGTAGAGTAAATTTATTATAAAATGTGTTCATTGTATTACAATGAACACACACGGTATGATTGGCTGCAATTAATCAGTACCTCGATTAATTCAGTGGATTTAACCCTGAAGATCCTTATGGTGAAACTCAAGTAGTTATCTCTTGTACCCATTTTATAATATATATATATATATATATATATATATATATATATCCTCATCATCATCATGGCGCACTGTTTGCACGGATATCCATGACAATCTCTCGCCAACCCTCCCTATCATTCATCGACTCTGGGAGCTCCTCCACGCAGCAGCCAGCATCCTTACATAGTTGGTCAATGTAGGTTCTGGCTGGGTGGCCCACATTAGCTTGCCCATGTGCTGGCTTCCACAGTAGTACGTCGCTTACAAGCTCATCCTTGCTTCTCCAGCAGTGTCCCGCATGCCTAGTCCGTTTTACTCGTATGGTTTGTGAGATGGGGGGGGGGCAAGTGGCCATACAGTTGCTTCTTTGTGGGGTGCTGCTTCCACGATATATATATTTCAGTGGAATTTATTCCTAAGACTATTATTCCATACAAAATTAAGCATTTTCACAGATAAATCTTCAGCATAATGATTTTATATAATTTAGATTTTTTGGAGTGTTGTCCTCATCTTTATTGTTTTAAAAACACAATGTTTCGACTGATGTGCCCTCTGGCCTTCTTCATATGTTTCTTGTCAAATTTGGGAACTTTCTTGTCGAACTTGTGAGTCATAATCAAGAGCCTTCCCAGAACTCCAAACCGAACCCATTATTTAATCTATTGGGGTAGATTGTCAAATTTGGTAGCCTTCGCGGAATTTTGAACCAAACCCTTTATTTAATCCATTAGTTCACATTCCGTTAACCATGACCAGGTACAAGTGTTAAGCTTTGTTAAGTATTTGGTAGGACAAAGTGCCAACCACAGATATGATGGAACGAGCAAAGAGGAACAGCATGCCCGCCATCATCTGAGAGAGAGATGTCTTCTTTGGCTTGGTCTGCATCTCCGAAAACCTACTGTACGGCGAATTGGCAGACGGCACCCGACCAACAGGGAGACCTTGCTTGCACTTTAAAGATGCCAGCAAAGGAAAATAAAGACATTAAGTTTAACCTATTTATTTCAATTGTATCATAGAACATTTTGGAGAGATTCAGTCAATTTATTACTTATTGTAATAAAGACTTGAAAATTACAAGCAGACATTCACCTTTGAAAATTCTGGTTCTTCTGATAAGAAAAATTCAATTTGCAATAATCTCTTTCTACAATAAAATGCTATGACACTTCCTGGCTAATTATGGCAGGAATCTTGTTAAAGACAAAAAGTCAGACAAGAGGCTGAACATTCAACGGAAACAGAAAGTGAGCTAATATGCATAGCGGATTTTGATTTTCTTGGCCTCGTGTTTTTGTTCCTTTTTTTTTTTTAAATTCTTTTTCGGTTCAACTCATTACTTAATAGTTTTGTTACATAATTATTAGATTCCTAATACTTATGTACAGTAGTGTAGAAACCATAATGGCTGTTATAAGTTACAGCCCACGGCCTTGAAGGATTGAATGACAAGGCTTGACCTCATCCTGATCCTTCTGGTGGATACCGTGAGAATCGGTGGAGAAGACCCTCTTCCGGTTTTAGATTAGAAAAAGGGATTTTAGAGAGATCGGCCAAACCCACGATGGTGGTAAGTCGTGTTATGCACGTTGCCAACTCAATCTGCGCAGGTAGTCTGGTGGGGATTTCAGAATAAAATATGATCTAAGTTAAATCGAAGTCTTGTGTTATTATCTAAAAACTACCAATGACACAGGGCTTCTGATAAAGAGAAATCCCCAATGGAAGACCAGACACGAAGTCTCCAAGACGAAGCCCAGACGCTAGAAGAGACGCTAGAAGAAGAATAGAAGTAAGAAAGTAAGGAAAGAGAGTATACAACAGTTTAAGTACCTGGTTGGTTGGTTGTTTTGTTTTGTTTTACGGCATATCAACCTCGGTGGGTCATTTAATGCCGACAAAGTTTTGAAATGAATTCATTCTTATACTGGTGTGTCCATTAGTAGTGTAGCAAGATTGAATTTGGCAAGGACTACTAATGGAAGGGGGAGGAAGAAAGAAATAAGTGAGAGATTAAAGGTTTTAAAAAGAGTAATGAACATAAAACAGTTTGACTGGAGCGTGACCCCCAAACGCAGAATTGGGTGTCAACCGGAAGTTTCGGGTGTTGACCAGAACTGGAAGTCACGTGGTGATGTGGAACAACGAAGAAAGGTACCGGGCTCTTTTTGCTTTCTGCCATCGTAGGGTATTAATCGGACCTCTGGTGCCTAGTATGTGATCACAGTAATTTAACAGTGTCCTCTCTCTCTTTCTCTCTGACTTTCCTCCTGTCTGATATGAACCCACGAAACGAGCACGATAATAAAGGCTAGCAGTTGTGACTACATATTTCTCGCGTTGTAATTTTTATCAACAAGATGACCGCCACGTGCCGAAGACATTTTTAGTACGGTGAATATATACGATTGGGTACTGTGAAAATACCACAACGTTACAGTAGGTATCCTCAAGAGAACATCACTTATGAGTTTGTTCCTTTCTTCAGGAATAGGAGGATGTAGCATTTCGTTCATTTCTCTATTTTGCTTATAGACTGCATTGCATGATTGAAGAAGTATGTCGTCAAATTTCGTTTTCGGTTTGGTTTGGTTTGGTTTGGTTTGTTTTGAAATGAATTCATTCTTAATAGATAATCAGTTTTGTTTATAAACATGTTTTTCTATTTAACCCATAGATGGGATCCTTACAAGTACTACCACTCCGGGTCAGATTGGACCAGGGAGCAATGGTGATGAAGGGGTCAGTACTTGGTAATACTTGTTAGAATTCTTGTCGCCATGATGTAGTTTCAGTTAGTTGACCTCAGTCCAAAGGTTTCCACTTTGATATGTATTAGTCCCAATCTGTAGTGTTCCTTGTAAATCCTAGTCTGTAGTATTTCCTTATAATCCTTGTATGTATGTTTTCTTGCAGTCCTAGTCTGTTGTGACCCTTGTAAATCCTAATCTGTAGTGTTTTCTTGTAATCCAAAAAACAGGTTTTGTGAGTAGAAGGTTCAATTAGCAATTGATTTGAGGACAGTTACCAATGATCTTAAATGCTTTTTGTATTAGTCTCTTATTGGCCAATTTCTACCAAAAGCACCTGGTGCTGTTGGGAAAGCTCATCAAAACAATAATACCATTTTTTTCTATTAGGAACTTATTGCAAAGCTGCATGATAAACAACATTTTTAGTTTTTTCCATTTCGAGGGTAGTACAAATAGCTATGTGATAGGCAACAATAAACTACAGAAGAACTCAAAATTGATCACTGCATTTAAGTATCACATTAATATTTAAGCTTATATTTTAAAAGTTCAATGATAATTCTTCTATTACTACTAAATTCAAAGACAATTTGATGTATGTACGTTTTTACTTTCTGTACAAACCATTATTTCACTGGATTGCATAATTACTTTTCATTATTCCTAAATTTATTTCCAAGTGAAAAAAATTGTTATTGTACAAAAAGATTTGTCACAAAAAATAAAAATAAAAAATTTCTGAAAACAATTACAGTAATTAAAACTTGGGAATCCAAAATTTCAGGATTATGTGTTCAGATTCTGAATATTCTACCTATAACAAAAGTTGGTAAATTTAGTTTACTCACTTTGGTTTGGTAATAGAAACTAAAATCTGTTGATGTACAATGATAGTTAGAAATCATCAACTAATGTAGAATAACTAAGTATTAAAGGTGGGGGGGGTGTCTCATATGGTGTAATGGTTAGATAATTTGGTTAACAGACTATTGCTAATGAGTTTGATTCTTACTAGTTTGATTTTTATCAAAATTTGAACAATATCTTTCAAACAATTCACAGTTTTCATCAAATTATAATTTATCTATTTGGAACTTAATGCAAAGATGCATGATACTGTGTGTATATTGAAACACCATGAAGCCAAAGGGTCCAGAAGAAAGCACCGGCAACAAAACACCGAAGCATCAACATCTTCAGGGACAGCCTTCACATGCAACATCTGTGGTCAAAAATGTTTTTTTGAACATTGGACTTCACAGTCACAGGAGGTGCTGTAACTTCAGGGTCACAAGAACTACATAGTCTTCTGAGACTGCAATGACAATTATTGGAAGATTTGGTTTTCCCATTTGCGTTCAGTAGAAATAGGTATGTGATAGGCAGCAATAAACTACAGAAGAAATCAAAATTGATCACTGCATTTAAGTATCACATTAATATTTAAGCTTACATTTTAAAAGTTCAATGATAATTCTTCTGCTGCCACTTAATTTGATGTACATAGATACTTTTCTACAAACAATTATTTCTGTTTCTTTGATGACTTTCATGGATTTCGTAATTAATTTTGATTATTTCCAAATTTATTTCTAAGTTATAAAAATTGTCATAGTACAAAAATATTTGTATTGAAAATCCCATAAAAAAATCAGTAATTAAAAATAAACTGGGTTGAATCTGACCTGCAATCTTAAAATTCTAAATTTCCAAGATTCAATTACTGCAATTGTTTTAGGCATTTTAATTTTTGCATTAATATTTAAGCTTACCTGCTGCCACTTTTTATGATATTTCTCTTTTTCTCCCCAAAGAATATGGGATACTAAAAGACATGAACAAAAAATTGGGAGCATATGACCTTTAGGCACCCCTTTTGCTTTGCAGATTCATAAGTACATTTTTTTTATTTACACCGTCAACATCTGGTTGTTTGTTAGGGGTTAGGGTTAGGGTTAGAGGTTAGTTTTATAATTTAAAAAACACTCTAAAAATCTTCTGTTAACAAACAACCGGATTTTGACAGTGTAAATGAAAAAAATGTCCTTCTGAATCAGCAAAGCAAAAGGGGTGCCTAAAGGTCATATGGTTCAAAAATTGTTTAAAATTGTATTTCATATCATATGTATATTCTAATACCCTTGGAAAAAGTAGGTATTTACCCAAACCATTCACCACGGGTAGGGTGTGAAAGAATGTTGCAAGTACACAAGGATCGAGATTGTTATTTAGTAGTAATTTTTTATTCTAAAAAGTTCAATCCTAATTCTTCTACAGCCACTTAATTTAAAGACAATTTGATGTACATATGTCCTAACTTTCCATACTAACAATTATTTCTATTTAATTGGTGACTTTCACTGGATTCTTCAGTACTATTCGCAGAGTTCTGCCCCGACCTCCTGCCTTAAAAAACGCTAAGCAGCGATAGCTCAAAAAACAAACCCGCCTATGAATGAAGTCCCTAGCTGAAGCGGTGCCTGATGTATATGAAAAAATAATTTGTCGATTGAAGGCTTTTTTATCGACAAATTATTTTTTTTTTAGTAGTTTGAAGGCATTAAAAGTAAGCCATATTTTTGAAAATATTGGGAAAAAAAATTTAAATATAAATTTAAAAACTAAGGCATTTCTCACAAAAAGTTAATGTGATATTTTACCACCTCCAGTCTTTTTATCAATAAGTAAATGTAAATATTTTAACCTTTTAAAAATATGGCTTATTCACAAATTTACATCCAAGTTATAAACATTGTCATCATAAAAAAAAAATTATCGCAAAAAATCACGTAAAAAAAAATCACCAAAAATAATCGCGGTCATTAAAATTAAGGAATCCAAAATTTCAGGATTGTGGGTCTGGATTCGGCCCAAAATGTTTTTAGTTTACTCACGGAGTCGGCCTGATTCCAAAATGGTATGACATGTTGGTCTACGGCCTCTAGGAGTAAAGTTGGCCCCAAATGTTTTTAGTTTACTCCCAGAGTTGGCCTGATTCCAAAATGGTATGATATGTTGGTCTACGGCCTCTAGGAGTAAAGTTGGCCCCAAATGTTTTTAGTTTACTCACAGAGTTGGCCTGATTCCAAAATGGTATTATATGTTGGTCTACGGCCTCTAGGAGTAAAGTTTTTTTTAATGTGACACACTGACACATTGACATTCACATTAATTATTAGAGATGACATAAATTTGTTCAATTTTGTTTTGAAATTCATGGTTAGAGGTTATTGTAAATACAAACACTCGAGAAAATTCAGCTGACATTTCAGAAGTAATCTGTCATATTTAATTTAATCTTTAATTAAGATTAATTATCTTCAATTCCACCTGAAAGATTAGAATAGTTATTTTATTAACCACTCTCACCCCCACCCACCCCCACTCACCCATTTTTCCGGATATGCCACTAATATCAGCGACTGGTTTACAGCAGAGAAGGGCCACGGAAAGATTCCATGCTGGGATATATTGCATCAGCAGAGCGGAATGAAGATGTGATCGTGGAGTATCGAAAACAGACGTTGTGCTAAGCCAAAAAACACTGTAAGATTCCCAGACAAAAGGTGGACCCATGTAGTATTTGAATGGTCATCCAAAGAACAAAGATGACCTCTGAGAAGACCTCCATGATAATGGGAAAGAAAACTTTTTTAAGTGATTTGTGCCAGTATGGAGAAGAAGGGCAAGATCAAGAGTGAAATGGAAGTTCATTCTGGGCAAGCAATGGGCAAAAACATCAGAAGACCATATAGAGAATAAATAATAAAATATTATATTATATATATATATATATATATATACGCAACACGTGTTCAGATATTCTGGTATCTTCTTCAGGCTTTGATCAATACAATATGACATACATATATATATATATATATATATGTAAACACGTTTGTTTAGAATGGCTTTTTGCCGATAATTTTTGGGAGAATAAGTGCTTAATTGGAGTCGTACCTAATTTGAAAATTAGATTAAATAATGAATTAGGCGGGAATACCTATTAAATGTGATGCTAAACAAATCGAGAAAAATCAATCTCTGTATGTACATTTCGGCCTATTAGGCCTCATCAGCAGAGCTATAGATCGGAAGACCGCCCCGTGCGGATTTTGAACCGGACTGCAAGCTGACAGGCCGATCTCATACCCTACACTAAACGAACTTCTTAGATTTATGATTTGATATATATTACACAACACATTACATTATATCATAGGTTGTGTGTGTTTCTGCAATTTCTGTTATGCTGTTTAATAACGTTGAACGCTACGTTATTTTTTTCCAATTGGAAAAAAAATAACGTAGCTTGGTATATAAAATAAAAAGAATAAAACATTTTTTCTGAGAAACAATTTTGCGGACCTTCTTCTTTTTATAAAATATTAAATTTTCTCCTGTTGGAACAAAAACATTTATATATATGTGGAGGAGAAGTGAGGAACAAAAGAACAAAACTCAGACAAAAGGTGTGTAGATATATTTCGCTAGAGCTTTGAGTCTGTTGGATTCTTTCCAATCCTCTTCCACACATATATATATATATATATATATATATATCAGAACCTACAGAACCTATATATATACTATATAATATATATAAATGGACTCTCTCATCAATTTTCGATGCATGAGTGTTCATTCAGTGAACAACCAACAATGATTTGTTTATATGTGGTGAAGCTTGTGTTGGACCACTCACACTTTTTGCACAGTCGATAGGAAAGAATTGGGCACAAGGAATGCCACAACCCAATCAACGATGCCGACCTCAGGGATTTTGAATTCAGATTTTCTCTTCCTAGACTGGTTACTACCCAAGGTTAATGAGCCCAGTCTACCCTACTATTTTAGCCATAGCTGGAGGGAAATATATGGATTCATACCTTTCCAAAGGTATTAGCGCTATGCAAAATGCAAACAGCCTTGTCTACGATTTGAACTCGGGTCGACAAGTCCATTTCCCATGACTCTAACGCATTATGCTACACGCCTTCATATATATACATATACATATACATATATATATATACATATAACTTCAGTTCCAGTATTCTTCTGATGGTGGAATTTTGTCCCGAAATATTGAGAAATAAAATGACAGGTTAAAAAAAACATCATAGTTACCTTCTTTTTCTTTACACTCGCATTGTGACAGCCTTCAAAACCAACAACAAACCAATATCATATACATATATATACATACATATATATATAAATATATATATATATATATATATATATATAATATTCTACATAATATATATATATATATACATGTATATATTCTTACATATATGCATACATATACATTTACAAAAAACATCAAAGAATGTTTCGAGTCACACACGAGCAGTCTCCCATGTCTATAACCTTGCTGAATGAGACCTAATAGGTCGAAATTACATTCTGGATTGACATTTTCTCGATTTGTTTAGCCTTACATTGACATATATGCCCGCCAATTCATTAATTATAACTAATTAATTTTCAAAATTGGTATGACTTTCAATAAGCACATATCCTCCAAAAAAAGAATTGTCGCTAAAACCATATCAAATAAACACATTGTTTATTTACTTACTTCATTACATATTATATAACATATACATATATATATAATACATATATATATATATACATATGCTCTATTTAACATATTGAGCACTTTTTACATATATAAACTTAGAAAAAATCCTCTGGTATTTTTTTCTTGACCACTACATTACAATACTGATGATTATTTTCAAAAGTATGGATGTGCTGGTCTTTCTTGTTCAATTTTTCCAGATGTAAGTTAGAAATTTCTTTTTTGAAAACTGAGTTATCTGGGGTTTTTCCACACCGGTAGAGTTTAGAAGTAAAAAGAATACACACCTTATATAATGTTATATATATATTATTATATATATATATAATATGTATATATATATATATTATATATATATATGTTTTGTTAAACTCTACTGACCGATTCTTGTTCGAACAATTTTTTCTGATCCTTTCTAACCTTGTGGCCATCTTTTAATGTCAGGGTGAATTGGTTGTACAATCCACCCAAAGGTTTCTTCACAGGCGCTTTCAGCATGTTTTGTGCCATCTTCAGGTGTGAAACTGATGGAATGTTTCCACTGTCTGCTTTAAAACAGCAGTAGCAGTAGGAATTAGTAGTAGGAGGGCTCACAAGTTCCGTTTAAACGAAACAGTGGCAGTAGAGATTTGTAAGGTGGGGGTCACAAGTTTGTAAGAATGTAAGGGGAATGGTGAAAGGAGGATAGGCAGAAATAAGGCATTTGAGGACTGACTGGTTGACTTGTTTCAAAGTTTATTTGTTTAAGGTGGGTTGTTTTGTTTGATATATAGGGCTCGATTATTTCAAGTTTTTGTTTGTTTTTTCTTTGTGTAGTGTGAGTGTATTTTCAGTTAAAATTTTGGCTGAACTTACACAAAGTGGTCAAAATTAGGACTCAGAAAAAACAGAACCCAAAATTATATTATTTTCCCATTAAATTAACCTAAACTCCAACCCAACCCTAACCCCTAAGCCTAAGCCTAACCCTAACCCTAAACCCCCCTAGTTAAAATTAACAGTTTTATTACAAAATTTGTGGGTTCTGTTTTTCTGGGTCACCGGTATACAGTGTGACCCAGAAAAAACAGAACCCAAATTATTTATTCATTTTCCCATTAAACTAACCCTAAACCCCAACCCTAACCCTAATCAACCTAACCCTAAACCCTAACCATAGACTCCCATAGTTAAAATTAACAGTTTTATTACAAAATTTGTGGGTTCTGTTTTTTTTCTTGGTCACCCTAATTTTGCCCCATTTGTGCAAGTTCAGCCAAAATTTTCCGCCCCCCCCCTTACCTACCGAAAAAATTTGCATTTAAGAGCTTGTATCAGTTAGGTTAGTGTTAATCTGCGTGATAATTGTGGTCTGTGTGACCATATATAATGCTTTTAACTTTGGAGAGGCAGTCTCCTACTGGGCATATTATTAAACAACATCTAATCAAGTCAAAAAAGAGTAAGTAAATTAGATAAGTAACTAATAAAAACATGCAAATCATTAGTATTTTCTTTTTATGAAAATTTATTGATTTTTTTTTAATAGAAATTGATCACCTAGTTTCAAGGTCAAGAATCTAAAATCGATTTTTTTTTATTATCCCATTTGTTATTCAATTGTTAAATTAAATCTTAGTGTCATTTTGAAACCTTATTAATTAAAGAAAAAAAAATTCATCAAAAATCTTTTTCTTTTTTTTCTTTTTTGAGGGGGGGGGAGACTTGATAACATTAAAATGAGCTAATTAATCTTTAAATTTGAATTTAATTCTTTTTCTGCAATTTTTAATTACAATATTTTTTTTTGTTGTTCATCTTTGCTCCCAAATTCTGTCTAGCTTTTTGGATTTTAAAGGATTTTACATTGAAATTTTATCAGTTGGAAGAAAAACAAAAAATTAATACCTTTCATTTGTTTAACTGTCAAATTTTGAAATTCCCTCTGAAATATTTTTGTTTGCTTTCAAAATGTATCCATGATCCCTTGCATTGCTAACACAAATATAACAGTAATATTCGCGGAGTTCCATCCTGGTCTCCTGCCTCAAAAACGCTAGCTGGTGGCTGCTAAAAAAAAACACCAGCTACGATTGAAGTCCGTAGCCTAAGGTGTGTACTTGAAAAAAGAAAAAACAACCACTTAAGGCATTTTTCCTGAAAATCCAACCCCAACCCTAACCCTAAATCCCCTAGTTAAAATTAACAGTTTTATTACAAAATTTGTGGTTCTGTTTTTTCGGGTCACCGTGTTATACATACCCAATATACCCAATGATAACAATATAGATCCCTGGGAAGGGAATAAAATTCTGGCAAATTTTGAAAATTTCCTCTCAAACTTTTTGTTTGCTTTCAAAAATTTACAATCATTTTATACAAAAAGAATCAAATTATTATTTACATAAAAAATTGAGTATCCATTAAGAATGAATTTGTTTCAAAACTTTTCAGCATTAAATGACCCCACTGAGGCTGATATGCCATAAAAAAACAAACAAATAGATTGATTGATTTTAATGGCATATCAACTGTGAGGATGGTCAAATCTATTAATTGTTTGTGTTTTGATTGATTTTAACGCATATCAACTCGTCTGAGGTTATGTCATGCCTAACGGTTAGGAGTTATACATATTGTGTATTTATATTTATACTTTTTAGTAATTGGTTTTAACAATGTTTAACATTATTGGGGATTATGTTGTATGGTATTGATTAGTTTCATGTCTATATTCTATGGTATAATTTTATTTCCCTAAAAAAAGAGAGAATATCCTCATGTTGACATTTTCAAATAGACTTTCATATTGTTTGCTTTAAAATAACAGTTTCTGATGTGAGCAAAAAAACTGCATTCCATGAATAAGTGTTTACTGTCAAAGGGTTTGACATTTCCATATTTGGTTGTTGTTCTGTTTGAGTATATTGGAGTGTGTTAGTCTTGTATGACCAATGCATAATCAGGACACATGACTTGTTCCTTTCTAGACTTCCTTAAAGTTGGTCTCCAGCCTCCAATCGGTTTGATTAGGAAGAGTTTATGTGGATGTTGTTTATTCCAGGGTTGTTGCCATTTGTATGAAGGAATATATTAATTTTAGGTTTCAAATCAGTATATGGTATCTTGAAATTGTCGAGGATCAAATCTAGAGCCGATTTAGCTTGGAGTCAGCTCTTTCATTCCCCTCACTCCTATATGGCTTGGAATCCAGCATATCTCCTTAGAGTTAGACATCTTGGTTTACGAAGACAGAAGTAAACAATGAATGAAACTATTTTTGTCCCATAATACTTGGTACATTTTACATGCATTTATTATAGTTTCCTGGTTCATCAACTCAGCGTATGAGTAGCACAGGGACCTGTGCAGTAAAGTAAGGAGCTGATGGTAGGTGTGGCGCTCCACCTCAGATGCTAAAATAATCTTCTTGGTCTAGTGTAGGTGAAAGGGGGATAAACTCCCTTGCTGATACCAATATTAGCGCACCCCGACGACTTACTTTTACTTATACCCTCGTGGGTCTATACACGAGAGAAGTATTAGAGAGAAATAGACAGATAGAATGAGTCATGTGACTTACTTGTCTGTTACTTTCTATCTTCTTCCTGTCGGCCATCAGTGATCGTCTAGAGCAGTTTCCTTTACTTCTTTCTTTATTAGAGAGTTTATTGTGGGTTGTTGTTGCCATTTCGTATGAAGGAATCTATTAATTTTAGGTTTCAACTCAGTATATGGTATCTATTAAATCTATTACGTCTTTTTCAAGGATTTTCTTAATTTTGACAGCAGATAAACCAAAGTCAAATGTTTTGCAAAAATTTAGTAACGTGAGACCCAATCCATCAGTTCTAGATGCTTTTGCTGATTTTGTGAAGGTGACAAACTACACTGCACTATGCGATGCTGAGCTCGCCTGATACTCTCCTCTGTGTAATGTTCAATGCATCGGAGTCCATTTTAGCTGTACCTAATTGTAATTAAACCTAATATGCATCTTTTTCACATCATCATCAACTGCTTAATTTCCTACTCCCCCTTTTGTTTCCCCAAAATAAACATCTGTTACATAATCTATGCGGTTGCATAAGATTATTGTCAATCCCCTGTATTTCTAAAGGGATGGCCCTTTTCATATCACGGGCGGGACTTTCCATGGAATAGTACAGAAAGCCCGCGAAATACGTGAAGTCATGTGGGACCTGGTTGGGTCCTCAGTTTCAGTTTGGGTATTTGCCTGCTCATCCCACTTATGAGGGCTGGACACAAGGTCTCGTTTTTACGTGGGCACATAAAAATTGCAACGATCTGGGGTGCATGGCCCCCTTGGATCGATGCTATTAATTGTACTTTACCGGTCCAGAGGCCGAAGCACACTGGACCCCCAGCCGAGGCCGGGTATAGAAGGTAAGTCTCAAAGCATAGAATCTGGAACAGATGCTACACTTTGATCCTCCCTTCTAGTTTTGGACGTCGGGCAGAGAAGATGTACTGCCTTAACTGGAACTCACTGCATACGCGCACTATGTTATGAAATGTTAAGTAAATAAAAGCTTAAGAAAATAACACGGTTTTGTGATTAATGAATGTCTTGGTAACAAGACTGATACAGAAGAAGAAATGAGTTAAGTGCAACCGACTGACCAAGAAGAAGTCCAGAGGCTAGAAGAGATGCTAGAAGAAGAATAGAAGTAAGAAGTAAAGAAAGAGGTATGCAACACATCTATCTACTTCAGAAAGGAAAACAGAAATTTCATTCTATTCATATTCGTAATTTAAAATATCAGAAAACGGGGCCTATTTAAAAGTGGACAAATCGTGGATATCATTGTCGGTAATGTTCATTGCTAAATGGATCGGGAATCATTTTAATGGACAAGTTTATAGGGTAAAGTTCAATTTTATTATTATATATTTTGGTATATCAGAAAAGGAGTTTCATTGGTGATTTCTTTGGTAATGGCACAAATACTGGCCAATTGGTTTCTAAGGGTTAATTACAATTAACAGACACAAAGAATGTTGAAAGAGAATATAGATAAAAATTTAAAATATGCATAGAATGTGAAAAATTCAATGAGAAATTCAATATTAATTACTGAATATAAGATGCAAAGAAAAGATTTGGTAAGAATAATTTACTCATGATATATTAGTAATGTATAAGAGAGTCGCTGTACTAAATAGACTATGTGAAGAGAAAGTGGAAGTAATCCAACAGTATGGAATATAGTGAAAAATTGAAAAAACACAAGTTCATAAAATGAGTAATGTTTATTTCGCCAACGCTGCAGTGTTTCGATCTGTTTCAATAGATCTTCATTAGGGCTTTTGTTAATTTGAGGAAAAATAAATTTATCAGAGAATATGAAGACTGTGAGAGTCAAGAATGAATAAAACAAAAACATCTTTGGCATAAAATAACCCAACAAGGGTTGACATACCATAAAATACAACTAACCAACTATTTCCTAGTATTATCTGCATTATTCAGACTATTGTCCTCATCTTCATTGTTATCTGTACAACGTTTCAGCCGATGTGCCCTCCGGCCTTCTTCAGGTTTTTCTTCTCGAACTCGGAACCTTCTTTTCAGATTCAGGAACCTTCTTTTTGGCCAAAACATTGTACAGATAACAATGAAGATGAGGACAATAGTCCAAATAACACAGATAATACTAATCATCAAACCTCATCTCAAACATTCAGAGAAACAACTATTTCCCACTTCAAAACAGTTAAGCCACTTTAAGAATCTTTAATTCAGTAATTTTATTATTAATAATTAAATTGGACATATTTTTAATTTAATAATATAACTATTTTATTACTATTACTTCATGGTGTTACTAAATCTATTTACATTCAAAGAATTATGGTTGGCAGCCTTTTGTATACGAGAGACGATGGAGTAGTGTCAAAGTTTTTGGGGTTTTTTTAAATTTTTTTTTAATAAATATATTTTTAATTTTTATTTAAAAAAAATTTTTTTAATTTTTAAATATATATATTGTTTTTGTTAAAATATTTTTCTTTCTTTGAACTACATAGCCTGGTGGGTTCATATGGAGGATAAGCTGTTGTCCATGCAGCAAATCCCCTCTCTACACACTGCCACTGTGATCCAAAGGAAAGGTAAGGTACCAATGCGGTTTGGCAACGGTAGTGTCGCAGGAGTTGATGGGTAGCACTGGATTTCAGCATCATACCACATTAGGGACTCCGGATCCTGATTTGTTTTCAGGGTTTGCTCCCCTAGCCTTTACTTGAAGGCAGTAGAATTAGATCTTATTAATATTATTTATTCTGGTTGAGTCAGTACAGATCAGTGAATTCAATTCTCTTTGTAAAGACTAAAATGATGTAATAGAAAAAAAATAGAATGTGTGATCGACTTCCATGTTGTTTTCAAGTGCAATTTCTTTGGAGCCAAGTACAGATAAATATGCAGTTGGAACTTTTGATCTTGCTTTTAAAAGAAAAAAAAAACATAAAAGAAAAAAAAACAAACTAAACAGTCCTTCAGAAACCCAAGTTAACAAATAAGTTGGTTTATGAAGACAGAAATAAACAATGAATGTAAGTATTTTTGTCCCATAATACTTGGTACATTTTTACTTGCATTTATTATAGTTGTTTGTTTATTGTTTTTTAACAGCATATCAACCCGCCTGGGGTTATGTCATGCCTAATAGTTAGGAAGTGATACATATCGTGTATTTATATTTATACTTTTTAGTAATTGGTTTTAACAAATGTGTTAGCATTATTGGGGATTATGTTGTATGGTATTGATTTGTTTCATGTCTATATTCTATAGTATAATTTTATTTCCCTCAAAAAGGAGAGAATATCCTCCATGTTGACATTTTCAAATAGATCTTTCATATTGTTTGCTTTAAAATAACGGTTTCTGATGTGAGCAAAAATCTGCATTCCATGAATAAGTGTTTAGCTGTCAAAGGTGTTTGACATGTTCCACATTGTGGTTGTTGTTCTTGTTTGAGTATATAGGAGTGCGTTAGTCTTTTATGACCAATGCATAATCGAGATACAATGACTTGTTCATTTCTAGACTTCCTTAAAGTTGGTCTCCAGCCTCCCAAAGGGGGTTTGATTAGGAAGAGTTTATTGTGGATGTTGTTATTCCAGTGTTGTTGCCATTTTGTATGAAGGAATGTATTAATTTTAGGTTTCAAATCACTATATGATATCTTGAAATTATCGGGGATCAAATCTAGAGCCGATTTAGCTGCGGAGTCAGCTCTTTCATTCCCCCTCACTCCTATATGGCTTGGAATCCAGCATATCATAAACTCCTTTGTTAGACATCTTGGTTTACGAAGACAGAAGTAAACAATGAATGAAACTATTTTTGTCCCATAATACTTGGTACATTTTTACATGCATTTATTATAGTTTCTTGGTTCAATACCGGCCCTCATCAACTCAGCATATGAGTAGCACAGGGACCTGTGGCAGTAAAGTAAGGAGCTGATGGTAAGAGTGGCGCTCCACCTCAGATAAAATAATCTCCTTGGTCTAGCGCTAGTGAAAAGGGGATAGACTCCCTTGCTGTCTGGCTGATACCAATATTAGGCCACCCCGATGACTTTACTTTTACTTATACCCTCGTTGGGTAAATACATCGAGAGAGTATTAGAGAGAGATAGACAGATAGAGAGAGTCATGTGACTTACTTGTCTGTTACTTTCTATCTTCTTCCTATCAACCATCTTTGATCGTGTAGGGTTGTTTCCTTTACTTCTTTCTATCTTCTTAGTTCTTGTCATCTAGATTCTTCTTATCTTCTTCTAACTAAGGGCATACATAATTAACTAACAAGACTTGTTTGTCTTTGATCAAAGCTTTATTGTTCATTTTCTTACTCACCACACGGTCTGAGTTCAACCCCGCAGTCACACGTCTTCACTGCGTCGCATTTTGGTTGAAACTGACTTAACTAAGTCTATTATGTAACTCGCGAGATTCCCGCCTTTGGGGTCAGAGTTCCCAAACAGTCTGTATTTTTCCACTTGGGCATTCTCGCTACAGGGCTTATCAAAAGTCCTACACCACCACACAATTATGGGACCAAGTCACCTTTAAGCACCCCAGGGGCAACCTGGATTCAGAAGGATATGTTTCGGTTTGCCCCGTCAACATCCAGTTGTTTGTTAACAGGCGATTTTTAGATGCATTTTTTGTAATAGCAAATACACTTTTTCATTTTACTTATTTAATGTTGCTGTTGTTAATTCAATAGCAATTCCTTTTATGGTGTTATTGTTTTTTTTAATTATAAAACTATAAACGAAAGACACGTTTTATATCAAAATAGTTTTTAATTAATCAGAAGAGAAATGCATGCAGATATGTTTATTTCAATATTTGTTTTTTTGTTTTTTTTAAATAAAAATTTTTTTTTTTATTTCCAAAAACTTTAAACAAAAAACAAGTTTACACAGGAATAGTTAATAGTTTTATGGGACAATCCTTAATCACGTTCAATCGCCGCTCTGGTACCAGAGCATTACTTTTAATAAATCAGAAGTTTTGCTTATTAATCAAAAGTTGTTGAATATTTTCAAATTAGGAAAAAATATTAATTTTTAATTCTTAATCAAGGGTATTTAGCACTAAGTGAAATGCAACTACCATGTCCAGGATTTGAACTCGGGACGACAAGTCCATTTCCCATGACTTTAACCATTACACCACGTGCTTCCTACATGCATCTGTGGATATATACTGCCTAAAATGATTCTCTAGAAGCCAATGCATCATCATCATCATTTACATTTTGGACTTTAGATTTTAGACTTTCCTCAAGAAAGTAAGATTCAGACATGTTACAACTTTCTTTTCAGAAAAGTCAGTGAGAATATAGAATCACCTAAGGAAATGCCTGTCCAAAGTTTCTCAAGTTATCTAATCCAGTTAGAGAGGAAATCCATCAGCCATTTTAATATAATTGGCCAGATTTCAGTCAACCTCTTTACCATAGGGCCTTTTAGATGTGAGAAAAAACTACAGTATATGGGACAGTTGTTCATTCAAATCTGTTATCTATCTATATATATAAAAGAAAGTTTGGTATGTACATGTCGACTTATAACTCCGAAACAGGAGGTCACACAGATTCAAAATCTTGCATACACCTTAATATTCTTCTAAATAAGAAACATGCCAAATTTGATTATTGATTTTTAATGATTAAGAGATATAATTAATTAAAACAAAATCAACCGATTTGCGGAACTGTCCATATACCAGCTGCTGCTGATAATAAAATATTATTCACTGCCTGCTTCCTATTATAGCTATACCAGCAGTTTAAAACAATGAAAACAACCTCGTCCAGGATTTGAACTCGGGTCAACAGAGTTTAACAGGTTTGAATTTAGAGTTTTCTTTCCCTTAAACTGGTTACCTAGCAATGTTAAAGAGCCCAGTCTGCACTAATATTTACCCATAGCTGGAGGGAGAGTAGTTGAATGCATACCTTTACCAAGGGTATTAGTGCTATGAGAAATGAAAACAGGTTCATCCAGGATTTGAACTCAGGTCGACAAGTTTATTTCCTACGACTCTAAACGCTACACCCCATGCCTCTATATTTTTAGCTAGTATATATATTTATCGTCGCCCCGAGTTCAAATCCTGGATGTGGTAATTGCATTTCACTTAGCTCTAATACCCTTGGGAAAGGTATGAATCCTACTCTCCCTCCAGCTATGGATAAATAGTGGGTAGACTGGGATCTTTAACCGGTCTAGGAGAAGGAAAACTCTAAATTCAAACCTGTTGAACTCCACTTAAGAAATTGACCAGGTGTCACATCCTGCTCGTGCGGAGGGATATATATATATATATATATATATATATATATATATATATATATATATTTACCAACACCTCCGCACGAGCAAGATGCAATGTAAGGTAAATTTCTTTAGCAGAATTTAACAAGTTTGAATTTAAAGTTTTTCTTCTCTTAGACTGGTTACCTAGCCATAGTTAAAGAGCCCAGTCTGAACTACTATTTACCCATAGCTGGAGGGAGAGTAGTTGGATGTATATGTGTCCCAAGGATATAGGGCACTATGCAAAATGCATACAGCCTCGTCCAAAATTTAAACTCAAGTCAATGAGTCCATTTCCTATGATTTTAACCATTTCACCACATGCATCAATATTTTTAGCTAGTATAGAATAATTTCTTAAGCAGAGTTTAACAGGTTTGAATTTAGAGTTTTCCTTCTCCTAGACTGGCTACCTAGCCAAAGTTAAAGGGCCCAGTCTGAACTACTATTTACCCATAGCTGGAGGGAGAGTAGTTAGATATGTATGTGAGAGTAGTTGGATGCATACCTTTTTCAAGGGTATTAACACTATGCAAAATGCTTACAAGTGGGGCACACAATCCAATAATTCAACAATCATTTCAAGCCATATTGAATTTTTTTTTGTTTGTTTTTGTTTTTGCAAAAGGATCTCTTAATTACTCGAAAGAAACAAAGTTTCTCTCATTAGAATTTTCTTTTATCCTCATAAATTAAGTAGAATTGAAAAAAATATATATTTTTAAATCAGGCGCAAGTATTATACTTTTAATGAATATATCTATTAATAATGGAGATTGTATTTGTATTTGTTTGTAATCAAAACTACATCACTGCTTATGTCACATTACCCAAAATCATCATCACATAGAATAAATACACTCAAAATTTGAATATGCAACCTTAGACAATCCTCATTGTTTTTTTTTTGTTTTTTAAATAAATACATGCCCAGTATTATATATTTATATATAGTTTGTTTTATTTCGATATGTATCTAAAGTCAAGTCAACAATTCCATTTCCTATGAATCTAACCATTACACTACACGCCTCTATATTTTTAGCTAGTATATATATATATATATTTACCAACCCCTCCGCACGAGCAGGATGTGACACAAGGTCAATGTGTCAAATTTTATCATCTGACTCATCTGATTCATCTGAATCATCTCATTCAACGGGAAAGAAGTCTTTTCAATGTCATATTTGCGTCAAACTTTGTAGATCTGCAGCAGGTTTGATGAGTTATTTGAGGGCTCATGCAAGGAAGGGTTCTGGTGGTGGAGTTGTGGGATTGTGAGGGATGGCAATGATCTGTAAAGATTATGCTATTGCCATGTGCCACATGACTCTATATTTTTAGCTAGTATATATATATATATATTTACCAACCCCTCCGCACGAGCAGGATGTGACTCAAGGTCAATTTCTTAAGCGGAGTTTAACAGGTTTGAATTCAGAGTTTTCCTTCTCCTGGACTGGCTACCTAGCCATGGTTAAAGAATCCAGTCTGCCCTGCTATTTTCCCATAGCTGGAGGGAGAGTAGGATTCATACCTTTCCCAAGGGTATTAGCGCTAAATGAAATGCAATTACCACATCCAGGATTTGAACTCGGGACGACGAGTCCATTTCCCATGACTCTAACCATTAGACCACACGCTTAGCTAGTATAAGATAATTTCTAAGCCGGACGTCTTTATATAGATTTTACATTCAAGGTGACTTTGTTTATATTGATGCAGTTGATTAGAGATTTTTCTTTATCAGTAAAGTTTCTTGGGAAGATGTTTCTTCTTTAATTTACAATTAAGGATACGACCAAAGCCGATCATTATCATTAGTAATAACTTGTCCTTTAATTTAATGAATAACTCACAAATGATTGGAAGAAGAACAGGCAAGAAGAACTAGACAAGGAGGTAAGAAGTTTCTTCTTCCATTGGTTTTTCCCCTTGATGTTAGAGCAAAAGGGGGAAATATGTGAAAGGTTAATTTTCTTTGATCCGCAAATTGCCACTCTCATGGGTTACCAATCAATGAGAAACTTGATCCGTAATCGGATGATGTTGCTTAATCAGCAAACAAAACTTCAATGGATAATTACAGACAATTTATAAATATACTCATCAAGAATGTGGTTGGTTGGTTGGTTGGTTGGTTGGTTCGATTTTATGGCATGTCAACCCTTGTTGAGTTATATTATCATCATCAAGGCATGCTGCCAATATGGTTGGTTGGTCGTTGGATTTTACGGCATGTCAACCCTTGTTGGGTTATTTCATCATCTTCAAGGCATGCTGCCAATATGGTTGGTTGGTTGGTTGGATTTTACGGCATGTCAACCCTTGTTGGGTTATTTTATCATCATCAAGGCATGTTGCCAATATGGTTGGTTGGTTGGTTGGATTTTACGGCATGTCAACCCTTGTTGGGTTATTTTATCATCATCAAGGCATACTGCCAACATGGTTGGTTGGTTGGATTTTACACCATGTCAACCCTTGTTGTTATTTTATGCCAAAGACGTTTTGTTTTATTCATTCTTTTTAGGTATTCAAATCTTTTTTTAGACTCAGTTATTTTGCTGATTAGTGTAGGTTTTTGCTGGTGTGTCCATGTGTAGTTGTCCTCTAGAGAACATCACTTATGAGTTTGTTCCTTTCTTCAGGAATAGGAGGATGTAGCATTTCGTTCAATTTTCTATTTTGCTTATAGACTGCATTGCATGATTGAAGAAGTATGTCATCAAATTTCGTTTTAGTTTATATCAATCTCAGTGGGTCATTTATTATAATAGATAAAGTTTTGAAATAAAGTCATTCTTAATGGATAATCATTTTTTTTAAAACACCTTTTTCTATTTAACCCGTAGATGGGACCCTTACAGTACTACCACTCCGGGTCAGAGTGGACCAGAGAGCAATGGTAATGAAGGGGTGCTCCTCATTCCCCAAACCTCCAAAACTGGAACCTCACCATCAGATACATCATCATTCTCAAGACATAAAGACCCTCAGCTACCACTTTCTAGCACCCATATGATAAAAAGGGTTGGGGGTTGCCATAAGGGCAATAGGGTTTGGACAATCATGTAGGTGCTAAGGCTTCATGTGACCAGCTGATTGATCGGAGGGGGCCTCTCCGACCACCAATCTAGCCTAAGTAAGGGCCAAAGTGGTGTGTTGCATGTCATGGACTGTTCAGCTACGTGGGTTCCATCCTTAAGCATCACAGGTCGCCACCCACAGCCAACAAGTGGCTCCTTTGGGGAAGTCTTACCCCTCTGCAGAGGTGCAGTCAGTGTATTGTAATGCCCTAGTCGACAGGGTAGTCCATACTTCAGGAGGTATTTCATTGAGGCCTAGCAAACATTATCACGCTGAAGTTTGTATATTTGATGAATGAAAGAGGTTTATATTCCATTAAACAAAGAAAGCAAACTAACCTTGAGCCAGGATCCAGTCTCGGATCCATGGGGTCTTATGAGACTGATAAGTGCCCTAACATGTGATTCATGGCTTTTGGTCATTCCTTTCTTGTTTTGGTTTGAGAGCTTTTCACTACCCCCCCCTCCTTTGTACAAGTCCACTCTATCAAGCTGAAGTTTGTATATTAGATGACCGAAAGAGGTTTATACAATATTAAACGAAGAAAGCAAACTAACCTTGAGCCAGGATCCAGTCTCGGATCCATGGTGTCTTGTGAGACTGATAAATGCCCTAACATGGGATTCATAGCTTTTGGTCATTCCCTTCTTGTTTCGGTTTGAGAGCTTTTCACTACCCCCCCCCTCCTTTTGTACAAGTATACGTTATCACGCTGAAGTTTGTTTATTAGATGACCAAAAGAGGGCCAATAGAAACTGATCAATAAATGGTCTGAAATCAGTTTAGCAAACAAAGACTTGACCGCTGAATATCCCAATATAGATTGGCTGATTATCACAAGATTTATTCCTGGTAACAAGAATTGACCAATGGTTTGTCGTCGTCTTGTTCAGAAGATTTTATAGTGTAAAGATCAGATAGACATTCTTCTCATCCACTCGTTTCAGTTTGCAATCATCGGACCATATGACGTTTAGGCACCCCTTTTGCGATCTCAATTCATAAGGATATTTTTTTCATTTACACCATCAAAATCCGGTGGTTTGTTAACAGATGATTTTTAGAGGGATTTTTTAAATTATAAAACTAACCCCTAACAAACAACCAAATTTTGACAGTGTAAATGAAAAAATGTCCTTATGAATCGAGATCACAAAAGGGGTGCCTAAAGGTCATATGGTCCCAATCATCAAACTATAGATGTTCAAAATTACATATGTACAGATGTAAACAGATACACATGAGGATATGGGGGAGTCCCAGTGGTATTATGGTGGGGGCGTGGTTTGGAGTTATATATATTTAGGTAATTTACTCATCACACTATAAGGACATGTGAATAAAGGCAGAAAAACAAAGAACTCATACATTTAACAAAATAAAATGTGTATTGAAACAAAAATTACCATAATAAAAAATACTGATCAAAGTCCTGCAGAAATGCTTTTTTAAATGTTCATGTAATAAGATAAGAATTGATGAGTTGACTCCAACTTAGAAAGGAAGTTCTCTTATATAGGATCTGAGAGTGGACATGGCAAGATTGAGGGAAATGGTGTCTGAAGGGGAAGTTGGGGTATTTTGGGTAGATGGGGAAACTGCATCTGGAAGATTCCCTGACCAAAAGAGGAGCTTCTACACTAAAATTCTTAGAAGTACTGGATACATCTCAACTTTGAAAAATAAAATGAAATAAATACTAAAGGGAGCTACAATGTGGATTTTGAGTTATATCCCTTGAACAGTTTCTGACTAATTAAAAGTTGATGCATGGAAGAAGGAACTCTTCAAAGAAAAGAGGAAAGGAGTTGTATTGGCAACATACTGAAGATGAAGACTTTTTTTAAATAAATTTCCATATAATGACAATTTCTACTCCCATTCACTCTTTTTAAAAAATAAATCTTAGAAATTAATGCAATGAGAATATCAACTTTCATTTACTTTGTAATAAGTAATTGAGAGTTACTTCCTCTGTTTTATTATTACCTCCCTTTTGTGTAAATCTTTAGCTTTCTGAAAGTATATAAACTACAAAGAAAACTGCAACTGTATTCTAAGAAGAAGCAAGTGAGTCCTACAGATCCATTTCTCCTGAATAGCAAGTTCAATCCTCACTGGATGGCCCATGCTTGTAACCTTGTGTCCCATCTTACCCATAGCAAACAGGTTGGGTAATATCTACCAAGTTGAGAAAGGATATCAACTGTTAATTGGTGCAATAGGTAATTGAGAGTTACTTCCCCTGTTTTATTATTACCTCCCCTTTGTGTAAATCTTTAGCTTTCTGAAAGTATATAAACTCCCAAGAAAACTACAACTGTATTCTAAGTAGAATAAAGCTTTCTCAAGTCCAACCGTGTGTGTTCATTTATTATTACACACCTATTTATTTTATTTTCCATTTTTTTTTTTTCTTTTCTTTTACAAAATTTTGAATTGACAGGTAAAATTTAGCATTTTAATATAGTAAAAAAGAATTTGACTTACCCATTTGCTGGCCATTCTTGTCAAATCTGAAAAAAAAAATTTTTTCTTTTTGGAATAAATTCCATACAATGACAATTTCTATTTTCATTCACTCTTTTTTGTTAGAATTGATAGGTAAAGTTGGATCAAGTCACCTTTAAGCACCCCAGGGATGACCTGGATTCAGAAGGACATGTTTTTCATTTACACTGTCAAAATCCGTTATTTTTTTACCAGACGATTTTTAGACACATTTTTTGTTTATTTCAATAGTTTTTGGTTTTTTTAAATAAAAATAGTTTTTTATTTACAAAAACTTTAAAGAAAAAAAAGTTTACACGAAAATAGTTAACAGTTTTATGGGACAGCAGTTAGTTTTATAATTTTAAAAAAATGCGTCTAAAAATCGTCTGGTAACAAACAACCGGATGTTGATGGTGCAAAGCGAAACATGTCATTCTGAATCCAGGTCGCCCCTAGGGTGCTTAAAGGTGACTTGGTCTGTAAAGTTTAAGATACTTTAATAGAGTAAAAATGAATTTAACTTATCCATTTGCTGTCTATTCTTGACAAATCTATAAAAAAATTCTGTTTTCTGTAAATTCCAGACAATATCAACTTTCATTCACTCTCTTTTTTTAAAAATAAATCTAAGAAATTAATGCAATGAGAATTTAAACATCCATTCACTCATTTAATCTTTCTTCCATTTTTTTTTTAAATCTTTTACCAAGTTAGAATTGATTGGTAAAATTTAAGGTACTTTAAAAGAGTAAAAAAAAATCTAACTTACCCATTTGCCGTCTCTTCGTATCAAATCTGAAAGAAATATTCCTTTTTTCTTTTTGGAATACATATCACACAATAATAATTTTGGACTATATGACCTTTAGGCACCCCTTTTGCTTGCTGATTCATAAGTACATTTTTTCATTTACACCATCAACATCCGGTTGTTTGTTAACAGACGATTTTTAGAGGCTTTTTTTTTTAATTATAAAACTAACCCCTAACCCCAACCCCTAACCTTAACCCCTAACAAACAACAGGATGTTGACAGTGTAAATGAAAAAAATGTACTTATGAATCAGCAAATCAAAAGGGGTGCCTAAAGGTCATTTGGTCCATAATTCACTCTTTTTTTTTAATCAAAGCAATTGATGCATTGAGGATTTAAACATCCATTCACTCATTTAATCTTTCATCCGTTTTCTTTTAAAATCTTTTACCAAGTTAGAATTGATGGGTAAAATTTAAGGTACTTTAAAAGAGTAAAAAAAATCTAACTTACCCATTTGCCGTCTCTTCATTTCAAATCTGTAAAAAATATCCCTTTTTTTATTCTTTTTGGAAAACATATCATACAATGATAATTTCTACTTGCATTCACTCTTTTTTTAATCTAAGCCATTAATGCATTGACAATTTTAATATCCATTCACTTATTTACTCCTTTTTCTGTTTTTTTATTTTTTATTATCCTTTACTAAATTAGAATTGATAGTTTAAATTCAAGGTACTTTAATAGAGTAAAAAAATCTAATTTACCCATTTGCCGTCTCTTCATATCAAATCTGAAAAAATATTTATTTTTTTCTTTTTGAAATACATATAATACAATAATAATTTCTACTTGCATTCACACTTTTTTTTTTAATCAAAGCAATTAACGCATTGAGAATTTCAACGTCCATTCATCTATTTATTCTTTTTTCTGTTTTTTTTTATTATTATTATCTTTTACTAAGTTAGACTTGATAGGTAAAATTCAAGGTATCTTAATAGAGTAAAAAAGAATCTAACTTACCCATTTGGCGTCCATTCTTGTTAACTCTGTAAAAAATATTCCTTTTTATCTTTTAGGAATACATATCACACAATAATAATTTCTACTTGCATTCACTCTTTTTTTTTTTAAATCAAAGTAATAAATGCACTGAGAATTTCAATGTCCATTCATCTATTTACTCTTTTTTCTGTTTTTTTCTTTTCTTTTACTAAGTTAGAATTTATGGCTAAAATTTACGGTATCTTAATAGAGTAAAAAAGAATTTAACTTATTATATCAGATCTGAAAAAAATATTTTCTTTTTGGAAGACATTCCATACAATGAAAATTCCTACTTTCATTCACTCTTTTTTTTTTGTAAGAATTGATGGGTAAAGTGTAAGTTATTTTAAAAGAGTAAAAAAAGAATTGGTAATTTTCACCTTTAGTTGGCTAAATTCCTAGCATAAAATTGTGCGTACGCATTATTTAAAATAAACTTAATTGTTATTAAGAACACATTTTATGATATTTTTGTGTTAAAGCATGCAGTTGTATTGTTTTCGAAAAAGTTTCTAAGATTTGTTTATTTCGCACGGAGACTTTCAAAATAGCTACCGGCTTGTTTCAAAGTGAAAGTCAAGGGAGGTTACTCTAATTGCCTTATTTGCTAGGAATTTAGCCAACTAAAGGTGAAAATTACCAAAGAATTTAACTTACCCATTTGCCCTCTATTCTTGACAAATCTGAAAAAGATATTCTGTTTTCTTTTTTGGAATAAATTCCATACATTGATAATATCAACTTTCATTCACCCTTTTTTTTTTTTGTTAGAATTTATTTGCCGTCTACTTTTATCAAATCTAAAAAAAATATTTTCTTTATGGAAGACATTCCATACAATGACAATTTTCATCTTCATTCATTTTTTTTTTTGTTTAAACACATTGACATTTCTGTCCCATCCTTACTTGTTACATAAGACATGCATGGGGGGGGGGAGTCCTCATGGCATGGTGGTTTTGGTGATGGACTGCGACATCGTAGTAAGCAAGTTCAATCTCCAGTTATGTTATTACGTTCAATTTTGAACTAATACCCTTGGGAAAGGTATGAATCCCCTCATTTCCCCAGCTATGTGTTAGATAGTACCACTACTGTTCTTCTAGAAGGATATCTTTGGCTTTAAATAACCCATGAATTTCGATATGCCATTAAGTGTCGGTAAATTTATATTTTTTCAGATATCAATAAATCATTCTCATATCTCCCACTTATTATTCTTCAACGTACTGTCAGATTCATTTCCATTTTGCTCGCATATATATATGGTGGACTCTCCTATTGTGAATGATATATGAGGGTCAGCAATGAGTGATTTGATTCCTCCCATGTTGTGCATGCTGACAAGAAGACATTTTGTGTTTCCTCGAGTGTGATAGCAGCCCAGCCCTGCTGCGAGCCATGAAGCCACACTGACAAACAAAATGATCCAAGGCAGGAGTCAAATGTTTTTGTTTTAAACTTAGGTGGAGCTGATCTCGATGCTTCAGTCTATTTTCTTCAAAGCTCTTTAGTCTAGCGAAACATGTCTTATGCCATTCATTCCGATCCGATGCTAGATCTTCCCAAGCACTCAGGTCAATATCAAGGCATTTCAAATTGTCCTTCAATTTGTCTTTGTAGCGTAAGAGAAACTTCCAATACAACGCTTAGCATTTGGTAATTGTCCGTATAAAATCTTCTTTGGGAGCCTGTTCTCATTCATTCTGACAACGTGACCAGCCCACCTAAGCTGAACCTTGGCTAGTAGGGTTTTGATGCCAGCAATGTTACATCTTTTTAATATTGTGCTATTTCACAATATCAAAAAGATGTAATATATATATATATATATATATATATATATATATATAATAAAAATAATAATAGTAGAGGTAAAATTAAGGGATTAAGGATCTACCATGGTTTCAATTATAATGATTTCATCAGGACCCTGATGAAATCATTATGATTGAAACCATGGTAGACCCTTAATTTTACCTCTAAGCTTTCCTTAGAGGTATGAATCCAACTATTCCCACTTCAGCTATGGGTAAATAGTAGGGCAGACTAGGCTTTTAACCTTGCTTAGGCAACCAGTTTAGGAGAAGGAAAACTCTGAATTCAAACCTCTTAAATCTCCACTTGGGGTGGTCACTACTAGAATAGGCTCAATCCTAATTAGTGTTCTATTTTAAAAAAAATAAAAATAAACAAATAAAAAGTAAAAAATCAGTTTCAGAAGAGAACAAATATTACTTAATGAATAGGCATAGCCTATCATTTTTATCAAGTAGTATATGGTAGTTTGAAAATAACAGTTAATGTAAAGCTTATCATAGTAGAAAATGGACATATGGACCTGAGTTCAAATCTTGGATGAGGTCCTATTAATGTGAGACCACCCACAAACCGAAGCCCATAAAGTCATTGTATCTCGATTACGCATTGGTCATACAAGACTAACGGACTCCAATATACTCAAACAAGAACAACAACCACAATGTGGTACATGTCAAACACCTTTGACTGTTAAACACTTATTCATGGAATGCAGGTTTCTTGCTCACATCAAAAACCGTTATTTTAAAGCAAACAATATGAAAGATCTGTTTAAAAACGTCAACATGGAGGATATTCTCTCTTTTTTGAGGGAAATAAGAATTATACCATAGAATATAGACATGAAACTAATCAATACCATACAACATAATCCCCAATAATGCTAACACATTGTTAAAACCAATTACTAAAAAGTATAAATATAAATATACGATATGTATCACTTCCTAACCATTAGGCATGACATAACCCCAGACAGGTTGATATGCCGTTAAAATCAATAAACAAACAAACATAAACATGGGAGGGCATACATAAAAACTGTGTGGATCCCCTCGGCATTCCCCCTCAATGGGGGTAACTCTATCAGAAATTTGGGTTATCTGCCCCTTAATCAGTTCCTGGAATCTAACGCCGGGGGGTAGAGCCCTAAAAATCATCAGAACAGATTCCGCAGGCACAGAAGTCAGACTGGTTTTAGCAGCGCCCAAATTACGGTCAGCATCATTTAGTCTAGGCACCCACAGGGGTAAGACCAACAAATTCAACGAACAGACAAGCACCTGTGAGAGGCAATACGAGGAATTCAACAGGCTGACATCACAGTAGCAGCGGCCTTAAAGAACAACTACAGAACAATTACTGAAACACTACAACACAAGCTAAGCAACCTTGTCTAATACATTATATAACATAATATTTCCCATCAAGCGAACGTCTCTGGCAACTCTACTATAAACTTTACACACTCTTACACAAACACTTTGAACACTTTTACCTGAAAATACACTTTGTACACTTAACTTACATTTCTTATAAATTCCACATTCAATAGTCACATTTCAAAACAAAATTATTTGAAAATAATAATAGTGGTTTATATCATAACCAGATATAGATATTACTATTAGAACTGTGCTGTTATTTTTTACTAAATTTATCAAATTATTAATTTGCAATAAGTGTGAAAGAAATAATTTCTCTACGGGAATCTCAAATACCTTCTTAAGAATCTATAAGAATCTTTCGTATTAAGAATATTAAAATGTCCATATTTAAAAAATGTTTTATTTTAATATTTGAATTTTCTGATTAAGCATTCTGACTGAACAAATGATTGAAATATTCAAGGATTGTAAAATATCTCTATTTGTGTGTAATCATTTCAGTAAATTTATGTTTTCAGCTTTTAATCAAACACAACGAATAAAGCACAATAAGCAAAGCAGAAAAAATAAAAATAATATGTAACCAATATTTACATTTCCTCTTTTTATTTTTATAAACACTTAAAAAAAAATGTAGAAAAAAATTAGAGAGCATTCATTAATCTTATAAAATTAAGTTCTAGTATTTGGTAGTTTCAAGCCTTAAGTGAATGTACTTATTGCACCAATAAATTATTAACCCGAATATAAATATATTCACCTTGTGCCTTTCCTGAATAGCAGAAATTACTATCGTTACTATCTCCTTATTAGTCTTACTTTATTTCTGTTACCCCAGGCACTGGGCAATAAACCCAGTCCTGCCCCTTTAAATCAAGGGGACAGGTGTCGCCTGTGGGGATGAACCCTGGGATTACACCGTTATTTAATACTTCTGCGGTCCAGAGGCCAAAGAACTGATTTGCAAAACTAATCTCTTATTACTGAATACGGAGTTCAATCCTCACAGGATGCCCCACACTTGTGAGCTTGTGGCAAACGGGTTGGGGAAATAACTACTTTTTGGTCACACCTCGTAGAGTCTACAGCAGGAAGCATGAGGAGGGTAAGGACTTCCGATAGGGGGAGGGGGTGAGAAAGAGGCACATCTGTTTCTTTTCACCAAACTTCTCTCGGCAGAGAAGAAATTGGAATAGTTATTTGCGGAACAGGTTAAAATGGTCAGCATCTGAGATTCTTTTGGCTTTTTTTTCGTTTTTTTTTTTTTCCCCAAGTGTTGAATTAAATTATTTGGTCCCATGATGGATATCAGCAGAGACATGCTGTTTCTGACTCCGATCTTCCTTCTGACTTTGCTAAGGAGGAGAATGGGGGGAAGCGAAAAGAAAGAAGCTTTCTCTTTCTTTTATCTTTGACACTCTCTTCTCTTTCTTCTTTCTCATTTTCTTTCTCCGTCTCTCTCTCTTCTCTCTCTTCTCTCTCTCTCTCTCTCTCTCTAATCTTCTCTCTCTTCTCTCTCTCTCTCTCTCGCTTCTTTCTCTGTCTCTGTCTCTCTCTTCCTCTCTCTCTCTTTCTCCTACTCTGTGAACTCTTTTCTCTCTTGCTATTCTCATTCACTCTCCCCTTCTCTCCTCACCTCTCCTCTCTCTCTCTCTCTCTCTCTCTCTCTCTTCTTCTCTCTCTCTCTCTTGTTCTTCTTATCTCAATTTCAGCTCTTCTCTCATTTCCTTCATTTCCACTTCTTTCTCTTTTTCTTTAATTAATGTTCTTCTCTATCACTCTCTTCTTATTGCTTTCTTTTCTTTTATCTGACTCATTTCTACTTGTTTTTTTTTCTTCTTCTTTCTTTTCTTCTTCTTTTTTTCTCTTGTTATCCCTTTCTAAGTATCTCTTTTATTTCTCTTTACTTTCTCCAAGGCAACCACATCTTGCTGTGCTCTGAGACATCATATAAATTGTGAACGTAACTGTAAGTTATTTAGTTAAAGTTAGCCAGAACAGAAGAAGCTTTTAGAAGATCAAGAAGCAAGAAGAGCTGAAGAAGAGAATAGAAAAAAGAAGAAGAAGAAGAAGAAGAAGAAGAGAAAGAGAAGGAGAAGAAGATAGAAGAGAAGAAGAAAAAAGAAGCAAGAAGAAGAGAAAGGAAGAAGAGAAGAAGAAGAAAAAAGAAGAAGAAGAAAGAGAAATGGAAAGAGCTGAAGAAGAAGAAGAAGAAGAAGAAGAAGGAAATGGAAAGAGCTAAGAAGAAGAAGAAGAAGAAGAAGAAGAAGAAGAATGGAAAGAGCTAAAGAAGAAGAAGAAGGCAGCGGTAACCAGAATAATGTACCAAGTAAGATCATCTCTGTCTGTCTGTCTGTCTCTCTCTCTCACGCACACACACACACAAATGAATAAATGAAATAAAATAAAATAAATGAAACTTTCTGTCATCAGATTCATTATAATAAAACCATAAATTACTAAAAGCACCCAATGTTCCTTAGGGGTTACCCCATCTAAGTGCAAGGCCATTGAAACTGATCTACTACTAAGGGTGCTCCATAAGTAGTGCCTCCTTTTTTTTTTTTTTTTTTTTTTTTTTACTGTAGAAATCAAAACAAATGCAGGGAATTTTCAGTTCCCTTGCTGATTGGCTGATACCGACTTTAGGCCACCCTGACGACTTCTTTTTTTTTAATATATATAAATACAGATAAGAGATTTATTTTTAACTGTTTAAATCCCAGGCAATGACAGGTAGCTCTGCTTGTAATCTATAAATATCTTGGCACAAAAAATTCCTCAAAAACAATCCAAATAAATTCTCTCCGTTTTTGAAAGATCCCAGAAAAAAAAATCCTAAGTGAGAACATATTGAAGCACTCAAAGAATTGTGACTTTGAAATTCTTCAGTTCTTTGAGAGATTCCATCAAAAAAGTGTCCGACTTTGGTAAACTTTGGAACTTTGCCAAGATTGATCAACTTTGTTTATATTAGCTAGTTTTTCTTTGGGAAAAATCAGAATAATAGAGATTCGCTTCCAGTTTTTGTCTGTAACAAAAATTACGTCACTGCTTACGTCACATTACCCAAAAAGATCATAACATAGAATAAATACACTCAAAATTTGAACATGCAACATTAGACAGTCCTCATTGTTTTTTAAAACAAGTTTTAATAAATACACGACTGGTATAGTATATCTATATATAGTTTGTTTTATTTTAATACATATTTAAAGTTTACATTTCAAATTGATTTATTTTTTAATCCTTTAATGAATTTGATGATTTTACTTACTTAGGGTACAAACTCACTGACATTGAATTTTTTACTTCCACCCCTCAGGAAATATGTTTCAAAAATCTATTTTTACATCACCCGGAGGGTGTTTTTTATTTTGCTAGTAGCACTAAAGTCTGTCATTTTGCTTACATTTAAGAACAGAATAAAATTAACATTTGGATGAATTCCTTATCAATATTAATGAGTGACAAATTCAAAGAAAGAAGTTTCACATATATATATATATATATACATATATATATTTATATATTTACCAACCCCTCCACACGAGCAGGATGTGACACAAGGTCAATTTCTTAAGCGGAGTTCAAGAGGTTTGAATTCAGAGTTTTCCTTCTCCTAGACCAGTTGCCAAACCAACGTTAAAGAGCCCAGTCTGCCCTACTATTTATCATATTTGACGACATATAGGACGCACTTTTTTCCAAAATTTTGGCTCAAAAAATTGCCCTGCATCTTATACATCGTAGGTGAAGTTTGAGACCTACCATAGTCCTAGACTAATCTTCTCTATGATGCTCACTACTTACGCTCAGTACTTTTACCTACCCTAAACTCCATGTATCCTTATTTATTGCTGTTATACAGCTATGTTTTCTGCTTGTGTAAATGCCAACTAGAACTGTTTCACAACATATATGCATCTAAAATCATCATTATATATACACTAAAAACGTTTTTCCTGCATCTGACCTGCTGGGTGCGTGCTTATATGTCTGTCAAATACGGGTATCGCATAGCTTGGAGGAGACCGGTTTGCCTTAACCAAGGTTTTAAAGAGCCCAGTCCCTGCCCTACTATTTTATCCATAGCGTGGAGGAGAATACGGATTTATAACCTTTCCAAGGGTATTAGCACTAAGTTGAAATGCAATTAACCACATCCGGATTTGAACTTGGGACGACGAGTCCTTTCCCAAGACTTTAACCATTATTACCACACACTTCCACATATAAGACAGTCAAAAACATAGGAGAAAATTGATTCATATTAGTACTTCATTGGCAGTAAATACAGCATATTTCGTTCAGTTTGATTTGTTCTATTGGGGTCTTTAACGGCATATCGATGATCCTCTAGTGGAATGCATGTTCGTAATGACCAAATAAAAGTTTTAAAATAAAGTATTCTTAATAGATACTGGCCAATTTTTGTTTAATAAGACGAGATTCATTTTCTATTTAATCTGCCATAGATTGGACCCTAACAGGTACTACCAGACTCCCGAGTCAGAGTGGACCAGGGAGCAATGGTGATCAACTAACATCCAAATGGTATAAGTACCCCAGAATTGGTTGGTGTCCACTGTCGGAGCCTGGGGCTAAGCTTGCTAAGTGGTTTGGTTTGTTTTAACAGCTTAATCAAACTCGTGGGTCTTTATGCCAATAAAGATTTTAGAAATAAATTCTTCTTAATGGATTACTCAATTTCTTTTTATAAAACAATTTTTCTATTTAACCCATAAATTGGATCCTAATCAGGTCACACCCGAGTCAGAGTGGACCAGGGAGGCAATGGTGATGGAAGGGGTGGTCCCCACAGTTCCCAAAAACTCAAACTGGAACGCTCACATCAGTACAGAGTTTACACGATCATTCCCGAGGACATGTAGATCCCTTAGCTAAATTGATTAGTGAGATAAATTCATCATATGATAACTTAAATTGAAAGTAAATGTATCATATGAATTAATTTTGGCTTAATAGCCCACAAAATATTAATCTGCCTTACCAAATCAAACCAAATATGATGATCAACAACAACCCGACAAGCCCATAACAGTTTACCCTAAAATCTGAAGAAGGAGACATGACCTATTAGTTTTCTAATTCTCAGGAAAAAGTTTTGGTCCCCTAAGAGACTGTTTTGTGGGGTTTTAAGATCTTAATTAGACTCTGACGGGTTTCGGTACGATTTTGTTTGCCTTATGCAGAAAAGCTTGTTTGTCTTGTCTTCAGAGACCACAATGAAATTTAGTTTCCGAGATTTATCTGAGTCAATTGATTCGTTATAGCATTACCAGTTTTATTTTGGAGTATTTCGTTTGTTTTCCTTGGAGAAATTCAAGTGGTAATGTCCCACATTTCTTTGTAAATCATGATGTTCAAGTTCCAGAATTTTCCTTACGGCTACTTGCTGAGATATATATATACATATAATCATATAAAAGAAACAAACTTTATATATATATGTATATATATATCTCAGCAATGTAGCCGTAAGGAAAATCTGGAACTTGACATCATGATTTACAAGAAATGTGGGACATTACCACTTGGAATTCTCCAAGGAAAACAAGAAAACTCCAAAATAAACTGGTAATGCTATAACAATCATTTTGACTCAAGATAAATCTCGAAACTAATTCATTGTGGTCTCTGAAGAACAAGACAAACAAGTTTTCTCTAAGGCAAACAAAATCGTACCGAAACCCGGCAGGTCTAATTAAGTATCTTAAAAACCCCACAAAAACAGTCTCTAGGGGACCAAAACTTTTCCTGAGATTAGAAATTAATAGGGTCATGTCCCCTTCTTTCAGGATGTTAGGGGTAACTTTTATGGCTTGTCGGTTGTCCTTGTTGATCATCAATGATTTTGGTTTGATTTGGTTAATGGCATATTAATATTTTGTGGGCTATTTAATTGCCAAAATTAATCATATGATATATTTACTTTCAATTAAGTTATCATATGATGAATTTATCTATAATCAATTTAGCTAAGGGTCTACATGTCCTGGGAATGATGTTAAACTCTGTCTGATGGTGAGGTTCCAGTTTTTGGAGGTTTTTGGGAATGTGGAGCACCCCTTCATCACCATTGCTCCCTGGTCCACTCTGACTCGGAGTGGTAGTACCTGTTAGGATCCAATCTATGGGTTAAATAGAAAAATTTGTTTATAAAAGAAATTGAGTATCCATTAAGAATGAATTTATTTTCTAAACTTTATTGGCATAAAATGACCCACTGAGGTTGATAAGCTGTAAAACAAACCAAACCACTTAGCAAGCTTAGCCAAGGCTCGACAGTGGACACCACCAATTCTGGTACTTATACCAATTTGGATGTTAGTGATCACATTGCTTCCCTGGTCCTCTGACTCGGAGTGGTAGTACCTGTTAGGGTCCAATCTATGGGTTAAATAGAAAAATGTGTTTAATACAAAATTGAGTATCTATTAAGAATTACTTTATTTTAAACTTTATTGGCATTAAATGACCACACTGAGGTTGATATGCGCGTAAAACAAAACAAATCACTGATACAATGTATTTTACTTGCAATGAAGTTATAATAATAATCAATTTCTCCTATGTTTTTGACTGTCTTATATGTGGAAGTGTGTGGTGTAATAAGGTTAAAGTCTTGGGAAATGGACTCGTCGTCCCAAGTTCAAATCCTGGATGTGGTAATTGCATTTCACTTAGTGCTAATACCCTGGGAAAGGTATAAATCCTATTCTCCCTCCAGCTATGGATAAATAGTAGGGCAGACTGGCTCTTTAACCTTGGTTAGGCAACCGGTCCTCCCTCAGCTATGGATACCGTATTTGACAGCATATAAGACGCACCCAGCAGGTCAGATTCAGGAAAAACGTTTTTAGTGTATATATAATGTATTTTAGTGGCATATATTGTTGAAACAGTCTATTGGCATTACACAAGCAGAACATAGCTGTATAACAGCAATAAATAAGGATACATGGAGTTTAGGGTAGGTAAAAGTACTGAGCGTAAGTAGTGAGCATCATAGAGAAGATTAGTCTAGGACTATGGTAGGTCTCAAACTTCACCTACGATGTATAAGATGCACAGGGCAATTTTTTGAGCCAAAATTTTGGAAAAAAAGTGCGTCCTATATGTCGTCAAATATGATAAATAGTAGGGCAGACTGGGCTCTTTAACGTTGGTTTTGGCAACTGGTCTAGGAGAAGGAAAACTCTGAATTCAAACCTCTTGAACTCCGCTTAAGAAATTGACCTTGTGTCACATCCTGCTCGTGTGGAGGGGTTGGTAATATATAAATATATATGTATATATTATATATATATATGGAAACTTCTTTCTTTGAATTTGTCACTCATTAATATTGATAAGGAATTCATCCAAAATGTTAATTTTATTCTGTTCTTAAATGTAAGCAAATGAACAGACTTTAGTGCTACTAGCAAATAAAAAACACCCTCCGGGGATGTAAAAATAGATTTTTGAAACATATTTCCTGAGGGGTGGTAAAAATTCAATGTCAGGAGTTTGTACCCTAAGTAGTAAAATCATCAAATTCATAAAGGATTAAAAAATAAATCAATTTGAATGTAAACTTTAAATATGTATTAAAATAAAACAAACTATATATAGTATATACTATACAGTCGTGTATTTATTAAAACTTGTTTTAAAAAACAATGAGGCACTGTCTATGTTGCATGTTCAAATTTTGAGTGTATTTATTCTATGTTATGATCTTTTTTGGGTAATGTGACGTAAGCAGTGACGTAATTTTGTGTTACAGACAAAAACTGGAAGCGAATCTCTATTATTCTGATTTTTCCCAAGAAAACTAGCTAAGTAATAAACAAAGTTGATCAATCTTGGCAAAGTTCCAAAGTTTACCAAAGTCGGCACTTTTTTGATGGAATCTCTCAAAGAACTGAAGAATTTCAAAGTCACAATTCTTTGAGTGCTTCAATATGTTCTCACTTAGGATTTTTTTTTCTGGGATCTTTCAAAAAAACGGAGAGAATTTTTTGGATTGTTTTTGAGGAATTTTTTGTGCCAAGATATTTATAGATTACAAGCAGAGCTACCTGTCATTGCCTGGGATTTAAACAGTTAAAAATAAATCTCTTATTCTGTATTTATATATATTAAAAAAAGAAGTCGTCAGGGTGGCCTAAAGTCGGTATCAGCCAATCAGCAAGGGAACTGAAAATTCCCTGCATTTGTTTTGATTTCTACAGTAAAAAAAAAAAAAAAAAAAAAAAAAAAAGGAGGCACTACTTATGGAGCACCCTTAGTAGTAGATCAGTTTCAATGGCCTTGCACTTAGATGGGGTAACCCCTAAGGAACATTGGGTGCTTTTAGTAATTTATGGTTTATTATAATGAATCTGATGAAGAAAGTTTCATTTATTTTTTTTATTTCATTTATTCATTTGTGTGTGTGTGTGCGTGAGAGAGAGAGACAGACAGACGACAGAGATGATCTTACTTGGTACATTATTCTGGTTACCGCTGCTTTTCTTCTTCCTTTAGCTCTTTCCATTTCTTCTTTCTTCTTCTTCTTCTTCTTCTTCTTTAGCTCTTTCCATTTCTTCTTCTTCTTCTTCTTCTTCTTTCTTCAGCTCTTTCATTTCTTCTTCTTCTTCTTCTTCTTTTTCTTTTCTTCTTCTTCTTTAGCTCTTTCCATTTCTTCTTCTCTTCTTCTTCCTTCTTCTTCTTCTTCTTCTTCTTCTTCTTCTTTAGCTCTTTCCGTTTCTTTCTTCTTCTTCTTCTTCTTCTTTAGCTCTTTCCATTTCTTCTTCTTCTTTTTCTCTTCTACTTCTTCTTCTTTAGCTCTTTCCGTTTCTTCTCTTCTCTTCTTCTTTCTTCTTCTTCTTCTTCTTCTTCTTCTTTTCTTCTCTTCTTCAGCTCTTTCCTTTTTCTTCTTCTTCTTCTTCTCTTCTTCTTCTTCTTCTCTTTTTCTTCTTCTTCTTCTTCTTTCTGTTCTGGCTAACAGAATTTAACTAAAACTAACTTACAGTTACGTTCACAATTTATGATGTCTCAGAGAACACAGCAAGAATGTGGTTGCCTTGGAGAAAGTAAAAGAGAAATAAAAAGAGATACTTAGAAAGGAATAACAAGAGAAAAAAAAGAAGAAAAGAGAAGGAAGAAAAAAACACAAGTAGAATGAGTCAGGATAAAAAGAAAGAAGCAAAATAGAAGAAGAGAGTGATAGAAGAACATTAATTAAAGAGAAAGAGAAGAAGTGGAAATGAAGGAAAGAAGAGAGGCTGAAATTGAGATAGAAGGAAAAGAACAGAGAGAGAGAGAGAGAGAGAGAGAGAGAGAGAGAGAGAGAGAGAGAGAAGAGAGAGAGAGAGAGAGATAAAGGGAGAGTGAATGAAATTGAATAAGCAATAGAGAAAAGAAAAGAAAAGAGTTACACAGAGTAAACAATCAGGAGAGAGAGAGAGAGAGAGACAGAACAGGCAGACAGACAGAGACAGAGATAAAAATGAAAGAAAGTGTGTGAGAAGAGAGAGAGAGAGAGAGAGAGAGAGGAGAGAGAGAGAGAGAGTCAAAGGAATCTGTGCTTTCAGAGATGAGAGAGAGAGAGAGAGAGAGAGAGAGAGAGAGAGAGAGGAGGGAATGAAAGAAAGTCTGTGAGTAATGAGAAAGAGAGAGAAAGAGTGTCAAAGATAAAAGAAAGAAAGCTTCTTTCTTTTCCCTTCCCCCCATTCTCCTCCTTAGCAAGTCAGACAAGGAAGTCGGAGATCAGAACAGCATGTCTCTGCTGATATCCATCATGGGACCAAATAATTTAATTCAACACTTGGGGAAAAAAAAAAAAAAAAAAAAAAAAAGCCAAATGAATCTCAGATGCTGACACATTTTTACCTGTTTCCGCAATAAATATTCCAATTTCTTCTCTGCCGAGAGAAGTTTGGTGAAAAGAAACAGATGTGCCTCTTTCTCACCCCTCCCCCTATCGGAAGTCCTTACCCTCCTCATGCTTCCTGCTGTAGGACTCTACGAGGTGGTGACCAAAAAGTAGTTATTTCCCCAACCCGTTTGCCACAAGCTCAAAGTGTGGGGCATCCTGTGAGGATTGAACTCCGTATTCAGTAATAGAGATTAGTTGTTGCAAATCAGTTCTTTGGCCTCTGGACCGCAGAAGTATTAAAATAACGGTGTAATCCCAGGGTTCATACCCACAGGCGACACCTGTCCCCTTGATTTAAAGGGGCAGGACTGGGTTATTCCCAGTGCCTGGGGTAACAGAAATAAAGTAAGAACTAATAAGGAGATAGTAACGATAGTAATTTCTGCTATTCAGGAAAGGCCACAAGGTGAATATATTTATATTCGGGTTAATAATTTATTGGTGCAATAAGTAACATTCACTTAAGGCTTGAAACTACCAAAAACTAGAACTTAATTTTATAAGATTAATGAATGCTCTCTAATTTTTTTCTACATTTTTTTTTAAGTGTTTATAAATAAAAAAGAGGAAATGTAAAATATTGGTTACATATTACTTTTTTTTTTTCTGCTTTGCTTATTGTTGCTTTATTCGTTGTGTTTTGATTAAAAGCTGAAAACATAAATTTACTGAAATGATTCACCACAAATAGAGATATTTTACAATCCTTGAATATTTCAATCATTTTCTTGTTCAGTCAGAATGCTTAATCAGAAATTCAAATATTTAAAATAAACATTTTTTTAAATATGGGACATTTTATATTCTTAATGACGAAAGATTCTTAATAGATTCTTAAGGAAGGTGAATTTGAGATTCCCTAGAGAAATTATTTCTTTCGACACTTATTGCAAATTAATAATTTGATTAAATTTTAGTAAAAAATAACAGCACAGTTCTAATAGTAATATCTATATCTGGTTATGATATAAACCACTATTATTATTTTTCAAGTAATTTTGTTTTGAAAATGTGACTATTGAATGTGGAATTTATAAGAAATGTAAGTTAAGTGGTACAAAGGTGTATTTTCAGGTAAAAGTGTTCAAAGTGTTTGTGTAAGAGTGTGTAAAGTTTATAGTAGAGTTGCCAGAGACGGCTTCGCTTTGATGGGAAATATTATGTTATATAATGTTATTAGACAGGTTTGCTTAGCTTGTGTTGTGTGTTTCAGTAATTGTTCTGTAGTTGTTCTTTTAAGGCCGCTGCTACTGTGATTGTCAGCCTGTTGAATTCCTCGTATTGCCGTCTCACGTGCTTGTCTGTTTCGTTGAAGATTTGTCTGGTCTTACCCTGGTGGGGTGCCTAGACTAAATGATGCTGACGTGAATTTGGGGCGCTGCTAAACCAGTCTGACTTCTGTGCCTGCGGATTTCTGTTCTGATGATTTTTGAGGGCTCTACCCCGGCGTTAGATTCAAGGAACTGATTAAGGGGCAGATAACCCAAATTTCTGATAGAGTTACCCCCATTGAGGGGGAATGCCGGAGGGATCCACACAGTTTTTATGTATGCCTCCCATGTTTATGTTTGTTTGTTTATTGATTTTACGGGCATATCAACCCGTCTGGGGTTATGTCATGCCTAATGGTTAGGAAGTGATACATATCGTATATTTATATTTATACTTTTTAGTAATTGGTTTTAGCAATGTGTTAGCATTATTGGGATTATGTTGTATGGTATTGATTAGTTTCATGTCATATATTCTATGGTATAAATCTTATTTCCTCAAAAAAGAGAGAATATCCTCCATGTTGACGTTTTTTAAACAGATCTTTCATATTGTTGTGGCTTTAAAATAATCGGTTTTTGATGTGAGCAAGAAACCTGCATTCCATGAATAAGTGTTTAACAGTCAAAGGTGTTTGACATGTACCAGCATTGTGGTTGTTGTTCTTGTTTGAGTATATTGGAGTCCGTTAGTCTTGTATGACAATGCCGTAATCGAGATACAATGACTTTATGGGCTTCGGTTTGTGGGTGGTCTCACATTAATAGGACCTCATCCAAGATTTGAACTCAGGTCCATTATGTCCATTTTCTACTATGATAGAGCGTTTTACATTAACTGTTATTTTCAAACTACGCATAGAGTAGCTTGATGAAACATGATAGGGTATGCCTATTCATTAAGTAATATTTGTTCTCTTCCTGAAACTTGTTTTTGTTACTTTTTATTTGTTTATTTTTATTTTTTTAAAAATAGAACACTAATTAGGGATTGAGCCTATTCTAGTAGTGGACCACCCCAAGTGGAGATTTAAGAGGTTTGATTCAGAGTTTTCCTTCTCCTGAAACTGGTTGCCTGAGAGCAAGGCTTAAAAGCCTAGTCTGCCCTACTATTTACCCATAGTGAAGTGGGAATAGTTGGATTCAATACCTTCTAAGGAAAGCTTAGAGGTAAATTAAGGGTGCTACCATGGTTTCAATCATAATGATTTCATCAGGGTCCTGATGAAATCATTATTACATTGAAACCATGGTAGATCCTTAATCCTTTAATTTTACCTGGCTACTATTATTATTTTTATTTGATATATATATAATATATATAGTAGTATATATTATATATTACAGTCTTTTTGATATTGTGAAGATAGCAACAACTATTAAAAGATGTAACATTGCTGGCATCAAAACCTACTAGCCAAGGTTCAGCTTAGGTGGGCTTGGTCACGTTGTCCAGAATGAAATGAGAACAGGCTCCCAATAGAAGATTTTATAGCGGACAATTTACCAAATGCTAAGCGTTGTATTGGAAGTTTTCTCTTACGGCTACAAAGACAATTGAAGGACAAGGTTTGAAATGCCGTTGAGTATTGACCTGAGTGCTTGGGAAGATCTAGGCATCGGATCGGAATGAATGGCATAAGACATGTTTCGCTAGAGCTAAAGAGCTTTGAAGAAAAATAGACTGAAGCATCGAGATCAGCTCCACCTAAAGTTTAAAACAAAAACATTTGACTCCTGCCTTGGATCATTTTGTTTTGTCAGTGTGGCTTCATGGCTCGCAGCAGGGTGGGCTGCTTATCACACTCGAGGAAACACAAAATGTCTTCTTGTCAAGCATGCACAACTGGGAGGATCAAATCACTCGATTGTGGACCCTCATATATCATTCACAATGGAGGAGAGTCCCACCATATATATAGTGCGAGCAAAATGGAAATGAATCTGACAGTACGTTGAAGAAATAATAAGTGGGGAGATATTAGAAATGATTTATTGATATCTGAAAAAATATAAAATTTACCAAACACTTAATGGCATATGACAATTCCATGGGTTTATTTAAAGCCAAAGATATCTTCTAGAGAACAGTAGTGGTACCTATCTAACACATAGCTGGGGAAATGAGGGGATTCATACCTTTCCAAGGGTATTAGTTCAAAATTGAACCGTAATAACATAACTGGAGATTGAACTTGCTTACTACGATGTGCAGTCCATAGCAAAACCACCATGCCATGAGGACTCCCCCCCCCCATGCATGTCTTATGTAACAAGTAAGGAATGGGACAGAAAATGTCAATGTGTTTAAACAAAAAAAAAAATGAATGAAGATGAAAATTGTCATTGTATGGAATGTCTTCCATCAAAGGAAAATATTTTTTTTAGATTTGAGTAAAAAGTAGACGGCAAATAAATTCTAACAAAAAAAAAAAAAAGGGTGAATGAAAGTTGATATTATCAATGTATGGAATTTATTCCAAAAAGAAAAACAGAAATTTTTTTCAGATTTGTCAAGAATAGAGGGCAAAATGGGTAAGTTAATTCTTTGGTAATTTTCACGCTTTAGTTGGCTAAATTCCTAGCAAATAAGGCAATTAGAGTAAGCCTCCCTTGATCTTTCACTTTGAAACAAGCCGGTAGCTATTTTGAAAGTCTCCGTGCGAAATAAACAAATCTTAGAAACTTTTCGAAAACAATACGAACTGCATTGCTTTAACACAAAAATATCATAAAATGTGTTCTTAATAACAATTAAGTTTTATTTTAAATAATGCGTACGCACAATTTTAATGCTAGGAATTTAGCACTAAAGGTTGAAAATTACCAATTCTTTTTTTTACTCTTTTAATAAACTTTACATCTTTACCCATCAATTCTTACCAAAAAAAAAGAGTGAATGAAAGTAGGAATTTTCATTGTATGGATGTCTTCCAAAAAGAAAATATTTTTTTCAGGATCTGATATAATAGGTTAAATTCTTTTTTACTCTATTAGATGTACCGTAAATTTTAGCCATAAATTCTAATTAGTAAAAGAGAAAGAAAAAAACAGAAAAAAGAGTAAATAGATGAATGGACATTTGAAATTCTCATGCATCTTATTACTTTGATTTAAAAAAAAAAAGAGTGAATGGCAAGTAGAAAGTTATTATTGTGTGGATATGTATTCCTAAAAGATAAAACAGGAAATATTTTTACAGAGTTAACAAGAATGGAGCCAAATGGGGTAAGTTAGATTCTTTTTTACTCTTTAAGATACCTTGAATTTTAACCTATCAAGTCTAACTTAGTAAAGATAATAATAATAAAAAACAGAAAAAAGATATAAATAGATGAATGGACCGTTGAAATTTCAATGCGTTCATTGCTATTGATTAAAAAAAAAAAGTGTGAGATGCAAGTAGATATGAATTTTGGTTTATAGTGTATGTATTTCAAAAAGAAAAAAAATAATATTTTTTTCAGATTTGATATGAAGAGAGGCAAATGGGTAAATTAGATTTTTTTTACTCTATTAAAGTACTTGAATTTAAGACTATCAATTCTAATTTAGTAAAAGGATAATAAAAAAATATAAAAAACAGAGAAAAGGAGTAAAATAAGTGAATGGATATTAAAATTGTCATGCAGTTAATTGGCTTAGATTAAAAAAGAGTGAATGCAAGGTAGAAATTATCATTGTATGATATGTTTTCCAAAAAGAATAAAAAAGGGATATTTTTTACAGATTTGAAATGAAGAAGACGGCAAATGGGTAACGTGTTAGATTTTTTTTACTCTTTTAAAGTACCGTTAAATTTTACGCCATCAATTCTAACTTGGTAAAGTTTTTAAAAGAAAACGGATGAAGATTAAATGAGTGAATGGATGTTTAAATCCTCAATGCATCAATTGCTTTGATTAAAAAAAAAGAGTGAATTATGGACCGAAATGACCTTTAGGCACCCTTTTGATTTGCTGATTCATAAGTACATTTTTTCATTTACACTGTCCAACAGTCCTGTTTGTTTGTTAGGGGTAAGGTTAGGGGTTGGGGTTAGGGGTTAGTTTTTATAATTAAAAAAAAAAAGCCTCTAAAAGTCGTCTGTTACAAACACACCCGGATGTTGAATGGTGTAAATGAAAAAATGTAACTTATGAATCAAGCAAGCAAAAGGGGTGCCTAAAAGGTCATATAGTCCAAAATTAATTATTGTGGTGATATGTAATTCCAAAAAGAAAAAGGAATATTTTCTTTCAGATTTGAGTACGGATAGAGACCGGCAAATGGGTAAGGGGGAGTTAGAGGTTGTATTTTTTACTCTTTTTAAAGTACTTAATTTGGTACCAAGTCATATTCTAGGTTGGTAAAAGGGGGTAGATTTAAAAAGGAAATGGAAGGAGGAAAGGATTAAATGAGTGAGATGGATGTGTTATAGATTGCTCATTGCATTAATTTATTTGGATTTATTTATTAAAAAAGAGAGTGACAGAGTGAAGAGTTGATGATTGGTCTGCGAATTGGGTGACAGAAAAGCAGAATTTTTGTTTTATAGATTGTGTGAGGAATAGAGACAGCAACATGGATAAGTTTTAATTATTGTTTTAACTCTTCAAGGTATGCTTACAACTTTACAGACCAAGTCCTTGTAAGCAAGCCCTAGGGGGGCGAGACCTGGATTCAGAATGCATGTTTCGCTTTGCACCTCAACACCGGGTTGGTTTGTTACCCCAGAGACGATTTTTAGAGACCATTTTTGTAAAATTATAAAACTAACTGCTGTCCCATAAAACTGTTAACTATTTCGTGTAAATTTATGTTTTCTTAAAAGTTTTTGTAAAATAAAAAACTATTTTATTTCAAAAAAAACCAAAAACTATTGAATTAACAAAAAATGTGTCCTAAAAATCGTCTGTACAAAAAAATAAACGATTTTGACAGTGTAAAATGAAAAACATGCCTTCTAATCAGGTCATCCTGGGGGTGCTTAAAGGTGACTTGATCAGACATTTGACCTATCAATTCTAACAAAAAGAGTGAATGAAAAATAGAAATTGTGCATTGTGATGGAATTTTATTTCCAAAAAGAAAAAATTTTTTTTTCAGATTTGACAAGAATGGGCCAGCAAATGGTAATGTCAAATTCTTTTTTACTATATTACAATCGTAATTTTACCTGTCATATTCAAATTTTTAAAAGCAAAGAAAAAAAAAAAATGGAAAATAAAGATAATGGTGTGAATAATAAATGAACACACACGGTGTGGAACTTGAGAAAAGCTTTATTCCTATTAGAATACAGTTTGTAGTTTTCTTGGATTTTTATATCTTTCAGAAAGCTAAAGCTTTACAACAAAGGGGAGGTACATAATACAACAGGGGAGTAACCTCGTCAATTAACCAATTGCACCAAATTAACAGTTGGATATCCTTTCTCACCTTGGTAGAAATATTACCCAGACGTCCTGTTGCTTGGGTAAGATGGGACACAGGGTTACAAGCAGGGGCCATCACGTGAGGATTGAAACTTGGCTAATTCAGGAGAACTGGATCGTAGGAATCTCACTTGCTTCTCTTAGAAATACAGTTGCAGTTTTCTTTTGTAGTTTTATATCTTTCAGAAAAGCTAAAGATTTACACAAAAAGGGAGGTATAATAATACAGAGAAGTAACTCTCAACTTACTTATTACTAAAGTAAATTGAAAGTTGATTTCTATTGCATTAATTTCTAAAGATTTATTTTTCAAAAGGTGAATGGGAGTAGAAATTGTCAGTTATACTGGAACTTTGATTTAAAAAGTCTTCATCTTCAGTATGTTTGCATACAACTCCTTTCCTCTTTCTTTGAGAGTTCCTTCTTCCAAGCATCACGTTTTGAATTAGTGCAGAAGACTGTCAAGGGATATACCTCAAAAAATCCAGCATTTGGTAGCTCCCTTAGTATTTATTCATTTATTTTTCAAGGGGGAGTTGAGATGTATCCAGTATTCTAAGAATTTTTAGTGTAGAAGCTCCTCTTGTGGCACTCAGGGAATCTTCCAGATGCGCAGTTTCCCCACTACCCAAAATACCCCAACTTCCCCTTCAGACACATTTCCCTCAATTCTTGCCATGTCCACTCTCAAGATCCTATATAAGAGAACTTCCTTTCTAAGTTGGAGTCAACTCATCAATTCTTATCTATACATGAACATATTAAAAAAGCATTTCGCAGGACTTTCGATACGAGTATTTTATTATGGTGAGATTGTTGGGTTTCAATACACCATTTTATTTGTTAATGTATGGAGTCTCTTGTCTTTTCTGCCTTTATTCACACTGTCCTTATAGTGTGGATGCGAGGTAAATTGGACCTAATTATTATAACTCCCAACCCAGCGCCCGCAGCCATTAATACCATGGGACTCCCCCATATCTCACTGTGTATCTGTTTTCATCTGTACATATGTAATTTTGAACATCCTATAGTTTTGATGATTGGGCCCATATGACCTTTAGAGGCACCCTTTTGTGAATCTCGATTCATAAGGACTTTTTTTCTTTACACTGTCAAAATTTGGTTGTTTGTAGGGGGTTAGTCTTTTATAATTTAAAACAATCCCTCTAAAAACATCTGGTTAACAAACCACGTATTTTGATGGTGTAAAGGTGAAAAAAAATATCTTAGTGAATTCGAGATCGCGAAAAGGGGTGCCTAAACCGTCATATGGCATCCGATGATTGCACACCTGAAAGAGTGGATGAGAAGAATGTCTATCTGATCTTTGACACTTACAATCTTCTGACAAGACCGACGACGACAAACCATTGTCAATTCTTGTTACCAGGAATAAATCTTGTGATAATCAGCCAATCTCATTTATTTGGGATATTGCAGCGGCTAGCAATGTCTTTTTTGCTAACTGATTATCCGAACATATTATTAGATCAGTTTCCTCCTGGCCCTCTTTTGGTCATCTAATAAAGCAATCTTCAGCGTGATAAACGTATACTTGTCAAAAAGAGGGGGGGGGGATATGAATAAGCTCTCAAACCGAAGACAAGAAGGGAATGACCAAAAAGCCATGAATCTCTGTTAGGGCATTATCAGTCCTCACAAGCACCCAATGGATCAGACTGGATCCTGGCTCAAAGGTAGTTTTGCTTTCCTTCGTTTAATATAGTATACACCTGCTTTCCGGTATCTAATTAACCAAACTCAGCTTTGATAGTGTGTACTTTGTATGGGGTGTGGGTGGGGTGGGGGTGGGGGTGGAAAGCTGCTCAAACCAAAACAGTAGGAAATGACCAAAAGCCATGAAGTTCCATGCTTAGGGCATTCTACTCAGTCTCACAAGACCACATGGATTCGAGACTGGATCTGGCTCAAGGTTAATTTGCTTCCTTTGGTTTATGACATATAAACCTCTTTTGGTCATTCTAATAAACAACTTCAGCGTGATAAACGTGTACTTATTCAAAAGGAGGGGGGGTAGTGAAAAGCTCTCAAACCAAATCAAGAGGGTATTCCAAAAGCCATGAATCCCATCGTTAGGGCACTTATCAGTCTCACAAGAACCCCATGGATCCGAGACTGGATCCTGGCTAAGTTAGTTTTATTTCTTTGTTTTAATATCATAAAACCTTTCGTCATCTAATATACAAAACTTCAGCGTGATGAGTGTACTTGTATGATGGAGGGGGGATGCGAAAGCTCTCAAACTGAAACAAGAAGGGTCAGTTACCTAAAGCCGAAAATCCATTTTAAGGTATTTATCAGTCTACAAGACCCCATGGATCCGGACTGATCTGGCCTCAGTTTAGCTTTGCTTCTTCTTTGTTCTATGCGCCACTAATACCCTCTTTCATTCCATCTCATACAAACTTCAGCGTGATCATGTACTTGCTAGGACACTCACCTGATGCCATCACTCGCAAGTACATAGGACTCACCTGTCGCTGGGGCACATTACATACCCACCTAGACTGCTACACCTCTGCAGCGGCGCGTAAGACTCCCCAACAGGAGCCCATCGGATTGAGCACGCTCGAGTGCGAACGACCTCAGCTGACTGCTTCAAGGCATCGACGCCCACGCGTACGACTGACACGTCATGCCCACTGCACACCACACCCACTCTTGACGCCTTATCTACGAGCCCTAGATTGGTAGGCAGTTCGGCAGAGGCCCCCCGATCCAATCGCCTGTCAATCCAAAAATTAAAGCAACCATATATGACACTTGTCCAACCCTACTATTCGCCTTATAGGCCACCCCACCACTCTTCAATTTCATCATGGGTGCTAGAAACGTGGCTAGCTAGGGCTCCTCCTTCAGCTCTTGACAGATAGCATGATCGTCCCCTCCTGATCGCGATGAGGTTCCACGTCTTTGCGGGTTCCAGTCGGAGCGAATCGACGGACGCACCCCCTCTCCACTCACCATTGGCTTCACGCTGGTCCACTCTGACCCGGGAGTGGTTGTAACTTGTAAAGGGTCCCCATCTATGGGTTAAATAGCACAAAGGTGTTTTAAAAAAATGATTATCCATTAAGAATTGACTTTAATTTCAAAACCTTATTGGCATTAAAATGACCCACTGAGATTGCTATAAACCTAAAACGAAATTTGACGACATAACTTCTTCATATGCAATGCAGTCCTATAAGCAAAATAGAAAATTGAACGAAGATGCTACATCTCCTATTCCTGAAGAAAGGGAAACAAACTCCCATAAAGTGATGTTCTCTAGAGGACAACTACCACATGAACACAACAGCAAAAACTACACTAAATCAGCAAAATAGACTGAGTCTACAAAAAAGATTTGAATACCTAAAGAAATGAATAAACAAAACGTCCTTCGCACAAAATAACCCAACAAGGGTCGACATGCGTAAAATCCAACCAACCGAACCAACCAACCACCATCATTGGCAGCATGCCCTTGATGATAATAAAATAACCGCACAAGGGTTGACATGCTGTAAAATCCAACCACCAACCATATTTGCAGCATGCCTTGATGATGATAGAAATAATCCAACAAGGGTTGAACATTGCCTTAAAACCACCAACCAACCAACCAACCATATCTCGGCAGCACTGCTTTAATGATGAAAATAACCCAACAAGAGTTGACCATGCGTAAAATCCAGAGCTCCCCCAAAAACCAACCATATTGGCACCTGCCTTGGATGATGATAAACTAACCCAACAAGGGGTTGCATGCCGTAAAATCCAACCACGCAACGCAAACGCAACCATATGGCAACATGCTTGATGATGATAAACATAACCCAACAAGGGTTGACATGCCGGTAAAATCCAACCAAACAACCTAGATTGGCGCATGCCTTGATGATGATAAGAAGATACCGCAACAAGGGTTGGACAGTGCCGTAAGTCCAACCAACCAAGCCAACCACCAACCATCCGACAACCATATTGGAGCATGCCTTAATGATGATAAAATAACCCAACAAGCGGTTGAACATGCCGTAAAATCCAACCACCCGAACCAACCACCAAACCCAACCAACCAACCAACCCAAATTCTTGATGAGTATATTTATAAATTTGTCTGTAATTATCCATTGAAGTTTTGTTTGCTGATTTAAGCAACATCATCCGATTACGGATCAGTTCTCATTGATTGGTAAACCCTGAAGAGGTTGTGCAATTTGGCGGATCAAAGAAAATTACACCTTTCACTATAGTTTCCCCCTTTTTGCTCTAACATCAGAGGAAGAACAATGGGAAGCAGAAACTTCTTTACCTCCCTTGTCTAGTTCTTCTTCCTGTTCTTCTTCCAATCAATTTGTGAGTTATTCATTAAATTAAGGACAAGTTATTTACTATGTAATGATCGGCTTTGGTCGTAATCCTTAATTTGTAAAGTTAAGAAGAAACATCTTCCCAGAAACTTTAGCTGAGTAAAGAAAATTTCTCTAATCAACTGCATCCCAATATAAACAAAGTCACCTTGAATGTAAGATCTATATAAAGGACGTCCGGCTTAGAAATTAATTGCATTATACTAGCTAAGCGTGTGGGTCTAATGGTTAGAGTCATCGGTAAATGGACTTTTGTCGTCCTGCAGTTCAAATCCTGGACATGGTAATTGCATTTCCATTTAGCCGCTAATAACCCTTGGGAAAGGTATGAATGCCTACTCTCCCTCCAGCTATGGGAAAATATGCCAGGGCGACTGGATTCCTTTAACTACTCCATGGTAGGTTAACCAGTCCAGGAAAGGAAAACTCTGAATTCAAACCTGGTTAAACTCGCTTAAGAAGTTGACCTGTGTGTCCATCCTGCTCGTGCGGAGCGGGTTGGTAAATATATATCAATAGTAATATCACTAGCTAAAATATAGAGGCCATTGTGGACACTGTGACAATAGCATAATGTACTTATACAGAGAGTCGATTGAGGGAGTCCGTCCCTCAACAAACTCCCACTAACTCCAACACGCAGAACCCTTCCTTAGCGTATAGGAGCCGCTCAATGCACCTCGATCAAACATTGATTTCCTGCTGCAGTATCTATCAAAGTTTGACGCAAATATGACATATGAAAAGACTTTCTTCCCGTTGAATGAGATGGATTCAGATGATCAGATTGGAATGTCAGATGACATAAAATTTGACACATTGACCCCTGTGTCGACATCCTGTCGTGCGGAGGGGTCTGGTTAGAATATATATCATTGATCATCTAGTACTAGCTAAAAATATAGGTAGGCGCTGAGTATGTTATATGGTTTATAGATTCATAGGAAAATAGTGAATTGGCTGAACTGTTGACGTCTAGATAAACATATCCGAATAAAAAACAATATATAAATACAATGATACTGAGGGGCATGTAGTATATTTAAAAAACAAACAAACATGAGGTTGTCCTTAAGGTTGCTTATTCAATTTTGAGTGGTATTTACTTCTAGTGTGATGATGATTGGGAATAGTGACATAAGCAGTGATGTTAGTTTTTGAGTTACAAACAAATACAAATCAATCTCCATTATTAATAAGATCACTAGCAAATATAAATGCACCCGTCCAGGTGCAAGTATGTTAAGCATTTCAAAATACTCAGATATGAAAGAATATCATGATTAAATTAGAAAGGCTAATGAAACTGACTAGGATATGCAGATAAAAAGATCTGCAACAGAGGGGGTATATAATCGAGAAAATAGAACACTTTGCAACTAATAGGTTCCATTCATTTTATCCATTACTCGCCTGGTTCATTGGTAAATTTTGCTAATTTAACTTATTTAGTTTAAGGAAATCGGTAACGTAAAAGGAATGACTATTACAGTTATTTCTTCTTCGTATACGGTATATCTATCATTTGTTTGTAAGAAGTTGTTCTCCACGTAGAGATTTTTGGTTATATGTCCTTGCTTCAAGATGCGTGAGAAATCATCATACCAAAGCACATATTTATTAAAATAAAATTCTTAAATATCAATATGCAATTAGCCTTCCTTCGTTCAACTGTAAACCGCTATTTCGATTGTTTGTATATATAAATACAATGCATGTTATTAGTACGTAGATATGATCAATCTAATATTAAACTAATGTAAAACAATTTTTTTATTAATAACTGAAGTTTTAACACAGAAGAATGAAAATCATGGAGACTTTGACGTAATAATTAAGGGAATTGTGACTTGACGTAGTAATATACGTTTCGGTTACAGACAGAAAAACACACATCCCATTATAATAAGAAATTCATTAAAAAGTTATAATACTTGTATTGATTTAAAAAAATTTTTTTTTAGTCATACTACTTAATTTATGAGGATATAAGAAAATTCTAATGAGAGAAACTTTGTTTCTTCTCGAGTAATTTAAGAGATCCTTTTGCAAAAACAAGAAAAAATAAACAACTTTAATATGGCTTGAAATGAATTGATTGAATATATGGGATTGTGCGCCCCTCCTTGTAATTTGCCTTTTGGCATAGAGTGTTTAATACCCTGAAAAGGTATGCATCCACACTACTCTCACATAACATATCTACTCACTTCTCCCTCCCGCTATGGGTAACAATAGTAGTTCAGATGGGCCCTTCTAACTTTGGCTAGTAAGCCAGTTACGGGAAGGAAACTCTAAATTAAAACTGGTTAAACTCTGCTTAAGAAATTATCTTATACTTAGATAAAAATATACGATGCATGTGGTGAATGGTAATATATCTATAGGAATTAGGAACTCATTGTTGAGGTTAAATTTTGGATCGAGGCTGTATGCATTTTGTCATAGTGGCCTATGATCCTTGGGACACATTACATCCAAATTCTACTCTCTCCTCCAGCTATGGGTAATAGTAGTTCAGACTGGTGCTCTTTAACCATGGCTAGGTAAACCAGTCTAAAAAAGTGAAATTACTTAAATATCAATACTTATTAAACTCTGCTCAAGAAATACTATCATTCATCTTGCTTTGTGGCATAGGTGTTGGTAAATATAATATTATAATATATCATATATATATATAATAATTTAACCCCTCCAGACGGTCAGGATGTGACACCTGGTCAATTTCTTAAGTGGAGTTCATACCAGTTTGAATTTAGAGTTTTCCTCTCCAGACCGGTTGCCTAACCAATGGTTTAAAGATCCAGTCTACCTACTATTTATTCATACGCTGGAGTGAGGGTAGGATTTCATACCTTTCCCAAGGGTATTAGTGCTAAGTGAAATGCAATTGCCAATCATCCCAGGATTTTGTAATTCGAGGCGACGATAATATTATAATACTAGCTTAAAAATATTAGAGGCATTGGGGTGTAGCAGTTAGAGTCGTAGGAAATGGACTTGTCGACCTGAGTTTCAAAGTCCTGGATGAACCTGTTTTCATTTTCGCTCATAGCACTAATACCCTTAATAAAGCGTATGCATCCAACTACTCTCCCTCCAGCTTTCACTGGGAAATAATTAGTGCAGATCTGGGCTCTTTTTAACATTGCCTAGGTAACCAGTTTAGGGGATAGAAAAACTCTATAAATTCAAACCTGTTTATAATGCCTGGACGAGGCTGTTTTCATTCGTATAGTGGCTAATAACCTGGGACATACACATCTACTACTCCTCCCTCCAGCTATGGGTAAATCGTAGTGTAGATTGGTGTGATCTTTTTAACTCTTGGTTAGGTAACCTAATCTGGATGAAAAATGAGTTCTATTTTCTAGACTGGTCCTTAGTCAAAGTATATTGAGTCTTCAGTCTCTATCTATCATTAATAAAAACCCCCATACTATTAATTAACTTGCTTAAGAATTACCTTGTTCACATCTGTGTGCGAGGGTGTAAATATATATACTGGCTAAAAATCTGCCTTAAGTTGATGGTACCAAACTATATTCTTTATTATATATACTAAGCAAAGTACTGGTCCATGACCGGACTGAAACATTTTAAGAACACCAGGGAGTGAATGGGTAAGAGAGAGAATGAAGAGGATAATTTCATAGAATTCAAAACATCACCGTTAGAATTTGTATATTACATATTTTATTTTTGGAATTATATTTTTTTTTTACATTTAAATATTATTTTAAAAAATGTAAATCCTTAACTTTTTGGCATGTTTTTGGAACATAAATCTATTTTTCTAAAAATTGTTTTGGTAATATGACAAAAATCAAAAATTCATTTCTAATTGCTTATTGCGTTAAGTAAATAACAGAATAATCAATTTATTTTCTTTTTTTTTCTCCTAAAAAGTAACAATTAAAAAGGCTAAGTATTTAAAATTGTTCCTTAATTTATTCAACTCTATCGGCTGAGGCTGTAGAATACATCGACATGCACCTCTCTGTTTACTGATTTTCCTGTACATAGTGTATTTAATTTTATTTTTTTGTTATTGTTTCAGAAAGAAACTATTATTATAAGTTGTTTTTAAATCTTACCTGTTTATTTAGTACGGTAATTTTACTTGACACAAAGCGCCTGTTTTTGTTCAAATTTTTGCAGAATTTAATGTTTTAAAATGTATAAAAATTAATTACAAATGTAATATTATTTTGCTTCTTTTATGATGCTCATTATATACTCTTTTTGACTAAGATAAAAATTTTGAGCCTTAAATAATCAATTAAATTAATTTTAAAAATTTGTTTTTTAAAGTGAAATTGCCACTTGAATTGTTGATACCTAATAAAAATACTAATTCAATTTTTGCTTTTTTTAAAACTGCATGCTCATTATACTCTACTATTTTGAACTCAAACAAAAATTTGACCTTAAATCAATTGATTAAATTAATTTTAATTCGTTATTTAATTTTGATATCTAATAAAAATAAATATGCTAAAATTATTGCTTAGAATAACAGCCCCACCCAACACCTTACTGTATAAAAAGACGATTTTTTCATTTCTATAAATACTTTAGAAATAACAATCATCTTTTTTTATACCAGTCGGGTTGGTTGGGGGTGTTTTAAGACGGCACTTCAAAACCTGTCTCACGAGGAGTTGAGGTGGAAAAGAGTCTAGGTGAAGCCTACAGATGACATTGGTCTGATGCCACTTCAAAGCAGAGTTGGGGGCGGGGCATTGAAGGTTCTGTTAACGGTTTGTTTTGTTTTTCTGTTTTGAATTAAAACTTGACCTTGTGTTGAGGGTAAGTGGGAAGTCGGGGTGAAAGTGTCAGTATATGGTATTTTTAATTCATTTAATCATTGAAATTATATCAACTTATTATGTTTGTTGTTTGTTTTTAAAACAGCATATCAACCCGTCTTGCGGTTTATGTCATGCCTAACGGTTAGAGACGTATTACATAATTGTATTGTATATTTATACTTTTAGTAATTGGTATTAACAATGTGTTAACATTATTGGGATTATGTTTATGGTATGATTAGTGTTCATTCTATATTCTATGCGTATAACTTTTATTTCCCTAAAAAAAGAGAGAATAGTCCTCCCTATGTTGAACGTTTTCACCTTAATTAGTAAAAACCAAATTCTTGTTTCCTTGTTAATACACCTATGTGATCTGTATGCAGATTTCGAATCTGAGTGATATCTCTTTNAAGAGAGAGAATTGAAAAAAAAAAAAAAGTTAAATAAATTCAACACATATTGCATGTAAATTGCCTTCAAATCTTTATATTATATATATATATTATTATATATATATATATATCAGCAATGTAGTAGTAAGGAAAATCTGGACTTGACATAAATATATATATATAGTATAATATATATATATATATACTATAGTGTGATATGGTCACTATTTCAGCTTTTGCTGGATTGGTGTACCAAAGCAGTATAATGGTAGAGTGCTCAATATAAAATAGAGCTGTTATATAATAATAATAAGATAATATATAGGTTTTACCATATCTATTTATTGGTTGACAAAGGAACTTTACAACCATATTGGTTTCATGCGATGCATTCATCAGGTGAAGATGTTTCAAATGTATAGTTATATAATATATATATTTTGTAGGGGTACCAAGTTTCTTGGTACAAGAGTAATTCTAGGCTGGTCCTATTCTCTACCAGTAGTTTGTTGAGAGTTTCAGTTCCGTATGAGAGCTCAATGCTTAATTTTTATAAACAGAGCAAATTTATTGTGAATAAAAGGCTAACGCATGGGTATCGTAAATTCACTTACCATGTGTATTTATAGGCTTTTACTACAAAATAATAATAATAATATATATAATTTGTGTTCAAGTCAGATTTCCTCTATTGTTGCTTATCTTTGTTTTAAATTTTTATTAAAATTTTTTATTTTATTATTTATATTATATATTTTTTTATTATTTATTTATATATATAATTTATTATATATTTTTTTAATATTAATTGCAGCCATTTTCTCTGTCTATGTTGTCCTTTGTTTTTTGTATTGCCTTTTGGATTATTTTTGGTATATATCTGGGTAGAATTGCTGATGTATTTGTCCATTATGTCATTGTATCCTGATGTACAAATTAGAGACATAAAACTTGTTATACATTATAATGTGCGCATTATTTTAACTAATATATTGCCTACAAGAAAATATGCTGCCTAAATACACACACACATATATATAATATATATATATATATATAATATATATCAACAATGTAGCCGTAAGGAAAATCTGGACTTGAACACACACACACACACATATATATATATATATATATATAATATATATATATAAGGAAGATTACATAGAGAGAATTAGATATAATAATTGAAAATTATCATGACAAGCAAACTCGACGTATACCACATGCGACATGCGGAACACTGTACAGTCGAAACAGCTGTACAGTGTTCTGCATGAATATATATATATATATATATATATATATATATATATATATTATATATATTCATCAAAAATTGCTACAACATTTTCATTATAGTAAGCAATTGTAGTTAATCCAAAAGGGCTCAATAATATTTTGTAAAATATATATAATATTTATATATATATATATATATTATTATAGTATTATAGTCGTGTATACCAGAAATACATATTGAGTTTCACGCATAAGGATCTTCAGGGTTAAATCCACTGAATTAATCAAGATATTGATGAATTACAGCTAATTTATCCGAGTAACACTTACACCAACCATGTATTGAGACCAAACGCAATATTTTTCAACTGTAAGTCATTCCTTTTATTATATATATATATTATATCGATAAATCTAATGAGTCAGACAAACCTACTAAAAGTTTTGCTTAAATGCTCTTCAGGGCTAAGATATGACTATATATATATATATATAATATATATATATAATATAAGATTTTTAGGGTGTTACATCATGTAATGTTTTGCAAGCTAGTCTCGCAGATCTTTACTATTGAAAAGCTAGGTGATCTAGTGGAAACCAGTACTTTCAGCTTCACTTGAACATAAGCCCATCTTTTTTGCCTTCAGAATAGAATAGAAATTCAGAAGATTTCTCAGAATTTTTTAGATGAGGCTTGATAATTAGTATTATTTGGACTATTGTCCTCATCTTCATTGTTATCTGTTCAACGTTTCGGTCGATGTGCCCTCAAAGTTCCGTGATGGCTCCTGATTACGACAAGCAGGTTCCCAAGTTTGAAAAGAAGGTTCCTAAGTCTGAGATGGTTCCTGTGTCTGACAAGAAATACCTGAAGAAGGCCGGAGGACACATCGGCCAAAACGTTGTACAGAAAACAATGAAGATGAGGACAATAGTTCGAATAATACAAATAATACTAAATTCAGAAGAATCTGCAGTAATTCAATTATTCCAAATATTTCTAAAAGAGGTTGACATAATCAATATGTAATACACCATTCTTAGGTTTGGTTTGTTTTGTTTTTACGGTCATATCAACCTCGTGGGTCATTTAATGCCAACAAAGTTGTGAATAGATTCATTCTTAATGCATAATACAATTTTGTTATCAAATCATGTTTTTTCTATTTAACCCATAGATGGGACCCTAACAGGTACTACACCACTCCGGGTCAGGGTGGACCAGGAGCAATGATGATGAGGGGTGCTCCACATTCCCCAAAACCTCCAAAACTGGAACCTCACCATTAGATAGAGTTTAACACATTCCCAGGACATGTAGAACCCTCAGCCACCGCCTTCTAGCACCCATATGAATAAGAAGGATTGGGGGTTGCCATAAGGGCAATAGGGTTGGGCAATCAATAGGTGCTAAGGCTTGACGTGACCAGCCGATTGTTTCGGAGGTGGCCTCTCCGACCGCCTGTTCTAGCCCCAAAAAGCCTAAAGTGGAATATTGCAAGCCATGGACTGCTCAGCCACCTGAGTTCTATCCTTAAACATCATGGTCGCAAACCCATGGCCAACAGGTGGCCCCATTGGGGGAGTCTTACCCTCTGCAGAGGTGCAGTCGGGTGCATTTAACACCCAGCCGACAGGGGCGTTGTACTGTTTTGCTTGTTTCTTTAATGTTACATTTCACATAAAATTACCCCCAAAATATATACAACGCAGGTACTACTACTCTAGGTCAGAGTGCACCTGGAAGTAATGGCTATCTCCAGTGCTCGAAAGAGGACTTGGAAACGCATCTTCGGAAAAAGTACACTGACCCACTCACCAACATTCCTCTGGAACATCTAATGAACTAAAACGGTCCACATTCCCCGGAAGAAAAATTTGACAATTCACCTCTGAATCTAGGTGAAATAAGAGACTTTGTCAAAAAAGCAAGAAGCTAAGAGTTCACCAGGGATTAACGGTATTTCGTATATCTATTTACCAACCCCTCTGCATGAGCAGGATGTGACACAAGGTCAATTCTTAAGCGGAGTTCAAACAGGTTTGAATTTAGAGTTTTCCTTCTCCTAGACTGGTTACCTAGCCATGGTTAAAGAACCCAGTCTGCCCTGCTATTTACCCATAGCTGGAGGGAGAGTAGGATTCATACCTTCCCAAGGGTATTAGCACTAAGTGAAATGCAATTACCACGTCCAGGGTTTGAACTCGGGGCGACGAGTCCATTTCCCATGACTTTAACATTACACCACGCGCTTCTACTACGGTATTCGTATAAGCTCTATAAAAGATGCCCTAAAATATTAACACTTCTCTGGAGGCTCTTACAGAAAGCCACATAAAGAAATTTATCGTGGAGGATTGGGGATTAGCTGATGGAATCCATATTCCAAAAGATTGGAACCAGTTTCGACCAATTTATGAATCGCACAATTATAAAATACATCCACAAAAAATCAACCTGTAAAGGAAACTTGAGTACCAACTTTTATTTCACACTTTAAAAGTTTTTGGTATTAAATAACCCACAAGATTATAACAGCCATTAAATAAACAAAATGAAGTTAATGAAAATTATTTATACCAATTTGAAGATATTAAGAACTTGAAACATAGAAACTTTTATCAAAATGACTTGTTTCAACATTAATGACCCAAAAAGGTTGATATGCTGTAAAATAAACCAAAAAAATTGCATTAAAGAAATTTAAGCTTATTAGAAAATACAAATTCTAGTTTGAAATTAAACAATTTTTAAATAGAATTATGGAATTAGAAAAAAAAACAAAAAAAAAACAGTTTTAGATGTTAATCAATGAATATCTATTTGCCTATGATTTTCCTAAATTTCAAAGAACTAGATATGTCTAGATTAAAATCATGGTAAGAGTGGCCTGAAGCTAAAATTGACTTAGTCTAAATATAGCCAATTCTCACTCAATGATCTCAAAATTTTAACAAAGTGTGTAAAAACTAAGTTTAAGGTAAGATCTTTTTCGGTTCATTGCTATCTCCAGTGCACCAGAATTGGAACCTTACCAGTTTATCACCATACCCAAGGACATTAAGACCTTCAACCACTACTGCTAGAACATGTATGATAAAAAGGGTCGGGGGTTTGTCAGAAGATCAATAGGGTCAGGAAAACGTGATCGGGGTATTACTGTCAACAGTGATTTACGTTGGACGAAACACATCTCTAAAATTCAAAAAGGCTGAGGGTGTCCTGGCGTCACTCAGCAAGACCTTTGTCAGCCACTCAATGACTATCTATCTAAAGCTGTACAAAGGTGCAGTCACACTTGAAATTTGCATCACCAGTCTGGAACCACTATCTTGCTCAGAACATTAACCTCCTAGAAACTGTACAGAGACGTGCAACCAAACGAATACGCTCCATCAGGCATCTACCATATCTTGAACGTCTCGCTGCCCTGGAAATGGATTCGTGAAACTTCAGTGTCTGGCAACTGACCTGGTAAATGCTCATAAGGTCATTAATCATCTAACAACAGCAACCTTGAGCACCTTTTTGATCTCCATCTTTCTAACACACGTGGGCATGCCTACAAAGTCAGAAAACAGCACTGCTCACATGACTTTCAGAAACATTTCTTCACACTCAGAATTGCGGAGGCATGGAATAAGCTGCCCGCATCTGTTGTAGGCTGCTGAACACTAAATCTTTTAAAGCCTCCATGCTTCTTGTAGTCTGCTGACACTATACCTGATGCCCTCTCCACACACATATGCACACATACACGCATATTACTACTGTATGCTGTTCATGTTCTGACACTAATACATTATACTGTGTACTTGACATGAGACTTTGATGAGTTGTGTGGCACCTGAGCACTGTACACATACATTTATATTATTACTGTAAACTGTTCATGTTCCTGACAAATACATTATACTGTGTACTTGACATGAGACTTTGATGAGTTGTGGTACACCTGAGCACTGTACACATACATTTATATTATTACTGTAAACTGTTCATGTTCCTGACACTAATACATTATTCTGTGTACTTGGCATGAGACTTTGATGAGTTGTGGTGCACCTGAGCACTGTACACAATAATTTTCATTATTATTAAATCATATAGGTACTAGGGCTTGACAAGACCAACTGATTGATAAAGAGGAAGCCTCTCCGACCAACCGTCTAGCACAAGTAAGGGCCAAAATGGTGTTGCATGTCATGGACTGATAAACCACCAGGATTCCATCTTAAGAATCATGGGTCATCACTCATGGCCAACAGGTGGCCTCATGGGGTCGGGCTTACCCCTCTACAGAGGGACAGTCAATATATTTGTGACGGAGAACGAGAAAAAAAAAGAGCAAGACATTGTCTTGCCTGCCGGGATCGAACTCGCGTCCTCCGACATGCAAAACCAAATGCGTTTTGGGCAACTGGACGGACATGAGGTTCGACTGATGTGCCCGGATGTTTGGCTAATATGCCCATAAAATAACAAGTGAGTCAAGCACTGGGCAGTCAGCAGAAGCAGTCGACGACGAAGCACTTTTCAGTAAAGAAATGGATTTTAGTCGAAACGAAACAAAACTAAATAGGAAATGTGATTTTGAACTGCTAAAGATTATTTCGACAACGTACGACGACAGATTTTCCAGCTGTTGGACGAAGAATGTGTTGACCAACAGAGGAAGTGAGAAGACGGAGAACTCACTTGTTTTTGGTTCCCCCTCGGCGGGAGCTTGTTGATTCGAAGTCTATTTCGCCCCATAAATTTCTCCCCCTTCTATAATATTCTACTGCCCAGCTGACAAGGCTATCATTAAATATTGGTTTTATATAAAAAATTTTAATTAGTGAAATAGATCACTAATTAGAACTGAGCCTATTCTAGAAGTGGCCATTCCATGTGGAGTTTTAACAGGTTTAATTCAGAGTTTTCTTCTCCTAGACTGGTTGCCTAACCAAGGTTAAAGAGCCCAGACTGCTCTCTACTGTTTACCCATAGCTGGAGGTAGAGTAGTTGGATTCATACCTTTCCCAAGGGTATTAGCGCTATGTTGAACTGTAGCTTTGTCCAGGATTTGAACTTGGGTCAACGAATCCATTTCCTACAACTCTAACCATTTGACTACGCACCTCCAACCAAAATATAACTAATGATATTACAGGTAGAATTATTAAAGGCATTTTTATTCTAATCTAACAGGTACTACATTCTCTCCTGCATTATTGTGCAGTAAGTATTAAATATAAACGCTCATAAGTCATTAATATCTTGACAACTACAACTTGAGCATCTTTTTGATCTCCATCTTTCTAACACACGTGGGCTATGCCTACAAAGTCAGAAAACAGCATTGCTCACATGACTTTCGGAAACATTTTTCATGTTCAGAATTGCCGAGGCATGGAATAAACTGCCTATGTCCGTTGTAGGCTGCCGAAACACTGCATCTTTCAAAGCTCCATGTTTCCTGTAATCCACCACACTATACCTGATACCCCTCTCCATACACATATGCACACACACGAACACATACATATATATATTTTTTTTTTACGGCATATCAACCTCAGTGGGTCATTTAATGCCGATAAAGTTTTGAAAATAATCATTTCTTAATGGATAATACAATTTTTTATAAAATACATTTTTCTATTTAACCCACAGCATGGGACCCTAACAGGTACTACCACTCCGGGTCAGAGTGGACCAGGGAGCAACGGTGATGAAAGGGTGCTCCACATTCCCCAAACCTCCAAAAACTGGAACCTCACCATCAGATAGAGTTTAATGTCATTCCCAGGTCATGTAGACCCGCAGCCACCACCTTCTAGCACGCATGAGAGGATTAGCATCGTTCATGATAAGAAGTGATGGTGGGTTGCCATAAGGGCAATAGGGTTGGAAAATCATAAAGACATAGATATTATTACTGTATGCTATTCCTGTTCCTGACATTAGTACATTATTCTATATAGTTTACATGAGCCTTTGATGAGTTGTGGTGCACCCGAGCACTGTGCACAATAAATTTCATTATTATAAAACCGCATAGCGCAAAAGGTATTTACCAATCATATTTTTATATCATCAAATAAAGTTAAATATATGAAAAATTTCTGGAGGTAAATTTTTTCCAACTCGTTGACATGTGAATAAAAATTTTGTATAAAAGATCTGAATTTTTTCTAATTTCTAATATGTTTTATCTTCTGCAAAACAATGACTTCCTGATGGTACATAAAGTAAGTAAAGTGGAGCGCCACACCTACCATCAGCTGCTCACTTTACTGCACAGATCCCTGTGCTACTCATCTGCTGAGTTGACGAAGGCTGGTATCGAACCAGGAACCTTGAAGTTCCCAGCCGAACACTCTACTGACTGAGCTAAATCGGCCCTATATGGTACATAATGATGCTAAAAAAACAGGGCATATCAGGTGGTGTAATACTAGACTATTCTACCATTATTAGTGAGTTCGTGTCTCACTGGGTGCCCCCAAAATCCGGTTTTGTGCCACAACTAAGCAAAATAGTTTTATCATGTTTTAAATAGTTTTAAATAGAAAACAAGAGAAGATAACTCATAAAAATAACACAAGAGTTACTTCCCTTATAATATTTTATTTTTAATTCTTTTTAGAAGTATATTATATAATTTAAGTTTTAAAATCTACTTTTTATACAAAAAATTGTCATCGACCTATAGAAGAGCAATGATTTTGTTGGGATTAATTTATTGATTTTAATGGCATGTCAACCCATCTCGGATTATTCTATGCCTAGAGGTTAGTGAATCGAATTTATTGTACGTTATTGTACATTTGTGTACTTGTTTCTTAAGAGTTTTTTTTTTTTGGTCCTATTGAATCTGAATAATTTTTCAACGGATCTATTTGACTCATAAATGGGACCATAACAGGTATTATAACTCCAGGTCAGAGTGGACCTGGGAGTAATGCTAATGAAAAGGTACTGTACACACCCCCAGATCTCCAGAACTAGAGCCTCACCATCAGATGCAGTTTAATGTCATACCCAAGACACCCTTTGGGAGAGGAGGATCTTAACTCTTTGCAGAGGATACATTCAAATTTATATCTTTTGAGCAGTAGTATCTTTATTTCTTTTGCATACAGTCCTATAAATCTATTAATAATGGAGATTTGCTTCCGGTTTTTGTCTGTAACAAAAATTACGTCACTGCTTACGTCACATTACCCAAAATCGTCATAACATAGAATAAATACACTCCAAATTTGAACATGCAACATTAGACAGTCCTCATTGTTTTTTAAAACATGTTTTAATAAATACATGACTGGTATTATATATATATATATATATATATATATATATATATATATATATATAGTTTGTTTTATTTTAATACATATTTAATGTTTACATTTCAAATTGTTTTATTTTTTAATCCTTTAATGAATTTGATTTTACTTACTTACTTAGGGTACAAACTCGCTGACATTGAATTTTTTACTCCCACCCCTCAGGCAATATGTTTCAAAAATCTATTTTTACATCGCCCGGAGGGTGTTTTTTATTTTGCTAGTATAAATAATTGGACCATTGACTTTTAGGCACCCCTTTTGCGATCTTGTTTCATAAGGACATTTTTTCATTTACACCATCAACATCCAGTTGTTTGTTAAGGGTTAGGGTTAGGGGTTAGTTTTATAATTTTTAAAAAAACCTCTAAAAATCAACTGTTAACAAACAAGCGGATGTTCTTCTTGAAAGGGCAGGGTTAGCTCAGTCGGTAGAGTGTTAGGCTAGAAACCACAAGGTTCCTAGTTCGATACCAGCCCTCGCCAACTCAGCATATGAGTAGCACAAGGATCTGTGTGATAAAGTAACGAGCTGATGGTAGTTGTGGCACTCCACCTCAGATGTTAAAATAATCTCCTTGATATAGCACTAGTGAAAAGGGGATAGACTCCCTCGCTGATTGGCTGATACCGACTTTAGGCCACCCCAACGACTTTACTTACTTTTACTTTACTGTTCTTCTACAAGGATGGCTTTGTTATTAAATAACTGTTGTGAGGTTTCAAGAGGTCAAATAAGAACAAAACGACGGGTAACAAATGTAGAAAAATGTATTAACAGAAAGTAGTCAAATACAATAGAGAGATGTGGAAATTACGTCCGACGAACAGAGTTATTGGCACTCGCATTGGCTTACTGCTAAGCCACAATTATCCCTGTTATTTATAGTAACCTGTCGGTGCATTCCATTAGTCTTATAGGGTGTATCACCTATAACAATAACCCACAAAGGTTGATATGCCATTAAACAAATAAAACCAAACCAATCAAGATGATAGTATCAACTGTGTTGGCAAATTGAGAAATGTAGCCTAGTCATAGAGAACTGCTATGTTGGTGATGACCAATCATCTGATGGGTTTGGTTTCTTTGTTAAATGGCATATCAACATTTCTGGGTTATTTAATGCTAAAGCCATCCTTGTAGAATACTACTGTATGGCTGCACCACATGGATGAAACATTTGGAGAAAAAGCTAGATGGGAACTACACAAGAATATACAGCACACTGTTTTGAACAAATCCTGGAAGCAACAGCCAAAACAGGAGGTATAACCGCCACTTTACCTCCCATCATACAAACCATCCAAGGGAGATAAACAAGACATGCTGTGCACCGCTAGAGAAGTAGGGACAAACTTGTAAGCAACATTTTCCTATGAACTCCTATTACTTGTGTTATTCGGACTATTGTCCCCATCTTCATTGTTATTTGTACAACGTTTTGGCCGATATACCCTCCGGCCTTCTTCAGGTATTTCTTGTCGGACTCGGAACCTTCTCGGACTCGGGAACCTTCTCGGACTCGGGAACCTTCTTTTCGAACTTGGGAACTTTCTTGTCGTATTTGGGAGCAATCACGGAACTTTGAATCTAACCCGAAGGTTCCCGAGTCCGACAAGAAATACCTGAAGAAGGCCAGAGGGTATATCGGCCGAAACGTTGTACAAATAACAATGAAGATGGGGACAATAGTTCGAATAACGCAGATAATACTAATCTTCAAGCCTCATCTCAAACATTCAGAGAAATCCTATACATGGGCATACAAGTTTTCACTACCCAGGAAAAATTTTACATACACTAGCTGGTAATCTTAACATTAGCTACTTAAATGAGAGTAACCTCCCCCCCTTTTTTTTTTTCACTTTGAGGAAGCCGTGTGTTTTATTTTGTAAAAACACAGATTTGGGGTATACCTATTGTTAGTATATCAGGTGTGTGCTAGATCCCCGCTCCTACTTATAGACTAGGCGAGATCATGTGATCTATCTCTTGGCCAATCACTGGCAGTACTCTGAGGCTGATACAATACTTAACCCCGACCCTACTGGTCATAATTACACCGACGTTCATAGACGGACATAGGATTCAATCACTGGACCTTTATCAATACGTAGGATAGGACTTATACGCTTACCAAAGGATTCCATAACATAGGACTTTCTTTAAGCTCTTTTCAACTGGCCAAGAATGGCATTTAAAAACTTTAAACCTATACTTTTCTAATATACAGGTACTCTCATAGAAATATTAACATCTTTTTTTTTTTAAATCACCAGTGGGAGATTCTAAGCACATGTTGACAGGGATGGTGAACACGGGGAGACTGTTTGAAAATATATTAAAGGTATTCCTATAAGGGTGTTAACATTTTTAAATCGATTTTTAAAAAAAAGAAGTTAATATTTCTATGAGAGTACCTGTATATTAGAAAAGTATGGGTATACCCAATTTGTTGAAAAATCCGTATTTTTACAAAACAAAACACATGGCTTCCCCAAAGTGAAAAAAAAAACAAGAAGAGGTTACTCTCATTTAAGTAGCTAATGTTCAAGATTACCCACTAGCTTTGTATGGACACTGGGGGCCAGCTAGAGGACCTACCAAGATAACTAGAGTCAAAGCAATCCCATTTTGTTGTTGATGATGATGATGATGATGAAAAAAACAGATTTGCCATTTTTGTAGTTCCAGTTACATAAAAAAAATCCCATTATCTTAATATAGAAACTAAAAATATGACCAATCATATAATTGAATCATATTTAACTCTTGAATATTAATTTGATATAAACACTGCCTCATAATGGTTAATAAATTATAAGAGACTGTCGAGTTAGATTCTTACTGGGTGCACTGTATTTCTGGTCTTTTACTAAAACTAAACTAAATTAAAAGGGTTTTGTAATTTGCTTGAAGCATTGTGTTTATATTGGTTTGTTGGTTGGTTTTGAAGGCTATCACAATGCAAGTGTAAAGAAAAAAGAAGGTAACTGTGGTGTTGTTTGTTAACCTGTGATTTATTCTCATTTCTTAATATTTCGGGATAAAAATCCCTTTTACAGAAGATTACTAGAACTGAAATTGTTGCTTGTGGCTGTTCATTTGTTCTGTCTCATGTCTTCCAAATTCTGGTGGGGGGCCTGTTTATGTGTGTGTTTGTGTGTTTGTGTGTAAGTATAAGTGTGTGTGCGCGTTTAATTTAAACTAAATTAGCTTTAAAGTGTAAGAAAGATAACTCCTTAAAAAAAACATCATTTTGATTATAAGAGTTATTTCCCTTGCAAATGAATTGTCCCAAGTAGTCACTTATCAAGAGCAGTTTGGTTTGGCAAAAGGCTAGAAGTATCGAGCACCGGGTGAGATTTGAACTCACTAACAATGGCCTTCTAGCCTAACTCGTTAACCATTACACCACAAGAGGCAGCCTAGGCCTAGGCAATATTGATTTCATCTCATTTCAAAACCGGTGTGGTATGTTATTATAGAAACCAAGATAAATTTTATCAAGCCATTACAAGTGATTTCATTAGTAGTGGTACCTTGACTTACGAGTTTAATTTGTTAAGCTCGTAACTCAAAATTGAATTACGAGCTTAACAAACTCGTAAGTCAAGGTACCTCGTATGGCAAATCAATTTTCCCCATTGAAATAAATTGAAATGCCATTAATCTGTTCTAACTCCCCACCAAAAAAACACAAAAAAACACCCTATTGTTTTTGTACATTTTTTTTTTTTGAATAAGAAAAATAGCACTGTATATTATGAAAACATAATAAAATAGAATGTAATGAACGATGTGCTGTAATGTGTTTTACTGTTTATCTTTAAACACAATACTTTTCTTTGGCATAAAAAATTTGGAAAATTTAAATGTTTTTAGTGAACTTATTAACATAAGCGTATCCAAAGTTTTCTCATATCTTAAATTTTAGCCCTCAACACAATGCAAAAAGTTGACCAAGTGACAGTTTTGTTGCATAATCTATGTGGCGGCATAGATTATTGACAACACTGTCTAGATGGAAATTTACAAACAGTTGGTGACCATTTGACACCACAGAGGGAAAACATGTAAAGTCACGTGCAAGCTAGTTGATTCCTCAGTACCAGCGTGGACGTCAGGCAGGAGGCATGTCTTGCCTTAGCTGTGGTGCACTGTGTTTAGTTAGAGAAAGAAGTTTAGTTAAGAATAAAAGTCTTAAAGAAATAACATGGTGTTGTTGGTTGATGCATGTTTTGGCAAAAAGACTGACTAAGAAGAAGAAAATGAATCAAAGACGAACAACCAATAGGAATAGAAGTTAACATGGTGACTAGACATCACACGAGCGTCCAGAGAAGAAAGTTATGCATCTATGCATCTCTCTGTCTACCTGTCTATCTCTCTCCCGTCTCTCCAGTAAAAGAACACTTGTATATATGCCCAACATGTGGGTATAGGTATATAAAAAGCTTAAAACTTAGAAAACTTCTAAGTTCGATATATAGATATATATAGATATAGATATATGTTTATATTTAAATATACAAATATACATTTATATATATATATTATAATCAATATATCTATATATATGTATATAATATTTATATATAAATATATTTTTACATATATATATATGAATACATTTGTATATATATATACATACATACATACATATATATTTACATATATATATGAATACATTTGTATATATATATAATACATACATACATACATATATTTACATATATATATGATACATTGTATATATATATATACATACATACATACATACATATATATTTACATATATATATGAATACATTTGTATATATATATACATACATACATATATATATATTTATATATATATATGAATACATTTGTATATATATATATACATACATACATATATATATATTTATATATATATATGAATACATTTGTATATATATATATATTACATACATACATATATATATACATACATACATTCAGAAGTCAAGGTATCACTGTATTACCAATAAAAAATATATTTTGAAACACTAATTAAAAAATATAAAATTTTTATTTACACATGAGGTAATTAAGATTTTGAATCCTCATCAGTTTTCCGTCGTTTCAACTGATAAGGTTCATTTCTTCGAAGCAATGGGTCAACTGGGTCAGTCACAGAGGGTTCATCATACACAGTGGAAATAATAGGGCCGTGCCATTCCTGGAATTCTTGCCTTTTGTTAAAAGTTCTTTTTCCTCGTTTTGGTTCTTGGAAACTGAAAAAGAAAAAAATAATTTCTTGTAAACTCATTGACTGAAGATAAAACAAAAAACTTATGTACAAACACTTAAGTTCCCAAAATTCACACTCAATTGTCCAATTGGACACATGGTCTAGTGGATAAGGCAGTTAGGTTAAGACAGTTCTAAGTGACAGTTATCTCTGTGTCCCGAGTTCAATCCTGAGTAGAGGCAGTTAGAAAAATAATTAACACAACTCCTACCCCAGCTATGGTTAGCGGAATGAGAACAGGACTGAATAAAGGGTTAGGTTCAAAGTTCTGTGATGGCTCTGGATTACAACAAGAAAGTTCCCGAGTTCAAAAAGAAGGTTCCCAAGTCCGACAAGATTCTCGAGTCCGACAAGAAATACCTGAAGAAGGCCGGAGGACATATCAGCCAAAACGTTGTACAAATAACAATGAAGATGGGGACAATAGTCCGAATAACGCAGATAATACTAAACACTTAAAACTAATAAAATAATTCAATGAATTATAATATTTGTGTAATAGGAATGAAAGTGAACTGGGGGGTGGGCAGATAGATAGATATGAACCAGCAATGGGAAACTGACAATAATATACTAAGATAGATAGGCATTCATATACCTATGTTGATATATAAGAACAGTCTGTTCTAGATAGCCATTGCAGAATGTTAAATAAGTGTGGTGAGATTGATTCACTACGCCCTACGCACTCTGCAATTTATATATACTAGCACAAAATAAAAAACACCCTCCGGGCGATGTAAAAATAGATTTTTGAAACATATTGCCTGAGGGGTGGGAGTAAAAAATTCAATGTCAGCGAGTTTGTACCCTAAGTAAGTAGAATCAACAAATTCATTAAAGGATTAAAAAATAAAACAATTTGAAATGTAAACTTTAAATATGTATTAAAATAAAACAAACTATATATAGATATATAATACCAGTCGTGTATCTATTAAAACTTGTTTTAAAAAACAATGAAGACTGTCTAATGTTGCATGTTCAAATTTTGAGTGTATTTATTCTATGTTATGACGATTTTGGGTAATGTGACGTAAGCAATCCTCACAATGAGACTGATTACATCCAGGTTACTCTGCACTGCCCATGCGGAATTTCAACAGTATTTCAACGACAAGGGGGTGGCAAGTTCAATTTCCGTGGTCACTCGCCATACTCCTCCCCCTTGCACAGGCCAAACATATCCCGACGCGCTTTGTTCGTGGGGGTTGGGAATCTGCTTGTCCACAATTTGATAATTCGGTTCCTGACCTTAATAATAATACTGGACAGTGGCTACCCAGTGTTGCCTGGGTAAGTGGGGGAGCAAAAAGTTTATCTCGCAAATCCATTATTACTGAATCACGAGTTGGATCCTCCAAGGATGCCCCATTAAATGCAAAGGGGTATATAACACTCAGTACCAATCACCTGATTCTTGTTTTTATTTTAAAGCATCTCAACCTCAGTGGGTCATTTAATGCTGACAAACTTTTGAAATGAATTAATTCTTAATGGATACTCAATTTTTTTATAAACATATTTTCCTATTTAATCCATAGATGGGACCCTAACAGGTACTACCACTCCGGGTCAAAATCAACCAGGGAGCAATGGTGATGAAAGGGTGCTCCACATTCTCCAAACCTCCAGAATTAGAACCTCACCATCAGATAGAGTTTAACGTCATTCCCAGGACATGTAGACCCTCAGCCACTGCCTTATAGCACCCATATGATAAAAAGGGTTTGGGGCTTGCCATAAAGGCAATAGGGTTGGGACAATCACATAGGTGCTAGGGCTTGATGTGACCAGCCGATTGATCAGAAGGAGCCTCTCCGACAGCTTGTCTAGACTAAATAGGGGCCTAAGTGGAGTGTTGCATGTCATGGACTGCTCATCCACAAGGATTCCATCCTTAAATATCATGGATCACAACCTACAGCCAACAGGTGGCCCCATTGGGGGGGGGGAGATTCTTACCCCTCAGCAGAGGTGCAATCAGTGTATTCTAAAGACCCAGTCGACAGGTAAAGAGGGGGATGGTAAGATTTGTTAAAATTGTACGAGAGTATGTGTGTAATATTATTATTATTATTAGTAGTAGTAGTAGCGATGTTATTATTATTGATATTATTATGTATTATATACATTGTGATATACACGTCTTTATCTATTTTGATTTACTTAGTTGTCTTTAATCTGTTAATATCATCTGTGTCTGTTTTCGATAATTTTTAATATCTGTCTCTCTCTTTTTTTTTTTTTGTTAATATTTATCTGTATGTCTATCTATCCATCTATTTAGCTTGAATGGGTTCGAGTCTATCAATCTATCTGTCTTATCTATCTTTAATAAAATGTGGAAGTGAGTGAAAGAAAATTGAGTGAGGGCTGACTTACCCAAATCCTGTTTTACAATGAGGGTTCTGACCCTCATTTGTAAGTGCTTCAGCGATGCCCAAGGTAGATGAGCCGAGTCCTTCTCCATCTTTCCAACCGTGTCGTTCCATTATCTTCCGCCCAAATCCTTTTGTGTGCTTTTCAAATTTACCAATGCCAGCAATACTGCCATCTTCATCCTCCAAACCATCTCTTCGCCTCTGGTCACGACGAATCTGGATCAAGTCACGTCCATCCATATCACCACTGCCTCGCTCATAATACCCAGACATGTCCACATCCCAGTCATCGGCAGTTTGCTCATCAAAGTCTACAACAAATAAACAAATTCTTTATGTGAGTATATATCTATATATATAAAAGAATGTTTATGGTATGTACATGTGAACTTATAACTCAAAAAAGAGATGTCATTCTGATTTGAAATCTCGCAGACATATTAATGTGTTTCTAACTAAGAAACACACAAAATTTGGTTCTTGATTTTTACTAATTAAGTGATATAATTTAATAATTAAACAAAAATCAACCAATTTCTAGAACTTTTCACAGTAAGGAAAAATAAAGTAAGGAAAAATTAGGTCAAAAAGGAAATGAATTAGACTAATATATTTCACTTTAACTCAACAGGCTAGGTACTCTCTCTTTCACCCAGTCTGTTCGTCTCTCTCTCTTTCTCTCTCTCTCTGCATTGTGATAGCCTTCTAAATCAACCTCTTAATAAATATCTAAGTTTTAATAGTGGAAAGTACCTAGGCAGCTTATATCATATAAAATTCTCTGACTTTGCCCGCTGGGTTCCCAGTTTTGATTTCTGTCGGAGGGAAATCATTAGTATACATCACTGATGAGACTTAATAAAGTCAAAACAGGCTGTACAATTTTCTATGTGCTGCACATTGTTTGCGGAGTTCACTTGTCATGATTATTTTTTATAATTATTGAATTTTATATGATGTACGCATTGTAATTGCCTTCAAGCAAAATATAATATAAACATATAATGATATATATATATATATATATATATATATATGTATATATATATACTAGAAATGACGTGACCCGTTGGGTCACCCATTGAGCTCCAGTTATTTTGTTAAAAAATAATGTAATTTATTTTAAATACATTTTAAACTATTTTTCGGTCAATTTTGCGCAAATTTATCGTAAACATGACCATCAACGCTGTCTAAGATGACGTAAAATCTGTATTTTACTAAATAAATTTGTCCCCCCACCCCTCCGATTGAAAAAATTACCAAAAAATCAGGGAAATTTCCAATTTTAATGACATTTTCACTGTTGATTTATCAATAAATGAATTTTATAATACATCAGTTATTTTATTTCAAAACTTTCTGACTTAATTAGGTATTTCTGCTAGAGTAAATTAATATTTACAATTCATTTATAATATGAAACGTCTAATTCTAAAACAAATATCAATTTAATAACTATGTTAATACCATAAAGATGTTAAAGTAAAATGAAAATACCAAAGAAATTTTTTTAGCAGATTAAAGACATTTTTATCGACAAATCACTTTTTTCGTGGTTGAAGGCGTTAAAAATAAGCCCTATTTTTATCGACAAGTAAAGGTAAATATTTAGCCCTGCTTAAATATTTCAAAGAAGGGGGGGGTAGAATATTTACATTTATTTGTCGTTAAAAAACTGGAATGTGTAAGGGAGGAGGTAAAATATCACTTTTCGGGAAAAACGCCTTTAGCGAAGATTGTTTTTTCAGCAGGGACTTTTTTTGAGTGAACACCGCATTTCTCCGAAAGCCCCATCAATTTTATTTATTTATCTTTTAAACCAAGTCACATTACGAATCTTAACGTTATTTTTTAGAAATTAAACAATTTTAAGTAGATTTTTGAGTTAAATTGAAAGTTTATTAAAAAAAAAAACTTTTTAAATATAAAGGAGAAACAGACGAAATTCTTCAAAACTTGAACAAATTAATAGTTTGCAAAGCGAATAAATATAAAATAAAATTATACAACCAGATCTGAGAGAGAGAGAAAAAGAGAGCCAGTCACTTCTGTTTATTTAAGTGTTAAGAAGGGAACACTCTTCTTTCTCTTCTCAACCAAGCTGATAGATACATAGATTGCATTACCAAGCAAGCAGCAGGCATTAACCACTCCCTGTAATCAAATGTTAGAAAGAAAACTGTGTTCTTTCTTTTCTTTTCTTTGTCCGCTTACGAGAGTAGATACAGTAAATAATATTGAGAGAGTGTATAGAAAATAAACAGGCAGATAGTAAAGACAGAGATGGGTTAAATTTTTACTTAATTGCAAATTACGACTAATTAGAATCAAATTAGATGGAATTTTTTTAAAACAATGATTAGATTAAATACTGAATTATACTCCGGGATAAGGTTTGTATCATTAGAATATTTAGGAAAAATTCCTTTAGGAAAGGAAAGTTGATAATCTCAGCTTTAGTATAATAATAAATATGAGGTTAGGAGGGTCAGAGTAAATCCGACAGAATGTGGTGAAGAATAGAGGGAAAAAGTGGAAAAAAAGAACAACTCAAACAAGTAGATGTAGGAGATAAAAAGAAAAAAAACTTACCTCCTTCCTGTTGTTTCCAAAATTGTGCATCCGTATAAAACACCAAACCACTTCCTCCTTTTTCCCATTTGAGTTCAATCTCATTCTCAAAGAGACGTTCTTCATTTCTCTCTTGATTGCTCGGGTCATCATGAAGGGCTTCATGTCGTTCCCATTCCTCACACTCGTCAACATCATCTTCCGAATGGTCAGAGCCTCGTTCAAACTCTATCATCTTTTCCTCAATCCTCAACGCCATCTTCTTTCTCCGTACCGACATTTCGTGTTTCCTCTTCTCCTTCGCTTTCTGTTTTTCAAATTCTTTCATTTTCTTTCTTATCATTTCTTCGTCAATTTCTTCATCAATTTCTTCATCAATCTCTTCCTTATTTAATATCTTTACAACATCATTCTTTATTACTGGTTTGCCCAATCGAATTCTTTCTTTAAACAAACTTCTATTTTTATCATTCTTCGCCCAACCTCTCTCTTTATACTCTGTCTCTTTCCTCCTCACTCTCTCTTATACTCTGTCTCTTTCCTCCTCACTCTTTCTTTTTCTCCCTCTTGACTCTCATCATTCCTCTCTCTATCTTCCATCTCTTTATCTCCTCCCTCTTTCTCTAATTCCCCTTCCTCCCACTGATTCCTTCTCTCCTCTCCTTCCACCTCCACTTCTTTAATTTTCTCCCTCTCATGACTACTACTATTCCTATTTCCCTCACTCTCCTCATCCTCACTATCACTCTCTCCTTCCTCTTGAATTTCTCCTCTTTCTTCCACCCGTTCCTCCACCTCTTCATCTTCAATCATTAGATCACAATCACTTGCCAATATTCCTTGCTCAGCACCAACATCACAATTCTCTGCATCCGCCCTGATATTTTCCTCTCTTAGATCCTCTTTTTCATTATCGAGAGATTGTACAATCGCATTTGATCCTTGGTCTTCAGACGCTCCCTCCATCATCTGCAATTCGTGTCCTGAACCGCTTGTAATTGGTAACCAAAAAACACTGACATCTTCATCCTGTCCAGAATCCTCATAATCAAACGGAACATTGCCATATCTTTTACTTTTGGCCGTTTTAGGGAACTTTAATTTCAATTTGGAAATAATCTTTGGTGGCAGCAAACATTGTCTGATAAGATCCAAGAAAACCAGTGTCGGTGTCCCCACATTTCCTTTGGGCATCACAGTTGGGGGGTGCAATTCAATTAAGTTGTTTAAGTCTTCTTCGTAGAATTCTTCTCGATCTGCAGACACGAAGGATTGTTCAAGACGAGTCTTGTATTGAGGTTCGTTATTGTCATCTGGGGAGAAAGAACAAAACATAAATTTAGAATAAACTAGCAGAGTTTTAAAAAAATCTCTTATCTACAAATAGATTGATAAAAATTCTGGTTATTTCCTAGTTGAGTAACATATTACAGAGTGACCCAGAAAAAACAGAACCCAAATTATTTATTTCCCATTAAACTAACCCTACCCCCCCTAGTTGAGTAACATATTACCGAGTGACCAGAAAAAACAGAACCCAAATTATTTATTTTCCCATTAAACTAACCCTAAACCCCAACCCTACCTAGTTGAGTAACATGATATTACAGAGTGACCCAGAAAAAACAGAACCCAAATTATTTTCCTATTAAACTAACCCTAACCCTTGTTGGACTTAAACTTTTAAAAATATTAAAATTAACAGTTTTATTACAAAATTTGTGGGTTTTGTTTTTTCTGAGTCACCCTGTAATATCCTGTTACTCAACTAGGGGTGGTTTAGGGTTAGGGTTAGTTTAATTGGAAAATAAATAAATTAAAAAGTTGAAAATAAATCTCTTATCTATATTTATGAATAGATTGATAAAAATTATTTTTCTATATATTTATTTTATTACCTTTTTTCTTTATATATATATATATATATATATATATATATATATATATCCTGGTTTATATATTCTAATTATTTTTCTATATATTTGTTTTATTACTCTTTTTCTTTATATATATATATTATATATATATATATTAATTTTCTATATATTTGTCAATTTCTCTTTTATTCTTTATACAGCATCTTACCTTTTGATTTACTGCTCAGCTTTATCTTGCAAATACGACAGGCACTTCTCATTGATTCTCCTTTCTCAGTTATCCAATGCCGACCATTATACACCTGAATCAGATCTCTGCATTGAGACTCAGGTAAACGGATAACACAACAACATGTGGCAGGTTGCTTGGCATCTAAAATAAAACAAAAACACAAAAAAAAAATTAACAAAAAGATTACTAGACATTTTGTTTGTTTGTTTTGTTTTACGGCATATCAACCTCAGTGGGTCATTTAATGCCAACAAAGTTTTGAAATAAATTCATTTTTGATGGGTACTCAATTTTTTTATAAACCTATTTTTTCTATTTAACCCATAGATGGGAACCTAACAGGTACTACCACTCTGGGTCAGAGTGAACCAGGGAGCAATGGTGATGAAGGGGTGCTCCACATTCCCCAAACCTCCAGAACTCGAACCTCACCATAAGATATAGTTTAACACCATTCCCATGATATGAAGACCCTCAGCCACCGCCTTCTAGCACCCTTATGATAAAAAGGACTGGGACTTGCCATAAGGGCAATAGGGTTTGGGCAATCATATAGGGCTTGACCGGACCAGCTGATTGATCTGACGGGACCTCTCCAACCACCCGTCTAGCCTAAGTAAGGGTCTAAGTGGAGTGTTGCATGTCATGGACTGCTTATCCACCAGGATTCCGTCCTTAAGCATCACGGGTCGCCACCCACGGTCAACAGGTGGCCCCATTTGCAGAGGTGCAGTTGGTGTATTCTAAAGCTCCAGCCGACAAGGCTAAAAGGTTTTTGTGTTTTTCGACATGTTCCTCTCGAATACAAATAACTTTTAAACAGGTTTATTTGATCCATGGATGGGATCTTAACAGATACTACCACTCTAGATCATAGTGGACCTGGGAGTAATGGCAATGAAGGAATACTCCACATTTCCCAGAACTCCCAAACTGGAGTCTCACCATCAGATGTAGTTTAGTGTCATACCCAGGACAAAACTTTGGTTATTGTATTTGCCTCTCATCCCACTTATGAGGGCGTGACACAAGGACATTTTTATGTGGGCCCACCCACAAGCCGAAGCTCATGGGTGGTAGACACAAAAAATGCGTTGATCCCGTCGTCATTCCGCCTCAGGTGCTGGGCAATAAACCCAGCCCTGCCCCTATAAATCGAGGGGGCAGGTGTTGCCTGGGGGGGATAGCCCCCCGGGATTAACACTGTTAATTTACATTAACAAATACAGGCCCCGAAAGGCCCGTGTTATTAACTTTGGTTATTTCCCAGTTGAGTAACATGATATTACAGATTGACCCAGAAAAAACAGAAACCAAATTATTTATTTTCCCATTAAACTAACCCTAAACCCCAACCCTCCCATTTGAGTAACATAATATTACTGGGTGACACAGAAAAAAACAGAACCCACACATTTTGTAATAAAACTGTTAATTTTCATTTTTTTTTAAGTTTAAGTCCAACAAGGGTTAGGGTTGGGGTTTAGGTTTTTTTGGTTTGTTTTGTTTTACGGCATATCAACCTGAGTGGGTCATTTAATGCCGATAAAGTTTTGAAATAAATCAATTCTTAATGGATAATACAATTTTTTTTATAATACATTTTTCTATTTAACCCATAGATGGGACCCTAACAGGTACTACCACTCTGGGTCAGAGTGGACCAGGGAGCAATGGTGATGAAGGGGTGCTCCACATTCCCCAAACCTCCAAAACTGGAACCTCACCATCAGATAGAGTTTAACGTCATTCCCAGGACATGTAGACCCGCAGCCACCGCCTTCTAGCATATGATAAAAAGGGGTTGGGGATTGCCATAAGGGCAATAGGGTTGGGGTTTAGGGTTAGTTTAATGGGAAAATAAATAATTTGGGTTCTGTTTTTTCTGGGTCACCCTGTAATATCATGGGATTTTGAGTATGATTTGCAAGTTTTACCCATAAATGTATAATAAAGGTATAAATCAATGATATATTAAAAAATTAATTTTAAAAAATGATTAAAAAATAAAACAAATAAAGACTAATACATAATAAAAAGCAAATAAATAAATAACAAATAAAAGAAAAAATACAAACAAGAATATTAATAAAAATAACTTAAAAAACAAGAATATATAAAAGATGATAAAACAATTATATAGACAAAGAATTTTTATTAATCTATATATAAATGTAGATGAGAGATTTATTTTTTTTTAACTTTTTAAATCCTGGGCAACACCTAGTAGCTCTACTAGTAATAAATTTTATTGAATTTTGGGTTATTAAGTCCAACGAAGGGGAACTACTCTTGACTGATAAATTATTTATTTATTTTCCCATTAAACTAAACTTGTCTTCTTTTTTCCTAGTAGATCAATAAATAAATAAATAATTTATCAGTCAAGAGTGGTTCCCCTTTGTTTATGTTGGATTTATAGGAAATAACCGAATTTTGGTCTTTGCTGATCTTCAATTTTCCTTTATAAAAGTATGTGATTAATTGTTGTAGTGATCGCAACTCATGTTACTCAACTAGGAAATAACCAACACTTTTTTTGCAGGGAAAAGGGGGTCTTACCTCCTGTAAGGGATACAGTCTGCATATTCTAAGCCCCATTACCAGGGCTTTGATAGGTGAGTAGTTACAACAGTATTAATATCTAAAGGCAGTTTAGGGTCTGATTAAAAAATAAAGATGAACAGAAAGATTAGTAGTAGATATGGTTATAATATTCAGGGGTGTCTCTCTCAGGTTCTGGGAACCCTGGGCAAGCTGAAATTCAGCATCCTTTAAAGTAATGTATTACATTACACAACAGCATGTGTCATACACAATTAGTAGACATTGCTATTTCCATAGAAAGCCATCTCCCAAAGGCCCTGGCGTCTCAGGTAAGCTGAATGCAAGGGAGCCCAACCTTTCATATTCCATGTCATTTTTTTTTTTTTTGCGTAAGTTCAGCAGCACCAGAAAAAAATTATTCTACTTCCAATAATTGTGGTAAAAATATTTACACATGGAGGAAAATAAGTATTTCACCCCCTGCTGATTTTCTGAGTTTGCCACCTTACAAAAATACGAAGGGTGTATAATTTTCAGGGTTAGTCTTGAAAGTGAGAGAATATAAAAAATTTGGTTATTTCCTATAAGTCTAACATGATCAAAGGGGAACCACTCTTGACTGATAAATTATCTATTTATTTAATGATCTACTAGGAAAAAAGAAGACTCCTCCCCCTTGCACAGGCCAAACATATTCGGATGTGCTTTGTTCGTGGGGGTTGGGAATCTGCTTGTCCACAATTTGATAATTCGGTTCCTGACCTTAATAATAATACTGGAAGTGGCTACCCAGTGTTGCCTGGGTAAGTGGGGGAGCAAAAAGTTTATCTCCCGAATCTATTATTACTGAATCGTGAGTTGGATCCTCCAAGGATGCCCCATTAAAATCCCTATGTAAAAAAAGACCTGGTTATTTCCTATAACTCCAACATAAACAAAGGGGAACCACTCTTGACTGATAAATTATCTATTTATTTATTGATCTACTAGGAAAAAAGAAGACGGGTTTAAGGTTTAGGGTTAGGTTAATGGGAAAACAAATAAATAATTTATCAGTCAAGAGTGGTTCCCCTTTGATCATGTTAGACTTATAGGAAATAACCAAAAATTTTTTTTAGAAAATCACATATCAATTTTTGAACATTTATTTGTATTTTATTGAAAAAATAAGTATTTCATCCCATAGGAAAATATAACTCAGTACTTGGTGAAGAAACCCTTGTCGGCAAGCACAACAACCAGGCGTTACCTGTAGTTGTTTACCAAGTTTTTACAGATCCAAGGGGGGTATTTTGGCCCACATGTCTTTGCAGATCCTCTCCAAATCATTAAGATTTGTCGGTTGTCATTTATAAAAACTCAAAGCTTCAGCTCCCTCCACAGATTCTCGAAAGGATTAAGGTCCGGAGACTTTTTAGGGTTATTTCCTATAAGTCTAACATAAACAAAGGGGAAACACTCTTGACTGATAAACTATTTATTTATTTTCCCATTAAACTAAAACTAAACCTAAACCAGTCTTCTTTTTTCATAGTAGATCAATAAATAAATAAATAATTTATCAGTCAAGAGTGGTTCCCCTTTGTTTATGTTAGACTTATAGGAAATAACCCCTTATAGATTAGCAAGAATATGCACCTTCCGGGTATAAGTATTTAAGTTTTAATGTAATGAAATATATTAAATTAGAAAGACGAACGAAATAAAATAAGAACGCATATAAAAAGATTACACTTATTTTAATTATATCTTAATTGGTTTCTATATAAATCATTCATAGGATTGATTTTAATATGTTGGTTGATAAAACAATAATGGTTATTTCCTCTAACTCCAACATAAACAAAGGGGAACCACTCTTGACTGATAAATTATCTATTTATTTATTGATCTACTAGGAAAAAAGAAGACAGGTTAGTTTAATGGGAAAATAAATAAATAATTTATCAGTCAAGTCCCTTCGTTGGACTTAATAACCCAAAATTCAATAAAATGTATTACTAGCAGAGCTACTAGGTGTTGCCCAGGATTTAAAAAGTTAAAAATATTTAAAAAATCTCTCATCTACATTTATATATAGATTAATAAAAATTCTTTACCTATATAATTGTTTTATCATCCTTTATATATTCTTGTTTTTTAAGTTATTTTTTATTAATATTCTTGTTTGTATTTTTTCTTTTATTTGTCATTTATTTGCTTTTTATTATGTATTAGTCTTTATTTGTTTTATTTTTTAATCATTTTTTAAAATTAATTTTTTAATATATCATTTATTATACATTTATGGGTAAAAACTTGGAAATCATACTCAAAATCCCATGATATTACAGGGTGACCCAGAAAAAACAGAACCCAAATTATTTATTTTCCCATTAAACTAACCTAAACCCCAACACTAAACCCTAACCCCACCCCTAGTTAGAATTAACAGTATTATTACAAAATTTGTGGGTTCTGTTTTTCCTGGGTCATGGAATTTAGAGTATGATTTGCAAGTTTTACCCATTTAGCTTTTTATGGAAAATGAGGGGTAAAAGGTTTTTTTAAACCTATCCCAGACAAAAATAGCTTGTGGATTTTATTGAACTTTGGTCTTTGCTAGTCTCCATTTTGTTTAATGAAAAGATGTGCACTCAGTTGATGTACAAACAGACATACGTACAGAATCTTTCTTTCATATATATAGATCACACGGTTTCAAGTAACTTGCTATCTAATAATCATTTGTTATATGGTTTTAAGTATTCATATCTAATAAAAATAATTAGCACAGTTGTATGGTTTAAGTAACTAATCTATTAATAATTTGTCTCTATTTGTCTGTAACCAAAATTACATCACATTACCCAAAATCATCATAACATAGAATAAATACACTCAAAATTTGAGTATGCAACCTTAGATGGTCCTCATTGTGTTTTAAAATAAGTATTAATGAATACATGCTCGGTATTATATATTTATGTATAGTTTGTTTTATTTCAATATGTATTTAAAGTTATCAGAACTAAGTTTCCATTTCAAATAAATTTGATAATTTTACGTACTTATGGTACAAACTTTCTGACATTGAATTTTAACTCCCACCTCCTCAGGCAATATCTTTCAAAAATTAATTTTTACACTGCCTGGACGGCGTTTTTTTTTTTTTTTTTGCTAGTAATAATAATATTTAGTTTTATTTGACCCATCAATCACTGTGGCTCACAGTGGATCTGGGAGTAATGGCAATAAAGGTGTACTCTCCATATCTCCAAAACTGGAACCTCAGCATCAATGTCATATCCAGGACACCATTTTGGGGGAGGAATCTTACCCCTCTGCAGAGGTCAGGCCCTGACACTAACTTTTTTCATGACTGTCCCAAACAAAAATTATCAACCATCCTGAATGGGGTTTGGACTGTCCCAAATGGGGTTAGGACCGTCCCGAAATCAAGTAGCATAATAACATGTAATAAAACATTAAGAAAAGCTGAAGCCGTGATAATTCTGGATATTTTGACAAAAAATCCATTTCCTAATATTTTGAGCTAAAAAAGAAATACTTTTTTTACTTTAAGTTACCCTGAGAAGTGTTAGTAGTACATAATTTGGTTCTTTTAAACTATCTCCCGCCACCATTATTCATTACATGGCTTTGAGAATAAACCTGCGGTGCCGTAGCCTCATTTTGAGGTCAGCATTCAGGCAATCACTGGACGGCCAATATTGGAATGTAGTACTAACTTTTAGGAAAATTTTTTACCGTCCCCTGCAAACTGTCCCGGATGACGTATTGATCGTCCCGGATGTAATTTTTATCGTCCCTGGGACAGCGTTAATATCAAGTCCTGGCAGAGGATATAGTCAGTATCTTCTAAATCCCACCAATAGATGCAAGTTACTGTCATACCCAGGATATCCCTTTTTATGGAGGTATTTGGTGTGGGGGGGTAACTTTCTGCAGAGTATACAGTCAGCGCATTGTAAGCCCGACCAACCGGGCATAATACACATTTTGTAATTCCCCAAGTCAGAGTAGTCTCCCTTTTCTCTGGACTTTATTGACAAAAACGAAAGAGTACAGAATAACTATTTTACACCAGAAAGCAACTTTAGCTGATTAATTGATTTTAAAAGCATGTCAACCCGTCTAGTGTTATTTTATGTCATAGGTTAGAGAATTTTATTCATTAAACAGGATTTTAATCAACAACTACACAGCAAAATGTTGGGAGTAGGGGAGTTGAATTCAGATAGAAATAAATAGTTACAGGACAAAAACAAATCTTAAACCAAGTGTTTTTATTTGATAAATCCATTACGTCTAACTTGAATTAAAAACATATTTCTCCACAAAACTAAGGTTCCGAAGAAAACGTTTGATTTGATTTTTCTCAGTTATATTGACTATTAGAATAACTTTTATTACATTTTTCAGTTTGTGCGACTAAGTGATATAATTCTTTCCAGCTTGCAGCAAATCAACACTTTTTTTTTCAATAATAAAACTAATTTTATAATTATTACAGCTTTTATAAAGGAAGTCTGGGTGGCCCTCTGGTTGGGGACCGGGGGCAATTGGCCTCTTATAAACCCGACCCTGAAGTCATACGAATATCTTTTCTTTCTTTTTTTAAGTTTTAAACCTAAACACTAGGTATACCCAATTTGTCGAAAAAACGCATTTTACAAAACAAATTTACCCCTCTTCCCCGTAAAAAAAAAAAAATCAGGGAATTATCCGATTTTAATGAAATTTTCAGTGTTGATTTATCAATGAATGAATTTTATAATGCATCAGTTATTTTATTTCAAAACTTTGATTTTTTTCAGATCACTTAACTTTGAGCCCCAGTTATTTTTGGGGTGCAAAATATCGGTGGGGTTATATATGATTGATACTAATTTCTGCATAAATAAAAGGACAAAAGACCGAGGGTGTGAATAAAAGAAAATAAATTAAGTATTAATTAGTAAACAAACACTTAAGAGGGACTTAAATGAAGAATGGGATCCGATTATTTACTTTTCGAGGAAGGGCCATGTGTTTCTTGAGTATTTTGTATATGTTCCGATGAAGATTCTGGCTTTCTTTCTGTTTCCTTGGTTTCTGGACGGTGTCTGAAGTGAAAGCAGTCAAAGCCACCAGTCTCAATAAAACGGGAGAAGAAATTCCGTAGATCACTGGAATGATAACTGCGTGGTATGTTCCCAACGACGGCGTACAACAACGTTGACGCCATGTTGGGAAATGATGCGATCACGTGATAAAGCAGAGTTACTCCCCTTGCAATGGTAGCTTTATGAATTTTTATTTCGATGATTTCATAACACATTTATATCTAACAAAAATAATTCAATATAACCATATTACAATAAAAAAAATTTAAAAAAAGATTGAATGTCAAATATTGGAGATTTGGTTCTGTAAAATAAGTAGCTTACTTCTGAAGGTAAGTTAATTGAGAAAAATTAGTTAACTTTTTTAGATTTCTTTATTTAATGGCATATCAACATTTGTGGGTTATTTAACACCAAAGCCATCCTTGTAGAAAAAAAATTCTTATGCAGGGTCGTCTACAAAGCGTTTCTTTACTGACTGCAGTCTTGCGTAGGCCAACTACTTGTCGCTCCGGGTTCCACTCACTTCAGTTATTTATGGGCATAGTATCCCAACACCCGCCACAGCAGTCAAACCTCGCGCCTGTGCAACTCACAATTCTCATGCATTCGGATGGACGGATAGGCCTCCAACATCCAGGCACCTGAATTGAACCTTGCGTCCATCCAGCGCCTAAATCGCATTTCTTTGCATTCCGGAGGGCGCGGGTTCGACTCCGGCAGGCAAGACACTCTCACTCTTTTTCCAAATGAGTACGGTGGTACTCGTTCTCCGTCACAGGTACTATTTAACCCATAGCTAGGGGGATGAAAAAATTCATACTTTTCTCAAGGATATTAGCCCGAATGTGAATGTGAAACTCTTCACTCACCTGGTGAAAAAGGGGATGGGTCGCTCGGCAGCCCTCTTGCTAAGAGCCTGACTAGAATTCAAACCCACTATGATATTGCAGCACGTTAGCTGCTACGCCAAGGAGACTCCCCTTAATCTTTTTAGTGGAGTGGTTAGATTTTCACTGAGGCTAACATGAGGCTCCAATTCTGGAGTTCTGGGAAGTGTGTAGTATGTATTTACCCAACCTCTCTCACACAAACAGGATGTGACATAAGGTCAATTTTTAAGAAGAGTTTAAAATGTTTGAATTCAGAGTTTTTCTTACTCTAGACCAGTTGCTATAACAAGGTTAAAGAGCCCAGTCTGCTCAACTATTTACCCATAGTGAGGAGGGAGAATAGTTGAATTCATATCTTTCCCAATGGGTAATTCCATGTCAAATCATCCAGGCCATGTCACCCCCCCTTCAATTTTTCTGAAATTTTGTTCTGGTGTGGACTATGTTAAAGTTAGGCATTCTCCAAAATTTGAGTTCCTAATTTCAAGAATTGACAGAGTTATGTCAGTTTTTAGCTCTCCAAATTTGAGTGGGGGGTGAAAATGGCAGCTTTTTGAAATCTATTTTTGTCTGTAAAATGAGTTCTAGTTCTTCCCTACTCCTAAAAATTGGTTTATAAAATCATTTTGTCCGAGGAACCCAAAAATGCTATAAAAAAAGTCTTAAAGTCAACCAATTTTAAGTTATTGATGAGTTTTTCATAGCAAGATCAATATCCCAATGTGGCACTGCATCTATGACAAAGATTTTTTTCTATTATTTCATATCTATTGGACAGTATTTGTACCAAAAACATAATTTGGTTTTTGCACAGAACCGAATCTACAAAATTTTGTTAAAGTTTGCTAAAATTTCTCACTTCAATTTTTCTGAAATTTTGTCCAGGTGTGGACTATCCTAAATTCCAAAAATTGGCGGAATTATGTCAATTTTTAACTTTCAAAATTTGGGTAGTCAGTTGCAAAAAATGGTGACTTTTAAAAAATCTATTTTTGTCTGTAAAATGAGTTCTAGAGCTTCTCTACTCCTGAAAATTGGTTTATAGTAGTATTTTTGCCTAAGAAATCCAAAAATGCTATAAAAAAAAGGCTGAAAGTTAACCAGTTTTAAATTATTAATGATTTCTGATTTACCAAATTTTAACTGATATTGTAGCTTCGGTTCTGGGCAAACACCAAACTATCTTTTTGGTACAAATAATATTCAATATATGTGAAATAATAAGAGAAAAAAAATTGTCTTAGATTTTTGCGCCATATCGGGATATTGATCTAGATATGAAAAAATCAGAAATCATCAATAACTTAAAATTGACTTTCAGATTTTTCCGATAGTATTTTTGAATTCCTCAGGCGAAAATCCTGTTATAAACCAATTTTTAGGAGTAGGGAAGCACTAGAACTCATTTTACAGACAAAAATAGATTACAAAAAGTCACCATTTCTCGCCAACACCACCAAATTTGGAGAGCTAAAAATCAAGATAACTCCACCAATTTTTGAATTGGAAGCTCAAATTTTGGGGATTGTCTAACTTTAACATAGTACACCCCTGTACAAAATTTCAGAAAAATTGAAGGAGGTAGGTGACAATTTACTTTTTTCTGGATGATTTGACATGGAATTGCCCCAAGGGTATTAGCGCTATGTGAACTGCCAACAGCCTTGTCCAGGATGTGAACCACAACATTTACCACAAACCACCTCCATAAAGAGGTAGTACCTGTTAGGGTCCTATCTATAGGTCAAATAAACCTGTTTGAAAATTATTAGCATTGGATAGGAATAAAGTTGGCGGAGTGGTCTATTGTTAGTATCAGCTGAACAGCGAGGGAGTCTATCTCCTTTTCACTAGTGCTAGGTATTTTTTGCTGAGGTGAAGCACCACACCTACCATCAGTTCTCTACTGCACAGATCAGATAACCCAATCTGTGCTACTCACACGCTAAGTTGGCAGGGACCAGTATCGGATTCTGAACCTTGCAATTCCTAGTGGTATGCTCTACCACTTGAGCTTTAAACCATATAACTGTATATTAAATGAACCCTATATTAAACCATATAATGAAAAATGAAACCCTATATTAAACCATATAACTGTATATTAAATGAAACCCTATATTAAACCATATAACTGTATATTAAATGAAACCCTATATTAAACCATATAACTGTATATTAAATGAAACCCTATATTAAACCATATAACTGTATATCAAATGAAACCCTATATTAAACCATATACTGTATATTAAATGAAACCATATTAACCATATAACTGTATATTAAATGAAACCCTATATTAAACCATATAACTGTATATTAAATGAAACCCTATATTAAACCATATAACTGTATATTAAATGAAACCCTATATTAACCATGAAACTGTATATCAAATGAAACCCTATATAAACCATATAACTGTATATCAAATGAAACCCTATATTAAACCATATAAATGTATATTAAATGAAACCCTATATTAAACCATATAACTGTATATTAAATGAAACCCTATATTAAACCATATAACTGTATATTAAATGAAACCCTATATTAAACCATATAACTGTATATTAAATGAAACCCTATATTAAACCATTTAACTGTATATTAAATGAAACCCTATATTAAACCATTTAACTGTTAAATTATCTATGTTAAGAATAGTTACTTGAATTTAAAAACTGTTAACAAATTATTATTATTAGTTATATGAAACCATATAATTGTGTAAATTATGAGTTGCCTTGTCAGTGAGGTCTAGAATATGCTGATTACATCCTTTGCTGAGAGCTGAACCCCCTCCCTAAAAGGAGTATCCTGGGTAAGATACAAAACAACATCCGGTGGTGAGGCTCCTGTTCCGGAGCTCTGGGGAGTATAGAATCATACTTCATTGCCATTACACCCAAATCTCCTCTGGTCTGGACTAATAGCACCTTTTAGGATCCCATCTATGGGTCAAATAGATCTGTTTGAAAATTGTTAGTTGGTTGGCTTGATTTTATGGCATGTCAGCCCTTGTTGGGTTATTTTATTTCGAAAGTGTTTTGTTTTATTCATTTTTTATGGGTATTCAAATTTTTTCTATCAACTCAATTTTTTTTAAACACATTTTTTAAAACTCATTTTTTTTCTATTTAACCTATAGATGGGACCCTAACAGGTACTACCACTCCAGCTCAGAGTATACCTGGGTGTAATTGCAATGAACTGGTACTCCACACTCCCTAGAGCTCCAAAATTTAAACTTCACCATTAGATTCAGTTTAATGTCATACTCAGGACACTAATATCCTCAGCCACCGCCTTCTAGCACATACATGATAAGAATTTGGTTTGCCATAAGGGCAATAGGGTTGGGACAATCGTATAGGTGTTAGACTTGACGTGATCAGCTGATTGATCCGAGGGAGCTTCTCCAGCCACCTGTATAACATAAGTACATATTTACCAACCCCTCCACATGAGCAGGATGTGACACAAGGTCAATTTTTAAGGCAGAGTTTAACAGGTTTGAATTAAAGTTACAGAAAAAAAAATGAATCTTAAACAAAAAGTTTTTTAGTCAAATAGATCATTAGGACTGAGCCTATTCTAGTAGTGACCCCCACTCTCAAGTGGATTTAACAGGTTTGAATTCAGAGTTTTCCTTCTCCTAGACTGGTTGCCTAACCAAGGTTAAAGAGCCCAGTCTAACCATAGCTGGGGGGAGAACAGGTGGATGCATACCTTTCCCAAGGGTATTAGCACTATGTGAAATGTTGACAGCCTCGTCTAGGATTTGAACTCAGGTCGACAAGTCCGTTTCCAATGACTCCAGCCATTACAACAAGCGCCTCCAAGACTGTATAGCATGAGTATTGAATGTCATGAGTGGAGTGTCATGAGTGGAGTGTTGAATGTCATGAACTGCTCAGCCAGCAGGAATCTGTCCTTGCATATCATGGGTCACCACTCGTGGGCAAACAGGTGGCCCCATTGGGTGGATTTTACTCCTTTACAGAGGTGCAGTTGGCATATTTTACTTCCTCAGCTGACAGGGCTTATTAGTATTGTTGAGGTAAAAATGAAATTCAAAATTTAAGTTAATACAAAAATTCTTTGTTGAGGGGGTTCAAAAAATCGAGTTCAATACTTGCGGTAGACCAATCATTTTTGCTTCTCCAGTTGCTGTTTTCTTCTTCTTCTTCTTCTTCTTCTTCTTCTTCTTCTTCTTCATAGCTTCTCGCGGCTACTGTCTCTAACACATAAAATGCACTTTTTTCCTCTGTCACTCCTGGGTTTCTGCTGGTCTGTTTATAGATTTGCTTGTAGCTGTCATACAAGCATCTGGTTTTAACATACAGGAACTTAGATCAACTCAATCTCCAGCGCTACGCTCAAGTATTGCCTTTTTGTATTCACAAGGACATGGGTTCGATCTTTGATCAAAGTCCTACACGCCAAATAAAACTGAACCTGCTTCCCTCAAGAATACGGCAAGTCCTCACTCGACTTGTGTTCTCTGTCACAAGTATTAGATAGGAATACTTGAAATCATATAATTGTATAACAAATGCATTGTAGAAAATCCAAGAGGCAGATAGTTGGATGAGGAAATTTTTTCTCTTTTTAAAAACTTATAAAAACTTGTATCCAGTTATGGTTAACAGAATGAGAACAATCTACCCCAGTGGATTAAAATATTTTAAAAATAATTATCTCTGTATCCGGTTAAGATATTATTATACACACACACAACACATATATTATATATATATATTATATATATTATATATATATATGTATACTCCCAGTCACAATCTTAAGACCAGTTACAAAAGGTGTCAAAAATATAAAATATTGTTTCTTTAATGAAAATATATTTGCAAAACAATTCCATTTAATTTTTTTTAAATGTAGTCTATCAACAAGTAAACATTTCAAGCTTTTAATTTATGAATTTAAACAAACATTGAAAAAGTTATCCCAGGGTCCATTCCCCAGGCAACACCTGCCCTCTCAATTTAAAGGGGCAGGGTTGAGTTTATTCACCAGTACACAATACGTCTCAAAAGAATAATGGAGACAGGATACACACACTTTTTAACACTGCCATAATATGAGTCTCGGTTTGTGTGTGACTTCCAACGTTAGGGGGGCTTTGTCTTCAACAGATATGGTAGAATGTTAGTAATTCACTACATCTTTAACTGTTTCCGTGAAAAAGTTAGATTGCAAATGGTTTGAAATTCCGTGAAGGCTCCTGATTACGACATGAAAGTTCCCAAGTTTGACAAAATATACTTGAAGAAGGCCAGAGGGTTAGGATTAAAACATTGTGTATGTTACAATCAAAATGAGAACAACAGTCTGAAAAATCTAAATGATACAAAATATAAATTTCATTTCTTAAAATTTCCCAGTGATAATTTTTCAGTTGTTTATTTTACAATAAAAGTCTAATAAAATTATTTTGAAATATAATGTCAGATAAACAAGAAAATAAACTTTGATCAGTTTAAATTTATTTAAAATGTGTGAACAAAATTTTTCCCAGATTTAAGCTTCTCTAGGATTTTATTCTGTTCAAATTAATTTCCACAGGAAGTAAGGATCAGAAATTTATTTGGATTAAAAGATGACCTCAGTTGATAAGAAAAGCCTGGGAAAAATACAACAGAAGTAGTCAACCATATTTGGACAAAATGTTTTATTTTCTCTATAGATTTCATCATTTATCACTTATACAATTCAAATGCACCCCCTCCCATTCATTTATACAGGGTGGCCCACAAAATATTTAAACTTTTAAAAAATTCATAACCTTCTTGTTTTTAATTTGATTTTTATATTATTTTTCTGATATTATAAATAACCTAAACAAATTGAGAATATCAAGTTACAATGTAAAAGAACATATCTTATTATAATGGAGATTGTGTGTTTTTTCCGTCTGTAACCGAAACTAAATCACTACTCAAGTCACAATTCTTCTAGTTATTTATGCCACATTCTCCATGATTTTATTTTTATTTAAATAATAATAATAATGAAATTTATTGTGTACAGTGCTCAGGTGCACCACAACTCATCAAAGTCTCATGTCAAGTACACAGAATAATGTATTAGTGTCAGGAACATGAACAGTTTACAGTAGTAATATGCATGTATGTGTGCGTGTGTGTGCATATGTATGTGGAGAGTGGCATCAGGTATAGTGTCGCTGGACTACAGGAAGCATGGAGGCTTTGAAAGACTCAGTGCTTCGGCAGCCTACAACAGACGCGGGCAGTTTATTCCATGTCTCCGCAACTCTGAGCGTGAAAAAATGTTTCTGAAAGTCACATGAGCAGTGCTGTTTTCTGACTTTGTAGGCATGTCCACGTGTGTTAGAAAGATGGAGATCAAAAAGGTCTCAATTATTAATAAAATTGTTTTACATTATTAATACTGTTGGCCATATCTATATTTTTATAACATGCAAGTGTATTTATATATTCAACAAAATAATGGTTTACAGTGTGAACAGGGAGGCTAATTTGCATATTGATATTAAAAATTTTATTTTAATAAATATTTGCTTGGTATTATTGATTTATAATTGTTTGGTTTTATCTTAATGAATATGAGTAAAAAATCTCAGAGATAAATCTTAAAAGAAATCCATAAATAAAGGGAAATAACTAATTTTATTCTTTACCTCCTAATTTAACTAAATATTTAAATTAGGAAAATTTAGCAATAAAAGACAGGAGAGATGGAAAATGATGGAAGAGTTAGTTTCAAAGTTGTTCTATTTTTATTATTATACCCCCCACCTCTGTTTCAAATCATTTTATCTGCATTCTTATTTAGTTTCATTAGTGTTTCTAATTTAATATAATATTTTATCACATCAAAACTTAAATACTTGCACCTGGAGAGTGCATATATTTGCTAGTTAAAATAATAGAATTTTACTAAACAATTGTGAGGTTTATAAATTTCACCAAAAATAAATTTGTGGTGGCAAAATAATTTAAAGAAATTAAAAATTCAAATGGCCTCCCCATTTGCCTACTTTGCCTGCCTGAGTTCTTTTTCGTGAGGTTATTTAAAGGAGCGTGTATATTTGAATAAACTTAAGACATTGCTAAAGCTCAAGAATATCACAGATATTGAACACTCTTCAAATAAAACTGTATGTTGGATTACTACTGCTTCTTTAAGTATAATAGTGCCAACCATACACATTGATATATTTTTGGGAGAATATGTGCTTAATTGAAGTCATACCTAATTTGAAAATGAATTAGTTGATAATTAATGAATTAGGCGAATATATCTGTTCAAATGTAAGGCGTAAACAAATCAAGAAAAAGCCGATCTCTGTATGTACATTTCGGCATATTATGCCTCATCAGCAGATTTATAGACAGGAAACTGCTTTGTGTGTGATTCGAACCCTAACTGCCAGACTGACAGGTGGGGATTCTAACCATTACACTAGCAGGTTTTTCCCAGATTTCTCGTTTGTTTTTAAACTGATATATACTACATTTAGGAAGCGCGTGGTGTAATGGTTAAAGTCATGGGAAATGGACTCGTCGTCCTGAGTTCAAATCCTGGACGTGGTAATTGCATTTCATTTAGCACTAATATCCTTGGGAAAGATATGAATCCTACTCTCCCTCCAGCTATGGGTAGATAGTAGGGCAGACTGGGCTCTTTGCCCTTGGTTAGGCAACCGGTCTAGGAGAAGGAAAACTCTGAATTCAAACCTGCTGAACTCCGCTTAAGAAATTGACCTTGTGTCGCATCCTGCTTGTGCGGAGGGGTTGGTAAATATGTATACTACATTTTGGGGAGATTTACTGCACGACAGTATGAAAGTAAACAAACAGTCTGTTTGAGATGGTGATAACCGACAATTTTTGGGAGAATACGTGCTTAATTGAAGTCATACCTAATCTGAATTAGTGAGAAGTTAATGATAAATCTAATGTAAAAATTATTTCTACCAACTTATTAATACATCTATTAGGGGTCCATCTATGGGTTAAATAAAGAAAAAGAGTGTAACAAATGTGTTTCAAAAAATTTAGTTTAGAAAAATAAATGGCGGACCTGAACTTTCAGACCCCCCCCCCATCTAAAATTTCGTTTTTAATCTTTTTTTTTTTTTTTTTCAACAGATTATTATCGATTGCACACCAATCTATCCGATCGTAAAAAAAATTCTAAAAAGTTCTTTATTTTTCGAGTTTTCAGGGGTGCTCATTTCCCCATATAAGTTTATAGTAAATCGAACCCCCATATCGGAAACACTCTATCTTAACAGTTGGGCTGCATTTGCACTAAGGTGTCAAAATTAAGGTGACACAGAAAAAACAGAACCCACAAATTTTGTAATAAAACTGTTAATTTTAACTAGGGGCGTTAGGGTTAGTGTTTGGCGTTAGGGTTAGTGTTTGGCATTAGAGTTAGGGTTAGGGGTTGGGGTTTAAGGTTAGTTTAATGCGAAAATAAATAAATAATTTGGGTTCTGTTTTTTCTGGGCCACCCTAACTTTGACACCTTTGCGCCAGTTTCCTTTCGAGCGGTTCCGATATGGGGGTTCGATTTACTATAAACTTATACAGGGAAATGAGCACCCCTGAAAACTCGAAAAATAAATAACTTTTTTGAATTTTTTTTTCACAGTCTGATAGATTGGTGTGCAATCGATAATAATCCATTGAAAGAAGAAAAACAAAAATTAAAAACAAAAATTTTAGATGGGGGGTTCTGAAAGTTCAGGTCCGCCAAATAAATTGTTGAATACCCATCAAGAATGAATCAAACAAAATGTCTTTGGCATAAAATAACCCAACAAGGGTTGACCTGCAATAAAATCCAACCAACTAACCAATTACAGTTCCACCATGACTGATGATCCTTTAGAATCCTGCTTGAAGCTAAGCAAGCAGTAGTTTATGGGGCTATGGTAAAGGTTGTTTGGTGCTGGTATTTTAGCCCCATATAAAAACTTGGTTCTTAGTTCTTCTGGGCTGGTTAGCTGAAATAGAACTTAAGGAACGAAAAGGAAAGAAATGAAAGAGACAAAGGCAGAAGGTGGTTTTATTACTCAGGCTTTATTGTAGCGAGGGAAAATCTCCCTGGCTAAAAAGGACCAACTATACCCAATTACAGCCTCAGTTAGACTGGCAAAGGGATTCTTTTTGAGGAAGGGAGTCAGTCCTTTTTGTCGGACATGCGCAGATCGAATTTCCGATGAAAGGCCCCATGGGAGTTTTTTTATTTTTATTTTATTTTTATTTTTGTATTTTTTTAATCCCCACAAGTTATTGTCCGAGCTGTGCAACCCTGGTTGATTCCATTCAGTACAACACATCAAAGTAATATAATGAATATTTCATCCACAGAAAGCGATGTTAACACTCAAATAGGAAAGGCATGGTTGGCCACCAACAAATTATCAGTCATATAGAAATCCGATCTTCCTGACAAGCTAAAGAGATGATTCTTCCAGGCTGTGGTTGTGTCAGTACTGCTGTATGGCTGTACCACCTGGACCCTAATGAAGCGCCTTGAGAATAAGCTAGATGGGAGCTGCACAAGAATGCTGAGAGCGGTCCTGAATAAGTCGTGGAAGCAGCACCCCACAAAGAAGCAACTGTATGGCCACTTGCCCCCCCCCATCTCACAAACCATACGAGTAAGACGGACTAGGCATGCGGGACACTGCTGGAGAAGCAGGGATGAGCTCGTAAGCGACGTACTACTGTGGAAGCCAGCACATGGGCACACTGTGGGCCGCCCAGCCATAACCTACATTGACCAACTATGTAAGGATGCTGGCTGCTGCGTGGAGGAGCTCCCAGAGTCAATAAATGATAGGGAAGGTTGGCGAGAGATTGTCATGGATATCCGTGCAAACAGCGCGTCATGATGATGATGATGATTATTCCATAAGAGTTCATGCAGTGATTTCAAGTAAAAATTATTGTCAAATGCATTTTTATAGTAAAAACCATTTCCATTGCATTTTTATAATAAAAATAATTTCCAATGCATTTTTATAGTAAAAATAATTTCCAATGCATTTTTTATAGTAAAAATTATTTCCAATGCATTTTTATAGTAAAAATTATTTCCAATGCATTTTTTATAGTAAAAACCATTTCCATTGCATTTTTATAATAAAAATAATTTTCAATGCATTTTTATAATAAAAATCATTTCGAATGCATTTTTATAGTAAAAATCATTTCGAATGCATTTTTATAATAAAAATCATTTCCAATGCATTTTTATAGTAAAAATTATTTCCAAAGCATTCTTACTGTAAAAGTCGTTTCTAATGCATTGTTATAGTAAAAATAATTTCTAATGCATTTTTATAGTAAAAATAATTTTCCAATTCATTTTTATAGTAAAAATCAGTCCTATGCATTTTTATTGTAAAAAGAATTCCCAATAGATTTTTATAGTAAAAATCACATCCAATGCATTTTTATAGTAAAAATCATTTCCAATGTGAACATATACTGCATATATAAAGCATACTCACTACATATATAAATAGGTTATTTTCAGAGATGATGTCAAGTGCTAGATCTATTGGAGAGTATAATATGCTGGATCCCAAGCCATATAGGAGTGAGGGGAAATGAAAGAGCTGACTCTGCAGCCAAATCGGCTCTAGATTTGATCCCCAACAAGTTCAAGATACCATATACTGACTTGAAACCTAAAATTAATAGATTCCTTCATACAAAATGGCAACAACACTGGAATAACAACATCCACAATAAATTCTTCCTAATCAAACCCAATTTGGGAGGCTGGAGACCAACTTTAAGGAAGTCTAGAAAGGGACATGTCATTGTGTCCCAATTATGCATTGGTCATACAAGACTAACGCACTCCTATATACTCAAACAAGAACAACAACCACAATGTGAAACATATCAAACACCTTTGACAGTTAAACACTCATTCATGGAATGCAGGTTTTTTGCTCACATCAGAAACCGTTATTTTAAAGCAAACAATATGAAAGATCTGTTTGAAAATATCAACATGGAAGATATTCTCTCTTTTTTGAGGGAAATAAAATTATACCATAGAATATAGACATGAAACTAATCAATACCATACAACATGATACCCAATAATGCTAACATATTGTTAAAACCAATTACTAAAAAGTATAAATATAAATACACAATATGTATTACTTCCTAACCATTAGGCATGACATAACCCCAGACGAGTTGATATGCCGTTAAAATCAATAAACAAACAAACAATTTTTGTTAAAGGTTGATGTGAGAAGATTGTAAAAAGGTGAGATGCCCTAGGAGGCATAACAAACAAATAAATAAACAATAAATATATACTTCTGTCTTTGATATTAGGTCGGTGACAGTGTAGAGTATTAGCATTATGTGAAACACAAACAGCCTATGATGATAAACGAAAACACAGATAGGCTTAAGAGAGTTTTAATCTACTTAGAATAATGTTACAGTTTACTGAGAGTTTATATACTCGTAGAAACACCAAAGAGTTCCCCAAAGGGGAGGTAATAATAAAATAGGGGTGGTAACACTCAATTACTTGAACTCATTTCCTACAACTATCCATTACACCACATACCTCTTTAGGCATATAGTGATGTATCTTAATAAAGTAAAGTCATTGGAGTAGCCTAAAGTCAGTATCAGCCAGACAGCGAGGGAGTCTATTCCCTTTTCACTAGCACTAGACCAAGGAGATTGATTTTTAGCATCTGAGTGTATAAGTAGTGATATCCCCCTGTGTATTGTCTGAATGGACTGGTCTGCCCTGGGAAGAATGGGAATAAATAAAGAGCTGAGAGATGGCTATTGGCAATCGGTTGACCGACGTTCGAACAACTTACAAAGTCTTACGTAGTTTATACTGAGGTGGAAAGCCACACCTACTATCAGCTCCTTACTTGAGCACACAGATCCCTATGCTACTCATATGCTGAGTTGGCGAGAGTTAACGATCTCTATATTTAAGACATCTGTGGAATAACCAAGGGTCTCGTTAACCATGACACTAAATTAAGGGAATCTTCAGAGTCAGTCAGGACAAACTGGCAAACAGACAATGTTGCACTGTTATCAGAACAGAGCGTTATGGTTGATGACAGTCTGTGTCATAAGAGCACCTGGTAATTCAACCGACTGCCTCCTTCTCATCTCCTACCCCCCCCACCAAAAAAAAATTTCTTTCAACCCCGCCAGACTTTTTTGTGACATGTGGTTCCCAGGCAGATGCTCTACCAACTGAGATAAACTGCCAAATTTTGAACAAAATAAAAGTCTCAGTTGGGGAATTGGAGTAAAAAAACACATTTTTTTTTAGACAAAAAAATTTCCTTTTTTGCTGCAAAACACCATTTTTCTAATTTTAATGTCCTATTTTTTGGGTAATTTTTTTCGTAATGAATGGAAAATATTGAATTTTTATCTAAAAATTTATTGATCTAACTCGATATTAGCCAGAAGTTGACGAGTGATTGCCAATTTTTTACCAATTTAAAACAATAGCTTACATTTCTAACCCGCCCTGTTGGCTGCGGTGTTAGAATACACTGACTGCACCTCTGCAGAGGGGTAAGACTACTCCACCTGTTGATGCTTAAGGATGGAATCCTTGTGGATGAGCAGTCCATGACATGCAACACTCCACTTTGGCTCTTACTTGGGCTAGACAGGCAGTCGAAAAGGCCCCCTCCAATCAATCGGCTGGTCATGTCAAGCCCTAGCACCCATATGATTGTTCCAACCCTATTGCAAGTCCCAACCTTTTTCATTATATGGGTGCTAGAAGCTGGTGGCTGAGAGTCTTCATATGCTGGGAATGACATTAAACTCTATCCGATGGTGAGGTTCTATTTCTGATGGTCTGGGGAATGTTGAGCACCCCTTCATCACTATTGCCCCCTGGTCCACTCTGACCCAGTGATCGTACTTGTTAGAGTCCCATCTATAGGTTAAATGATAAAATGTGTTTATAAAAAATTGAGTATCTATTAAGAATTAATTTATTTCAAAATTTTGTCAGCATTGAATGACCCACTGAGGTTTATATGCCGTAAAACAAAACAAAACAAAACAAACCATACCAATTACATTTCTAACCTAAATACCATCATCTTTCATCTTAAAAGAGGGTTTAACGTCTGACAGTGACTCATTTTTGTGAATTTCTAAGCAGGGTTCACCAAGTTTTAATTCAGTTTTCCTTCTCTTAGACCAGTGGGATTCATACCTTTCCCAAGGGTATTAGCACTATGTGGACGAAGCTACAGTTCACATAGTGCTAATACCCTTGGGAAATGTATGAATCCATCTACTCTCCCTCCAGCTGTGGGTAAATAGTAGGGCAGACTGGGCTCTTTAACCTTGGTCAGGCAACCAGTCTATGAGAAGGAAAACTCTGAATTCAAACCTGTTAAATCCGTTTGGGGTGGTCACCACTAGAATAGGCTCTGTCCTAATTAGTGATCTATTTTGTTAATTTTAGGGAATGTCTAACTTTAACACACTCCACATCTGTACAAAATTTCAGAAAAATTGAAGTGGGTGGGTGACAATTTTATTTTTTACTGGATGACTTGACATGGAATTGCTCCATAGGTTAAAGTTGATAGTCCAGATATTTAAGAAATCTGTGGGATAACCAAAGGAATCTTCAGGGTCAGTCAGAACAAACTGGCAAACAGACAATGTTGCACTGTTACTAGAACAGAGCGTTATGGTTGATGACAGTCTGTGTCATAAGAGCATCTTGTAATTCATCCGACTGCCTCCTTCTCATCTCCTAAGAACACCCCCCCAACTTCTCTCACCCCCACTCGGCTTTTGTGTGACTTGCAAACTCTGACTTGACAATCAATAATCAGTGTAGCAGTAGTATTAACACAAGAAGAGCTTCTTTGATATTACGCTCAAAAGTATGTGCAGAATAGTGTGATCTCAAAATATAATGAGTTGTCTTTCTCATCGAAGTGATAGGTGCTTGCAGGTGTGGGTCAGTGGTGGCAACAACACACTAGCATTTCTGAAGGTCTCCTTTACAATTGTCTTTTAGTATTGTTAAATGTGGATTTTCCTTCTTCTAGATTGGTTACAAAGCCAAGGTTAAAGAGCCCAGTCTGCCCTACTATTTACCCATAGATGGAGGGAGAGTAGTTGGATTCATACCTTTCCCAAGAGTATTGGCGCTATGTGAAATGTAAAAATGTGGCTCCTTCCATAATAAAGGTTGAGAACTGAAAAACATTTAGACACTGCCTAGATAGATTTTTGACACACTACTCTGTTGAGTGAACTTTCATGAAACTCAGAGTCACGGTCACGGTATTGTAGCATGGGTTCCTCTTCTAACATCGGTAAAGCAAATGTTTTTTATGGCAAGTTGTCCCTGTCAACTTGTTGAGAAGACCAACTTGTTTAAACGAATTATTTCATATTGAGTATCTGTATACACATATATATATATTAATAAAAAAGAGATCAGATGGTCCTGTTAGTAAAAAAAAAAAAACAGGCTTAGAGGGCGAGCCAAATCTGGAATAATAATTAACAAAAAACAAAAAAAAATTGAAAAGAAACATAAACACGTACATACACGCACTTACACACACACAAACACACACATAAACAAGCACACACCCCACACACACAAAATTTGGAAGACATGAGACAGAACAAATGAATAGCTACTAGCAACATCTTCAGTTCTAGTAATCTCCTGTAGATGGGATTTTTATCCCAAAATATTGAGAATAAATCACAGGTTAACAAACAACACCATAGTTACCTTCTTTTTTTCTTTACACTTGCATTGTGATAGCCTTCAAAACCAACCAACAAACCAATATAAACACAATTCTTCAAGCAAATTACAAAACCCTTTTATATATATATATATATGTCCTTTCTTTTAAGTTGGACTGTAGTTTGTAGAGTTTATTGTGGAGATTTTCATCCCATAATTGCTGCCATTTGATGCCTGTGATGGAGGGTTTAGTTAAATACATGCCGAGAGGGTACATCAGGTGATGCATGCTGTTTAACTCAGTCAGTAGAACACCTACCTAGGAATTGCAAGGTTCCTTCTTTGGTACTGTTCCCTGCCGACTTAGCGCATGAGTAACACAGATTGGGTTATCAGATTTGTATGGTAAAGTTTGGTGCTGACGGCAGGTGTGGCATTCCACCCCAACAATAGAACAAACAATCTCCCTGGTCTAGCGCTAGTGAAAAGGGGATACTCCCTGGATGTTCAGCTGGTACTGACAATAGGCCACTCTGCTAACTTTACTTACTTATATTGCTTTACATCCACAAGGCTGCATCCCAAGGTTTCTAATGATATATGCTTGTGTGCTGTGTAAAATACTCTCCTTCTCTAGAATCTGATATCCAATAGCAAGCCAGTGTAAGATTACTGAATAACCGGAGGCCACACATTTTTTTATAACTCTTTCTTTATTATTTCTCTGAATGGTTGAGATGAGGCTTGATGATTAGTATTATCTGCGTTATTTGGACTATTGTCCTCATCTTAATTGTTATCTGTACAACATTTCGGCCAATATGCTCTCCGAGTCCCGAGTCCGACAAGACCAGGATTGAACCTACAGTCCAGAGATAACTGTCAATTAGAACTGTCTTAACCTAACTCCTTTATCCACTTGGCTCCCGATTATGACAAGGTTCCCGATTACGACAAGGCTCCCGAGTTCGAAAAGAAGGTTCCCAAGTTTGAAAAGAATGTTCCTGAGTTTGAAAAGAAGGTTCCCTGAGTTTGAAAAGAAGGTTCCCGAGTCCAAGAAATACTTGAAGAAGGCCGGAGGGCACATCGGCCGAAATGCTGTACAGATAACAATGAAGATGAGGACAATAGTCCGAATAACACAGATAATACTAATCTTTCTTCATTATCTTCATTTGATCATCCATGTGAAACAAATACATGAATTCCCTTTTAGTGAAATCATTTATATTAAAATATTTTAAATTATTCATATTAAAATAAGTCAGTTTCCATTGATTTATCTCCCTTGGCAATTATTGATAAACTATTCATACCTTGGAGGCACGTGGCATAATGGTTAGAGTCCTGCAACTTATAACAGCCATTTTGATTTCTACACTACTGTACATAAATATTGGGAATCCAGTAATTATGTAACACTGACTTCAAATACTAGATAAGACTGTTTGCATTTTACATTGCACTAATACCCTTGGGAAAGGTATGAATCCATATATTCTACTATTCATACCTGGGAGGCGCGTGGCATAATGGTTAGAGTCCTGGGAAATGGACTCATTGACCTGATGCTGTATACCCTTCTTTACTTACTTACTTCTATTCTTCTTCTGACGTCTTTTCTATCTTACGTCTTCTTCTAACATCTCTTCTAGCATCTGGACTCCTCTTGGGGACTTCGTGTCTAGTCTTCCATTGGGGATTTCTCTTTATCAGAAGCCCTGTGTCATTGGTAGTTTTTAGATAATAACACAAGACTTTGATTTACTTAGATCATATTTTATTTTGAAAAATCCCCACCAGACTACCTTCGCAGATCGAGTCGGAGCGTGCAATACATGACTCACCACCGTCGTGGTTTCTCGCTGACTGACTAAAATCTATTTCTAATCTAAACTGGAAGAGGGTCTCCTCCACCGATTCTCACGGTATCCACCGGAAAGGATCAGGATGAGGTCAAGCCTTGTCACTCATCCTTCAAGGCCGTGGGCTGCAACTTATAATAGCCATTTTGATTTCTACACTACTGTACATAAATATTGGGAATCCAATAATTATGTAACACTGACTTCAAATACTAGATAAGACTGTTTGCATTTTACATTGCGCTAATATCCTTGGGAAAGGTATGAATCCATATATTCTCCCTCCAGCTATGGGTAAAACAGTAGGACAGACTGGGCTCTTTAACCTTGGATAGTTAACCAGTCTAGGAGAAGGAAAACTCTGAATTTGGAAAACCTGAGTTCAGTCATTGATTGGATTTGT